>JBBGZY010000526.1:4117500-4452189 GCA_037952925.1 Lithobates clamitans
CAGATGGGGCATACACATGGTTGGAATATACGATAGAAAGCTCACATCGGACTCTTTCTGTCGGAAATTCCGACCGTGTGTTAAAGGTGCTGGTTCATATACGTGCGCTCTGCGAGATCGCATGTGATTCGCACTGCAGTGCAAATCACATGCAATGTCCTGGCAATGCGATTTCAGCCTTTGCTTTGGATTTAGACCAAATTTGCACAGGACCCTTTTTTGGTCCGCACCAGAATCGGAAGCACCCATGGGATCCGATTCATGTCCGAACTGTCAGTTCGCAGTACGATATGTGAGCTGAAATGGGGGTTTCATTAACAATGTATGGACACTCCCAGAAGTTCACATAGGGCAATGTGAACTGCCGTGCGAGTCGGGTGCGATGTGGGAACCCGCAGTGGATTCGCAGTGTTCCTGCATCGCACCTATGTGAATCGGCACTAAAGGCAAACACATGTAAACGCGCCTAAACACGTGTACATTATGCTCCGAAGGAACTTTTTTTGCTTCTTTTTTCTGCCAGCAGTTCTTCCACTTTTTCTGCTGCCTAGTGTGCATGGATCCTTGGCTCCCTGTCCTCATGCACATCAAAAACACAATAACATTTTTTAAACACTTTAGGACCGCCCCATGCTACAGGGCGGCCCTCCTGCGTTCTGCACTTCCGTCTAGAGGGCGCACGTGATTAATCATAGTAGAAGCCGATCTGTAGGTGCTGAGCACTCGATGTTCGCCGACACCCCACCGATCGGCGGGCAGAGGCTCAGAACGGAGCTCTGCCTATGTAAACAAGGCAAATCTCCGTTCTGACAGGGGGGAGGGATGAATTTTGTGTCCCTGCAAAGTAGGCAATAAAATCCATCTCTTCCCCTAGTAAAAGCAGCACACACATGACACAAAAACACTGGCTAGGCACACAGTTAACCCTTTGATTGCCCTAGATGTTTAACCCCTTTCCAGTCAGTGTCCTTAGTTCAGTGACAGTGCATATTTTTAGCACTGATTGCTGTATTAGTGTCACTGGTTCCTGCACAGTGATAGTTAAGCCTCGTACACACAATCGGATTTTCCGCAGAAAAATCGTCGGACTTTTGTCCGAAGGGCGTTGGCCAGGAACTTGTCTTGTATACAAACGGTACACAATTGTCGGCCAACAAACACGAACGTAGTGACGTATTAGACGTACTACGAGACTACAAAGAGGAAGTTCAGTTGTTATGCGCCACCCTTTGGGCTCCTTCTGCTAATTTCTTGTTAGTAGAAGTTTGATGAGTGTTGATTCGCGCTTTTCATTTCATGCTTTTCAGCTAGTTTCGTCAACCAGCCATGTTACGGAATCGGAGGAGATAGCGTGTTATTTATTATTGGCCTTGGAATTATTGCTTTGACCCAAGTCCAGTCCAGGAACAGGAGGAGGAGGATTTCTTGGACCAAAAATTGGTTGCTTTATTAATCGTGACCAATTATGCCTTTGCTGCGGGAGCTCCAGGAGAATAATCCGGATGATTTTCGGAATTATCTCCGGATGACGGACCCCTGCTTTCACCAACTTTTGGCATTGTTGACCCCCTATAAGAAGCAGGACACATGCATGAGGCTTTTATTTTTTGGTTGAATAATAATGATTTGATTTGTTTTTTAATTCAAATGACAGTTTGGGAGTCGGCAGTTACATTTTAAAAAATACAATGTAAAATTAACAAGGGACACCAACATAGTTGTATCTTTGATCTTAAAAACTACGGGATAATGGTGTTGTGGTAACTTGTCCCAAAAAAAAAAAAAAAAAAGCATAATAATATTATTCTTGATATCACTAGAAAAAAAAAGCCTTTGAAAATATGTTTGGCAGAACTCCATCAGTATCACCAGCAAAACAGCTTCATTATTATCCCATTAAAGAAGAAGAGAATTGTGCGCTGCATTTTGAGATTTCATAATTTGCCGCGTCACGAATGTAATTTCTCCGTTACGAGCGCTGGTTTACAAGACCGACCGCTTACGGCTCGTCCTTGCTTCCGAGCATGCGTGTTTGTACTTTGGACTTTTGTCCGACGGACTTGTGTACACACGCTTGAAAAATCCGACAACAGACATTTGTCCGCAGAAAATACAAACGGTCGGATTTTCCGCCAACAGCCTGTCTTCACACAATTCCCGTCGGGAAAATCCGATCGTGTGTACGAGGCTTATGTGTCCGATTGTCCGCCGCAAAGTCTCTGATCGCCGCCATTACTAGTATAAAAATAAAATTGAAAAAATCCATAAATATATCCCATAGTTTGTAGACGCTGTAACATTTGCATAAACCAATCAATATACGCTTATTGTGATTTTTTTCTTACCAAAAACATGTAGCAGAATACAGATTAGCCTAAACTTTAAAGAAACGTGACTTTTTTTATTGGATATGTTTTATCGCAGAAAGTAAAAATGATTATTCGTTTTTAAAAATTGTTGGTCTTTTTTTTGTTTGTTTATAGCGCAAAAGATAAAATTATGCAGTGGTGATCAAATACCACAAAAAAAAAAAAAAAAGCTCTATTTGTATTTGTGTGAAAAAAAAATGATGTAAATTTTATTTGGGTACAGCGTCACACGACCGCGCAATTGTCAGTTAAAAATAACGCAGTGCCATATCGCAAAAAATGGCCTGGTCATGAAGGGGGTAAAAAATATTATTAGTTTTTCAAAATTGTTGGTCTTTTTTTGTTTATAGCGCAAAAGATCATTTGCAGACTGGGCTTTCTAGATACAATGGCTACATACAAGCTTGGGATCTGTGATGGAAAAAGCAGATGCAGTGTACTTATAGTATATGCAAACCCTAACAATGAACTTGTCTTATTTGTTCCCTTTTGGTCTGTTAAATATACCACTGCAAGGATTTTATAAAATCTGTTAGATAAGTGCAAAAAAACACCTGGTGACCCTTCCATAAATCTTGTGACTTCCTCTGCACTGTGCCGCACTGTTATCAGTTAGCATTGCTTTCGGCTGTTTCTGTGAACTACAAAACCCTTCTTTCCTATATTATGCAAAGGTGACGGTTTGTTCTGCACCCTTGTCCTAAAGCAGGAGTCACCAAACTACAGCCTACGGGCCACAATCAGCTCGCTACAAGATTTTATCTGGTCTTAGATAGGATCTGTGGTGTATCCTAAATGTGCACAGATTAAGGGTTAATGTCAGCAGAGGCTGCCTATGGTCTCCACTTCTGATCTGAGGGGGACTCTAATGGGAACCCTGATGTAACTGGGGACTCTTAAGGCGACTCTGATGTAAGGGGTAACTGATGTAAAGGGGGACTCTGATGGGGACCCTGATGCAAGGGGGAAATCTGGTGTAAGGTGGATTCTGATCTAAGGGGGGTGTAACGAAATGTTACACACTCCGCTTGGATGCTTTCGTCATATACCGCTTCCTCCAGTCTGAATATAGATATCAGATATTCCAACCGCTGACAACCAAGAATTAGGCAGTACTCATTTTGGCTGCTGAGCTGGAACATGAACTGTTTATTGAAACACAGGTACACAGAGGTAACACCTGGGGCAATTCCCCCCCCCCCTTTGCATTTAGGGTGGGATAGATTGTCCAATCATCAGGCAGAGCTGTTGGAGGAATTCCCCCTTCCCTCCTCACAGCTAATACACATACACATCCCATAATACCCAAGGCAGACAGACACAATAGAACCATGGAATACAGCCACACCCCAAATGACCCAACAAAGAGTCCTCAACAGTATGAGACAATATACACTATATATATATATATATATATATATATATATATATATATATATATATATATTTATATAACATTGTGATTGTACAGTGAGTCTGATTAGGACAGATCAGACTGGGGTTCTCGGTCACCCTGTGCCCCTAATAGACACAGGGTAACTTACACATAGGAGGGGCCGGGGGAGCTGGACAAGGAGCTTCCAGTGCTCTCCAAGATAAGCTGGATTCCACAAGCCCCCCACCCAAAGTGACTCCCATCACAGGGGGACTCTTGTGTAAGGAGGACTCTAAAGTAAGGGAGACCCTGATGTAAGGGGGAACTCTGATGGGGGACGCAAGGGGAGGCCCTGACGTATTATCAATACAATACTGTGAAAATACATTAAATGTATTATGTATTATGTTTTTGTTCTCAGGTTTTAAAAAGCCTTTTTACTACATTTCCTATAGTAAAGGATGAAGCAAAGAGGAGGATAAGTAACCGTCCCTTTGTCTTTCTTCCTCAGATTGTTTGATGTGTGCACCGTATCGCGGACAGACAGAGAGACGAAGCTGACTCTGGTGTTTGAACATGTTGACCAAGATCTGACCTCTTACTTAGATAAAGTGCCTGAACCCGGAGTGCCTAATGAGACGATAAAGGTATAAATACACTTGTCTGTATGGGTGATGTATCTTTTACTTGGTTGAAGAACGGGTTTTTACAAAGCTCATATTGCAACTATCTCAACTTTGCTCATCATATTGAAAGCCCAAATGTTTAATCTTCTGTTTCCCAGTTTCACTCATGGTTTCTAATTTAGTCTGGTTTTCAGCCACATCTAGTGTGCCGTTATTTAACAACGGTTTATTCCCCTTGGTTGTCATAATGATAAAAATCAAAATGGCAACTGTAGCCATAGAAGGGTTTTTTTTTTACTCTCTGTGTCCATTTTGAGATTTAGACCCATTGCACACGGACCGTCTGCTGCTGTGCGTCCCTCACGGCATTTTAGTATGCTTGGGAAGGACAGGTACAGCATCTAGTAGTGCTGCAGGAAGCCTGTCAAAGTCAATGGCAGGCTTTGGCAGGACCGGGCTGTGCCGGTGTCTTGCCGAATAAGTTCCTTCGGCGGATAGGTTCCCCCCCTGTACTGCGCAGGCGCAGCGCCTGCGCAGTACGTAGTACTGTTGGCCGCCGGAGATAGCCGAAGCTCAAACGCTTCGATCAGCTGTACACGGCGCCTGCGCTCTCGGTCCAGATTCCTTCCCCTCTATCCAAGTGGACCTAGAGGGGGAATCTAAAAGTGCCGAGCGCAGCGAGGCCGTGCCCGAAGCGTGGCGAGCGAAGCGAGCCCGCGAGGGGCCCCCTTACAGGCGCCGTGTACAGCTGATTTTCAGCTGTTCCGCTTCGGCTATTTCCGCCGGCTTCTACTGCGCATGCGCAGTAGAGGGGGAACTAATCCGCCGAGCGGAACTTTCTCGGCAGAACACCGGCATTTAGGGAACTGTCCATTTTGTATGAAGGTCCAGAATGCAAGTATTCTGCCTGACTATTTCAGGGTTGACAAATAGAACAGATAGTCAAGGATAATCTCTCTACTTCCTGTCTGTTTTCTGGGTGTTAGGTGGAATAGGAACTGAGGGGGAGTGAAGAAGGATTAGAACAACCTTTCTCAACTAGGGTTCCTCCAGAGGTTGCTAGGGGTTGCTTAAGTAATGTGCAATTCTTGCTATATATAAGTTATCACTGGCACTAATGACTTTTTTAGTTATCTGTAAAGAGGACATTCTTCCCACTGACCATCAATCTAAGGGACCTTCTTTCCACTGACCTCCAATGTAAGGAGTATTCTTCCCTCTGACCCCCAATGTAAGAAGTATTCTTCCCACTAACCACCAATGTAAGTAGGATTCTTCCCTCTGACCACCAATGCAAGGGACGTTCTTCCCACTGACCACCAATGTAAGGAGAATTCTTTCCACCGACCACCAATGTAATGGGACCCTTCTCCGCTGACCACCAATGTAGGTGGGCTTTCCTCCACAGACCACCAATCTAAAGGGACTCTTCTCATCTGACCAGCAATGTAATGGAGCACTTCAACAACAACAGTGTAATTGGATGTTTTACTGATCATCAATGTAAGGAGGCACTTTTCCACTGACTGCTAATGTAAGTGTTGCAATCCTCCACAAACCACCAGTCTAAGAGGACCATTCTGCACTCACCAGAAATGTAATGGAGTACTTCACTGAACACCAGTGTAAGGGAGTACTACATGGGTCACCAGTGTAAATGCGCATCTCAATCACCATCAATGTAGGTGGGACTTTCCTCCACAGACTGCCAATCTAAAGGGTCTCTTCACATTTGACCAGCAATTTAATGGAGCACTTCAACAACACCAGTTTACTGACCACCAATGTAAGGGGGCTCTTTTCCACTGACTGCTAATGTAAGTGGGACAATCCTCCACAAACCACCAGTCTATGAGTACCATTCTGCACTGACCAGCAATGTAATGAAGCACTTCACAGAACACCAGTTTAAGGGGATACTACATTGACCACCATTGAAAGGGGTCCCCTATCCACTGACCACCAATGTAAGTGGGGCAATCCTCCACAAACCACCAGTCTAAGAGGACCATTCTGCACTCACCAGAAATGTAATGGAGTACTTCACTGAAAACAAGTGTAAGGGAGTACTACATGGGTCACCAGTGTAAATGTGCATCTCAATGACCATCAATGTAGGTGGGACTTTCCTCCACAGACTACCAATCTAAAGTGACTCTTCTCATCTGACCAGCAATGTAATGGAGAAGTTCAATGACCACCAGTGTAATTGGGCACTTCACTAACCATTGATGTAAGGAGGCACCTTTCCATTGGTCACCAATGTAAATGGGACAATCCGCCACAAACCACCAGTCTAAGAGGACCCTTTTGCACTGACCAGCAATGTAATGGAGCACTTCAATAAACACCAGTGTAAGGGGGTACTAAAGGACCACCATTGTAAATGAGCACTTCACTGACCTTCAATGTAAGGGGGCACCTTTCCACTGACCACCAATGTAAGGGGGCACACTTCCACTGACCACCAATCCTTCACAAACCACAAACCTTCCTTCACAAACCAGCAATCTAAGAGGACCCTTCACCACTGACCAGCAAAGAAATGGAGTACTTCACTGAACACCAGTTTAAGGGGGATACTACATGGATCACCAGTGTAAATGGACTATTCACTGACCACCAATGTAGGGGGCGCTTTTCCACTGACCACCAGTGTAAAAGACCATTACAATGTAAAAATGTTTCGGATATAGTAGCCCTAGGTGGTGTCAAATAGGCTAAGTACACCACATCCTTATTCTTTTATTCACTCTTATATCCACAACTTACTATTCATGTTAATATCCCATGAGCAATAGATATAATCATTATTAATAGAGGTTCACTGAGACCTGAATATTATTTCAAGGGTTCCTCTGTGTTAAACAGGTTGAGAAAAGCTAGAGTAGAACATCTGTTGGGATTTTATTGCTGTTTGTGTCTCTATGATCGATTTTCCCCTTACCTCCAATCCAGGTGACAGTTGTCAGAAAACAGGAAGAGAAGAGAATTATATATAACAGGTTCACAGGGACTCATACAGCATTTAAAATCTGACCAAGGTTCTAGCTTATAATACAATGCAGATTGAACGTAGGGCATGTTTTCTTACAGCTGAAAATTGACTGTGGGGACAAAGCTCTAATCTTTCAGAATATCCATAATTCCATGGCTCGGATGAAGTGCCTTTGTTGTCTAATATGAACCAAGAAAAAAAGGCATGGATGTCCCCAAATATCAGTTGATTCTTCAAAACCAAATGGTCTAAACCAGTAGTCTCCAAACTGGGGGCCGAATGCGGCCCTTTGCTTGCCTTTATCCAGGCCCTTGGGACATTAGTACTCCCACTGACATTAACAATGGGGCATAATGCATAATTCCTGCCACTGACACCAGTGATGGGACACTATTTCTTTCACTGACACCAATAATGGCTCACTGTTGCTCCCACTGACACCAAATGATAGGGCACTATTCTCACGGACAACAATAATGGGGCACTATTTTTCTCACGTACACCAATGATGGGGCAATATTTCTTTCACTGACAGCAATGATGGAGCACTATTCCTCCCACTGAAATTAACATTGGGGCATAATTCTTGCCACTGACACCAACAGTGGGGCACTATTCCTCCCATTGACTCCAAATGATGGGGAAATATTCTCCCCACTGACACCAATGATGGGGCACTATTCCTCCCACTGGCACCAATGATGAGGCACTATTCCTTTCACTGACACCAATGATGGAGCACTATTCTCACTGACACCAATAATGGGACACTGTTCCTCCCACTGACACCAAATGATGGGTCACTATTCTCACAAACAACAATGATGGGGCACTATTCCTTTCACTGACACCAATGATGGGATACTATTCCTTTCACTGACACCAATGATGGGGCACTATTCCTCCCACTGGCACCAATGATGAGGCACTATTCCTTTCACTGACACCAATGATGGAGCACTATTCTTCTCACTGACACCAAAAATGGGACACTGTTTCTCCCACTGACACCAAATGATGGGTCACTATTCTCACAAACAACAATAATGGGGCACTATTCCGTTCACTGACACCAATGATGGGACACTATTCTTTTCACTGAGACCAGTGATGGGGCACTATTCTTTTCACTGATCCCAATGATGAGGCACTATTCCTCGCACTGACACCAATAATGGGACATTGTTACCGACACCAGGACATTTTCTGCTCCTACTGCCACAGTCCAGTCCCTCTGAAGCCTGAAGGTTAGTAAACTGGCCTTTAGTTAAGAACGTTTGGAGACCCCTGGCCTAAACAAAAACTCCACTGTTCGGTTTTTAATCTGTTTCCGCAAAAGGAGAACGTTTGTTCATCCATTACAAAATATGCCCTCATGACCCTAAAACCAGACAACAAACTCTACTTTGGTCAAATAGCTTCACCATTGATAGTGGGGGGGGGTCTTTCCTGCTATGATAAAACCTTGCTTAATTGCTTGATTTCTTTGAAGGCTATGTTAGGTGTTAGTTTGTCCAAGTCTATACAAGCTTCTGTGTCTTTAGACATTTATCTCCTCTGATGGTCTTTGTTAAACCTAGTCCAAGTGGTTTTGAGGGATCCACAAACACTGGCAACAAGGTTGCCCTCATGCCCCTAAAACCAAACAACAAACTCTACTTTAGTCAAATAGCTTCACCATTGATGGTGGGGGAGGGGTCCTTCCTGCTATGATAAAACCTTGCCTAATTGCTTGGTTTCTTTGAAGGCTATGTTAGGTGTTAGTTTGTCCAAGTCTATACAAGCTTCTGTGTCTTTAGACATTTATCTCCTCTGATGGTCTTTATTAAACCTAGTCCAAGTGGTTTTGAGGGATCCACAAACACTGGCAACAAGGTTGCTTCATTCCTCTGAGGTTCTTGGACGCCAAAATGTCGCTTTTGAAATTGCACAGACCACATGCACGGCCTGGAGGGTTGAATTTTGATCCCCAAGATCAACTTCCAGCTCTTCAGCTCTTGAGTTGAGATGGTCTATGACTCAATATTTGTTTGTAGGGTGAATATTGTAGATCACCTCCACTGGCCCCTCTGCTTCCCGCCCCACGTGACCACCAAGGGGAATTCTAAGGTGAAAAACTAGATGAATCATGTTGTAGACCTCCCGCTGTACTTAAGGAAGTTGTTAGGACCTCATTGTATACCTAACAGACATTTTCATGTAATTCTAACATCGTAACACCCACACAGATTGAGGCATTTTTCTCCTCGGCTCAGCGTGCAAGCTTGCTAAAATTGATGTATAAGTCGTTCCCCTCCGCCAGGAATAATATTCACGGTATTAAACGAAACATTTTTCTTGACTAGATCTAAATATGCTGCCACATAAGGAGAGTCTCATGGGCACAAAGTGGAGCCGTATTGTAGCACCGTCCCTGCCTCGTAACATCCATAAATTGTGAAATCTGCTGCGCCAGCTGTTTGTAAAATGTCAAATTTAATCATTGTAATGCCAGAAGGTGTGTGATAATCCGTATGCACTGTTTTTCCAAGGGTTTCCAAACTTGTGTGTAGATTTACACTGGCGATTAGGGGAAAATGCAAACATATAGAATGTGCTGTACAGATGGGGTTCTGTTAAAGGGAAGGTGTCGTTTTCTTCAGAACATATGTCAACCAAATCACTAAAATCTCCTATAAGCTTTAACATGTTAAAGTCATTTCAAAAGTCCTATTAAATTTTGAAAAATTTGCAGTTTTCATTGAAGCAATACCTGGTGATTCTGCCACGAAGGTACAGGCATGTCCTGTCAAGGGGTGACAATGCTCAGTCCCAGTCTCCCAGCTGTGCTCCTGCATTGTCACCTTATTACATGAGATTGCAGTGGGGTCCATTGGGGTTAATTTACTAAAGGCAAATAGACCGTGCGCTCCAGAGCTTATTAAATGAGGCAAAGATTCAATTTGCAAAGAATACCCAATCACGTGCAAGGAAAACTAAAAAAAAAATATATTTTTGCTTGCACATGATTGGATGATGATGGAAGTCAGCATTGCTTCTGCTTATTTACTAAGCTCTGGAGCAACTGCACTTTGCAAAGTCTATATGTCTTTAGTGAATCAATCCCATTGGGTGAGATTTACTAAAGGCAAATAGGCTGTGCACTTTGCAAAGTGCAGTTACACTCTGCAAGTGCAGTTGCTCCAGAGCTTAGTAAATGAGGTAAAGCATCACTTTGCAACGAATACCCAAGAACATGCAAGGAAATTTAGAAAAACAGCATTTTTTCTTGCACATGTTTGGATGATGGAAGTCAGCAGAGTTTCTCCTCATTTACTAAGCTCCGGAGCAACTGCTCTTGCAGAGGGCAACTGCAAAGTGCACAGTCTATTTGCCTTTAGTAGATCAACCCCATTGGGTGAGATTTACTAAAACTAGAGAGTGCAAAACCTGGTGCAGCTCTGCGTAGAAACCAATCAGCTTCCAGGTTTTATTGTCAAAGCTTAATTGAACAAAGTGAAGTTAGAAGCTGATTGGCTACCATGCACAGCTACACCAGATTCTGAGTGCTCCAGTTTTAGTAAATCAACCCCATTATGCATGCATGGTCCACTGACAGGAAACCCATGCAGTTATTGCTGGAGTGTAGACTAAGGGCTTGATTTAGTTGCTCCAGAGCTTAGTAAATGAGGTAAAGTTTCACTTTACAAAGAATACCCAATCACATGCAAGGAAAATAAAAAAAAAAACAGCATTTTTGCCTGCACGTGATTGGATGATGGAAGTCATCAGAGCTTCTGCTCATTTACTAAGCTCTGGAGCAGCTGCTCTTGCAGAGTAAGGGCTCTTTCACACGGGGGATCCGTATGTCTGTTTTTCATCCTTCCGTTTTTGGATGAAAAACGAACATACATGTATCCCTATGGAGCGTCGGATATCAGCGGTGACATGTCCGCTGACATCCGACCCGCTCCGATCCGAAAAGTGTAACGGAGGAAAACCCTACTTTTCCATCCGTTATCGGATCGGGTGACGAAGGACACTCCGGTCCGTCATCATCCGATCCCCCATAGGGGAGAGCGGCGCTCTGTGCAGCGACGGACCTGTCATTTTCCTGCTCAGCGGGGATCGGTGGAGCGATCCCCGCTGAGCAAGCAGGTGTTCACGGGGCGGATCATCACTGATCCGCCCCGTGTGAAAGAGCCCTAAAACTATATTTGCCTTTAGTAAATCAACCCCTGAATGTAACTAGAAAGAGGTAGGAGATCAGACCCACCAAGATGCAACAAAGGTTTAAATGCTTGGTTTTTGTCTGGTTCCTGCTGAATCGGCTGAAATTTGAGCTGTGGGAAGCCCTGTTGCTTTCTCAGTCGACTTTTGTCGAAGGAGCTGTCATGCTTGACTGTAGGACTGTAAATGCAATACACCCGAGACACTGGCTTGAAGCTAGTAACCATTTCAGAAGGTCAGACTTCATTGGTGGCAAGTTTTGACTACATTCATAAGAACTCAAGAGTTCTGACTCAGAAACCATTGAAGCCAAAAAAGCCAGACAACTAGAATTTTCAGAAAGTCAACCCTTTTTTTTCTCTGATGACAGGCACCCTTTAAAGGAAACCTGTCAAAATACCTAGGCTATATAAATGCAGTTTACAGTCAATAAGTGATCAAATGAGTATGCAGATGCCAGCTTTTCCTGTATAATGTGGACTTAGCTTCTTCTCTCCATCTGTTGAGCTTCCTTATGAATTAGTGAGGCCACCTATCATGCGGAGAGGTTTGACAAAGCTTCCCTTTTGCAGAAAGTACAGTAGAGAGGCTTTAAAATATAGCTGCATATGTTTCTGGATCTACTGATTGTCTTGTAATGTGATTTACATGGAAAGTAAAGAAGGAGAACACTTGACATCTGGCCACCACACCTATCTGGTTCCCTCTTTATGGCTATGCCAGCCTTCACCTTTTTGAAAAGGCTTTCCTCAAGATTTTGAAGTGTGTCTGTAGAAATGTGTACCCATTCAGTCAGAAGAACATTTGTGAGGTCAGCTACTGATGCTGAGTGTGAAGACCTGGCTTGCACTCAATGTTCCAATTCACCCCAAAGGTGTTCAGTAGGGTAGGGCCCTGTACAGGTCACTTGAGTTGCTCCACAACAAACTGGTTAAACCATGTCTTTTATGGAGCTTTTCAGGATCCTGCTGGATCAGTTCCTTAAAGTGGTTCTAAAGGCTCAAAGATTTTTACCTACATACATTCTATGCATAGAGGTAAAAACCCTTCTCCATGCAGCAGTCCCCCCCTAGTACTTACCTGATCCCCATCTTCCTCCAGCGCTGTGCACTAGAGCCTCGGTTCTCCAGGGACTCAACTTCCTCACCTGCTGAGACAGCAGTGGGAGCCAATAGCAATCACAGTCAGTAAACCAATGAGGAGAGAGAGGTGTGGGGTCAAGCCACGGTTCTGTGTGTGAATGGACACGCAGAGCAGCGGCTTGGGAGCGAGCATGCTTGGGTGCCCCAATAGCAAGCTGTTTGCTCTGGGGGCACTCGGCAGGAGGGAGGGGCCAGGAGCGCTGATGGGGGTACCCGAGAAGATAAGAATTGGGGCTGCTCTGTGCAAAACCATTACACAGAGCAGGTAAGTATAACATGTTTATTAACATAAAAAAAATCCAAAGCTTCAATATTATTTAAGCTGTTGCCACACATTTGGAAGTTTACAATTGTCTGCAACATCTTTGTATTTTGTAGCATTTTTATTGCAAACTCCAAGCTCATTGCTTGACTTCCTAGAGAAAGACTTTGTTTTTGCACAGCAGTGCAGTAGAGACGGAAGCTGGGGGAATTTCAGCTTTTTCAGAGATATAGAAGTTGTAGAAAAATATAGCAAAAAATATTAATATTTTGAAGAAGTGCTGATGATTACTTCTGCATTGGTTTGGCAGACCTTGAGTTTATTCGACAAGACAAGTTTTGACTAATACTTCTTCCTGAAAATAGATGTGAGATATTAATGGTTTGTCTCATTTCTGCTGGGCTGAAGTGCTCTTCAAAGGGACATCCCCGCTGATTCATGATATGAGCATGTGGGACAGTGATAGGGACAAAATGAGAGCAGAGCTGTAGCTTGTAGCTTGTAGCATCTGGTTAGGTTGAGGGGTGACACAAGGGAGTTTCCTGGAACTGGAACCTGTAATTTTTTTTATGTGGTTCACTATGAGTAGTCCCTGTAAAGGTTCAGCCACTGAATCGCAATTATGTAAGGCTGGGGCACTTCATTTGTCTTCTATGAAGTTACTTGGAAATAGAAACGCTTGCAGCACTATTTTTGTTGACAGTATATCTTGTACATGCCCGTGTATTCTCCACTTATTAGTCTTCGCTCATTATAGTTGTACCCCAAGGCCAAATAAGGGGCCGGAGTCAATGGGCTTTTGGATCAGTTAGAACATGTTTTCTCTCCATAAATGTCTATGGGAATGCAAAAGAAGCTTGAAGGAGGTCAGATGCACATGTTGATAAATTTTTCTGTATGATCTCATATAAGTCTCAAACTGATGTCAAAAACATGATGCATTTGCCCAAAGCCCATCAAAAAAAGGCTATTATGCTCAATCTTTCCAAAACCGAGCTCATAATATCTCCCTGCCCCCTTTTCCTCCATCCCCTCCCCTGAAATCTTCATCAAGACCAACAGCACATCTATCTGTCCCTTGCTTCAGGCCTGGGTGCTAGGGTGTAATCCTGGACCCTGACCCCTCCTTTCTGAAATTTTATTTGTAGGGCAAGCGACAGCCAGTCAAGGGAAGAGTAAAAAGGGACGACGGACACTGAACAGCTGGTAATGTGGAAGAGTCTGGCAGCAGAATTTATGATAGATTAAAGGAGGGATAGCTTGTGTAGAGATAGTTCAACGAGGAGGGAGTTGCAATAGTCAAGGTGAGAGATGCCAAAGCAGTGAATTGGCGTTGTGGTGTTATTTGTTAACACTGTCCAAATCTTGCCATCTTAACCTCCATAACATTTCCACAATTCTCACTTTCTTAACAAATAACACCACAACGCCAATTCACTGCTTTGGCATTTCTCACCTTGACTATTGCAACTCCCTCCTCGTTGAACTATCTCTACACAAGCTATCCCTCCTTTAATCTATCATAAATTCTGCTGCCAGACTCTTCCACATTACCAGCTGTTCAGTGTCCGTCGTCCTACTAATACCAAAAACAACATACAAAACCATCCACAACTCTGTCCCCAGCTACATCACCCTCTTCGCAACATATCATCAAGACTGTTCTCCTCGCTCCCCCTAAGACCTCCTTTCTAGTTATCTTGTCACCCCCTTCCATGCTCTCCTCCAGGACTTCCCCAGAGCCTCTCCCACTCACTGGACCGCCCTACCCCAATCAGTCCATCTGTCCCCCACTCTATCTGCCTTTAGGTGATCCCTATACTTCAATTGTTTTGTTCTGCCTCCCTTCTACCCTAGATCGGTGGTCTCCAAACTGTGGCCCGAGGGTTTGCTTGGCTTAATCCAACCCTCAAGGTACTATTCTGTCCACTGATACAGGGTACTATTCCCCTCACAGACACCATCAGTCGGCACTAATCCTCCCACTGACACCAACAATTGGGCACTATTCTTCCACTGACACCAGCGACAGGGCACTATTCCTTACACTGAAACCAACAATGGGGCACTATTACTTCCACTGATACCAATGATGAAGCACTATTCCTTCCAGTGATACCAACAATGGGACGCTATACCTCCCACTGATACCGATGATGGGTCACTATTCCTCCCACTGATACCAATAACAGGACACTGTTCCTCCCACTAATACCAGTGATGGGTCATTATTCCTTCCAGTGACACCAATGATGGGATACTATTCCTCCCACTGCTACAAGGGATGGGACATTACTCCTCCCACTGATACTGATGATGGGTCACTATTCCTTCCAGTGATACCAATGATGGACACTATTCCTCCCACTGTTACCAATGATGGGTCACTATTCTTTCCACTGATACCAGTGAGGGGACACTATTTCTTTTCACTGATACAAGTGATGGGTCATTATTCCTTCTAGTAACACCAATGATGGGACACTATTTCTCCCACTGATACCAATGATGGGGCATTGTTTAGTCCGGGGCAAGTTTACTCACACTGGCCACAGTCGGGCCCCCAAAGTCTGAAGGACAGTAAACTGGCCCTTTGTTTGGAATGTTTGGTGACTTCTGCCCCAGATAATTGTCTGCCCTCAATGTTACACTAATGTGAATCTGGTGTCATAGCCACACAAAGGAGAACAAGGCTACAGGTGGTGACGCTAAAAGAGACAGTTTGCCCTCTTTATGCCAGTACTGTTTGCTGTTTCATCAGCATTTAATGTTAGGTCCAATAATAATATAAATATGTGAGCGCCCACATCAGAGCAGCTTGCACGCAGAGTGACTCCACAAACCCTGTGTATATGTCTAACAGTAAAGTAAAGTGCAGCACAATACAGAATCAATACATTGTATGTATCAAAATATAATTTTCAGAAAAATTCAGTCCAAATCCACCAATAGAGATCCTTCACAGAAGATGGTTAAATCACCATTTAAATACACCGTTCTGTTTTTATATGTGAATAAAAACTTGTAGGTAAACGTAGATTTCCACCACGTGAAGACAAATCATGATTCCTGTGATTCCACCACCATCTGTGCACTCACCAGAGGTACATGATGATCATGCCCATCTTAATTTCCTTATTCTCCCAGCATTGGAACGCAGAACCCCTGAGGACGTCTTTGTGTTTGACACGCGTTGGATGGTGTGTGATTTATTCACATGTATCACAGAAAGGTGTATTTAAATGGAGATTTAACCATCTTGTCTGTGAAGGATCTCTATTGGTGGATTTGGACTAGATTTGATGTTAGGTGCACGGTTCCCAGCGTCATTCAGCCCACTCCCTGTAAGTGCAGGGTGTCATGGTTTTGCCCCCTGAGATTGAATCTCAGTGGCACAGAGAAGAGTGCTGTCAGCAATCTTCCTGCATCCCTGGGCCATAACAGTCTTTATAACAAATTTCAGGCAGTGTTGACTATTCCTAAAACCCTGCTAAAGGCTTGTTAAAAGCTACAGCTCCAGTGCTGTTCTTCATATACCTATTTGACACCTCTAAACTGGAGTTGTAGGGTACTTAGAGGGCTTCAGGAGAGCATCCCAGCACTTTTCAAATGCCCTATTAATGCTTACTGAATACATCAGTAGGTTGGAGGAGGCGTCTGTTTTCATGTGTCTTAGGATGGGTTGGAGCCGGCAGGTTTAACGGACATCGAGTTGCTTTATTTCACCGAAAGACGTGTTTCGTGGCTTTAAATTGCCACTTCCTCCGTTTAGGGAGAAACACAGATTTTTAAAACTTTTCGGATTGCTGCTTCACCCAAGTTTGTTTGTGTGAGCACTTTGAGGTAATAACACTAGAGTCACATACTACACCAAAAGGGATTTCCTGAAACCTTCTTGTTTTCCGGTGGACACACCAAACCTTCCTATGGGTCTCTAATCTTCCGTTGTGGCGCCCCCCACCGTAGACCCCCACATCTTGAATCCTGCTGAATTCATTGCTCTTCAGGCTAGTGATTACTAAGATTAAGCAATGTCCATGCGTAGGTTCCAGGGTCTTTGCCGTCATTCAGAGCGATCTTGTATGAAGGTTTCCCAGCTCCACTTGTCTTGGCTGTTCCGAGTTCCATAACTCCTATTTCAAAGTGCCGCCAGCGAAATCAGCTTAGCGCACTGTTCCTGGTGATAAAGATCATGTGGTCACCGTAATTGTGTTGTGTAAGTTTCACCCCGCGCATTCATGCAGGCCACGTCTTTTGTGACAGCTGTGCATTATCCTTCCATTGGAAGGTACGGTTACATATAGTCATACGATACCCTTTAGAAATCATACCGCGGCCATTAGCAGGCCGAATGGGAACGTCTATTAAAAGTTATTTCTACCCTAACTTGTAGCTTCATCAATTTACATCTCTCATTACAGACGTTTGTAAAAGGCAGCGCTATAGATTGACAGTAAAAGTGTGAGAATACATCAATATCACGGGGGGTTGTGAGTTCATCCGGACATATGTTTCAGGTGACACATAACACTTTAAATCACTTAATCCTGGATTAATAGGAAGTTCTCAGACACTTTGTGTTTTTCTTTTTTTTTAAGTGTATGTTGGGGAAACAAAAAAAATCAGTACATTTTTGCAATACAAGCACATTGTACCATGTTTAATCCCTTTAAAAATGCTGCAAGTACAGAAAGATATCCTATTGACCTGTCAGAAATCCAGTGAGCGCCTAACTTCCTGTTTGAGCTGACAGCACAGTTTCTCTACTGTACTGAAATACCAAGTCGCACTTTGGCCTCCCTGTTGTACTACAGAACCCTACCTATCCCCTTAACCCTTTTTACCGCCACTGCCATATGTCTTAAGGTGGTGACAGTGAGGAAGTTCTACACACACCTCCAGCAGCTGCAGCCACTATCAGCTTGTCAGGAGTGTGTGTTTCTAATGAAAGTGATCCAGTGGCTGTATAGCTGCCTGATCTCTTACTGTGTGACCACTGTAGTGTGCCCCCCTCTCTGGCACCTTACCCCCACCCCCATATTTCCCAAACACTGCTGTCCCAACTTCAGGTCAGGGACCCACTTGGCAGGTGTCACAAAGTGGAGCGAAGGGAGACCAGCGAACATTCGTTTGCTGCTCTCCCCTAGCTTGCATACCCTGGAAGCGGCATAAAAAAAGTCACTTGCGGTATCTGGTGTTACTTTTCCTGGCACTTGCAGGCAGGGAAGAAGCTAACAGAGCATGATCTGATCTGTATGGGGCTTTAGAGTATCATCTATGGAAAATATATAGGGTACAGACATTCAACACCGTTTTGTGGGCACAGACAAATTTAAAGCTTGACATGTTGGGTATCTATTTACTCTGCGCCACCACATCTTTTAGATTTGACCAAAAATAGGGTAACATATTGGGGTTGATTTACTAAAGGCAAATGGACTGTGCACTTTGCAAAGTTGCAGTTGCATTCTGCAAGAGCAGTTGCTCCTGAGCTTAGTAAATGAACAGAAGTTCAGCTGACTTCCGTCATCCAATCATGTGCAAGCAAAAATGCTGTTTTTTTTTCCCTTGCATGTGATTGGGTATTCTTTGTAAAGATAAACTTTACCTCATGTACTAAACTCTGGAGCAATTGCACTTTGCAAAGTGCACAGTCTACAGTATTTGCCTTTAGACCCCTTTCACACTGGGGCGGTTTGCAGGCGTTATTGCGCTAAAAATACCACCTGCAAACCAACCCAAAACAGCCGCTGCTGTTTGTTCAGTGTGAAAGCCTGAGGGCTTTCACACGGAAGCGGTGCGCTGGAAGGAGAAGAAAAAATCTCCTGCAAGCCGCATCTTTGGAGCGGTGAAGGATCGGTGTATTCACCGCTCCTAAACCTCTCCTGCCTATTGAAATCAATGGGGCAGCGCGGCTATACCGCGGCAATACCGCGGCTATAGCCGCGCTATTCGAGCGGTTTTAACCCTTTTTCGGCCGCCAGCGGGGGTTAAAACCGCACCGCTAGCGGCCGAATACAGCCGCAAAAATGACGGTAAAACAGCGCTAAAAATAGCGCTGTTTTACCGCCACCGCCCCAGTGTGAAAGGGGCCTTAGTAAATCTACCCCATTGCGTTTGTGTGCCCTAAAATTAATTTTAGTGTATTTTTTTACAGAAATGTTGTGCTTGATAAACCATTTCACACATACTGGGATTGATTTACTAAAGGCAAATAGACTGCGTACTTGAAGATACACTCACTCACACTGCAGTTGCTCCAGAGCTTAGTAAATGAGGTAAAGCTTCAAAAGAATACCCAATCATGTGCAAGGAAAAAATAAAAATAAAAAAAAACATTTTTGCTTGCACACGATTGGATGATGGAAGTCAGCAGATCTTCTGCTCATTGTGTGAAATAAAAAATTGGAACTACTAGCATTTTGGGGTTGATTTACTAAAGACACACAGACAGTTGCACTCTGCAAGTGCAGTTGCTCCAAAGCTTAGTAAATGGGGTAAAGATTCACATTACAATAACCTTCAAGGAAGAAAAAAACAGCATTTTTGCTTGCACATGATTGGATGGTGGAAGTCAGCAGAGCTTCCTCTCATTTACTAAGCTCTGGCGCAACTTTGCAAAGTGCACAGTCTGTTTTCCTTTAGTAAATCAGCCCATTTACTGTCCAGGATGTCTGCTTTCAGAAAAAAAAAAAATATAGAGGACGGTTTTCTAAAGGCAAATAGATTGTGCACTTTGCAAAGTTACTCCAGAGCTTAGTAAATGAGAGGAAGCTCTGCTGACTTCCATCATAGAATCATGTGAAAGCAAAAATGCTGTTTTTTTTTTTATTTCTTTGCATGTGATTCGGTATTTTTTGCAAAGGAAAGCTTTACCTCATTTACTAAGCTCTGGAGCAACTGCACTTTGCAAAGTGCACAGACTATTTGCCATTAGTAAATCAACCCCTTATTGTTTGTGGATTTTTTAACTAATCTTCAGGCCTAAAATGATTTTTTTTAAATATGTCCAGGGCTGATCTTTGCAGGTAATCACTCCATGAGAAATGATATGCAAACAGTTGCATATAGCTGTGGTAGCTGTCAGCCTCCCATTGCTTTGAATGGTGCTGCCGCCTGCAACTAATCGCCGGGAACCCCCCGCTGAGTCTCCTGCATTTATGTGTGAATGGGACCTTAAACTTGCAGAGGGTGAATCACAATAATATGGGCAGTGTTCTTAAATCTGGACATGGACTGTAATCCTAGAGAACAAAAGCATTGTCCCATACACCGATTGTTGTGACCATATTGTCTAGAAATCAAAATAGGTTGGTTCAAATAATGAACAATCACTTTCATCGACAAGGACCAATCAAATTGCTGGATATGCGATGCAGATCGGAGAGTACGTGCGTAACTCTGCAAGTGCCCCGGCACATAATAGAGCACAGGTAGACATATCTTCCCTCTGAATCATGTTTTGGGTGACACTGAAGCTGGGCATAAATAAATATAGTGGAGAAAACCTGAGCTGCCCATTGAGCCGCCTGGGCTAATCTCTTTCATTAGTATTCTTATCTGCTCCTCGGTTTGGTCATGTTTCCTGATAGCATGACAGCGTCCATTACAAGTTTTTAATGTCACATTTCCGGAACTGGGAACCCATCCAGATCTGCGTATTGAAGAATCTCTCGCTGCCCTCACACCACCCCGCTAAACAATGCTTGGCATTGTGCTGAGGCTGTAAAGCTTTCCTTAATGTACCCATACACTGCGCAAAAAGAAAACGTCCGTATGGACGATTAGGATTCTTTCAGGTGATCATCTGTCTGTGTATGTAATTGCAAAGATTAGATTAAAGCGGATCTTTCAGTCACTCTACAATTGTCTCCAAATAAATATCTGACATGACACAATACACAGCAGTTGTATTATAAAAAAAAAAAAAATCATTAAAAAGCAGTCCTTGAGCTCCAGCCAATGACTCTGCCTTGGCTGAGATGATGTCATCAGTCTGCTGCAAGCTGTAGGAAGAATTTCCTTAGTCTCCTCTTTGGCTAGGTTCACACATATGCGTTTTTTTTAGGGCTGCGGAAATTAACGATTAATTCCTCGATTAATCGTTAATTTTTTGATCGATCAAAATTTTTTTGTTCGGTAGGCTGCCTGCCCTGGGGCTGCTTTGCGCCAAGCTGTGGCTGCAGCGCAGCGCTCTGCTCCCTCCTCCTCCTCCACTATATGTCATACACAGTCTGCAGGCATCTCCCGCTGTGTGTCTCCGAGCTGAGTGTAAAAACTCTGGCCGCGCTGTGAGAAAAGTCCCGCCCTCCTCCTAGATCAGCTCGTGTGATAGACGCAGTGTTCTGTCTATAGACGCAGTGTTCTGTCTATCACACGAGCTGATCTAGGAGGAGGGGGGGACTTTTCTCACAGCGCGGCCAGAGTTTTTACACTCAGCTCGGAGACATACAGTGGGAGTTGCCCGCAGACTGTGTAATACAGGCACTGAATACAGTGAGGCTGCGATTATGGGCACGTTGAGACTGCATTATGGGCACGGTGAGGCTGCGATTATGGGCATGGTGTGACATCATTATGGGCACGGTGAGACAGCATTATGGGCACAGCGAGGCTGCAATTATAGGCACGACGAAGCTCCGATTATGGGCACGGTGAGACAGCATTATGGGCACGGTGAGGCTGCAATTATAGGCACGGCGAAGCTGCGATTATGGGCACGGTGAGACAGCATTATGGGCACGGTAAGGCTGCGATTATGGGCACGGCGAGGCTGCGATTATGGGCACGGTGAGACTGCATTATGGGAATGGTGAGGCTGTGATTATGGGCATAGTAAGTCTTAGATTATGGGCACGGTGAGACTGCATTATGGGCACGGTGAGGCTGCGATTATAGGCACGACGAAGCTGCGATTATGGGCACGGTGAGACAGCATTATGGGCACGGTGAGACTACATTATGGGAATGGTGAGGCTGCGATTATGGGCATGGTAAGTCTTAGATTATGGGCACGGTGAGACTGCCTTATGGGCACGGTAAGGCTGAGTTTATGATTTGTGACATCCTAACCATGCCCCGCTATGTCCGGCTTCGGCCGTTGCCATAACAACGGTGCTAAATCAGCTAAAAGTAGTTGGATCTGTATGTGCATTATAATGAATCGAAATTAGTCGATTAATCGATTTAACAAAAAAATCGTTTAATCGAACACGAAATTTTTAATCAGTAACAGCCCTAGTTTTTTTGTGTGCGTTTTGCAGAAACATGGTTTCCCATGGGACACGTTCAATCAATGGGGTTTATTTACTAAAGCTGGAGAGTGCAAAATCAGTCTCACTTTTGCACAGAAATCAGCTTGCAGGTTTTATTGCTAAAGCTTAATTGAACAAGCTGAGGCTAGAAACTGATTGGTTTCTCTGCAGAAGTAATGCCACGCACACACGATCGGATTTTCCAACGGGAAATGTTGGATGTGAGCTTGTTGGAGGTAAGTCCGACCGTGTGTAGGCTCCATCGGACATTTGTTGTCAGACTTTCCACCAACAAATGTTGGCTAGCAGGTTCTCAAATTTTCCACCAACAAATGTTTGTTGTCAGACTTTCCGATCGTGTGTACACAAGTCCGTCGGACAAAAGTCCAGAGTACAAACACGCATGCTCAGAATCAAGGACGAGCCGGAAGCAATCGGTCTTGAAAAACTAGCGTTTGTAATGGAGATATCACGTACGTCTTGTACATCACTACGTTCGTAATTGTTGGCCAACATTTGTGTGACCATGTGTATGCAAGACAAGTTGGAGCCAACACCCTTCGAACAAAAATCCACTGTTTTGTTGTCGGAAAGTCCGATCGTGTGTACGCGGCATTAGACTGATTTTGCACTCGCGTTTTTTTTTCTCCTTAACAAACTGTAAATAGCTGGTTGTTAAGGAGTGGGCGGCAGCCTCATCCTTAACAACCAATGAGTCATCAGGTGTCAGCAGGGTTCCCCGACGACAGGTAAAATGAAAAATGGATTTTGAGGGGAACCCAACGCCAAAATTTAAGAAACAAAAAAAAAAATGGCATGAGTCCCCCCCAAAATCCATATCAGGCCCTTATTAGAGCATGCAGCCCAGCAGGCCAGGAAAGGAGAAGGGGGCAAGCGAGCGCCCTCCCCGAACCATTCCAGGCCACATGCCCTCAACATGTGGGTGGTGCTCTGGGGTGGGGGGGGGGGGGGCTCTGCTCACTTTAGTGTACTCATTCACCAAAAAAGTGTCAAAAATAAATAACAGTTTTTGACAATTCCTTTATTTAAAAAAAAGACAAAAACAATGTTCCTGGAATAAGCCCAGCATCAATCAGGATGAATGTCGCCGCCGACCAGAATAAACAAAAAAAAAGTTCTGCTCCCGCCGAAGGCCTATCACCATCTGACAGTTCTTGCATATCTAAGGGGTGGGGGGTGGGGGCTTCTTTTTTAGGATTTTTGGTGATTTTTTTTTTTTTCAGGGTGGCCCTCCACTTTAACAACCAGCTATTTACAATTAGGAGGAAAAAAAAACAACGTAAAACGCATGAAAAACATAAAAAAGCATGTTCAAAGATGCAAAATGTGCTGGAATACTGCATCAACCGCATAGATGTGAACCTAGACTTTCATGGGGATTTGAATGCTACATTATAACAGTGTAGTAAGTCACAAGGTAGGAGCATGCGGCAGGTGCTGATCTGCAACTGTAGTAACGATTTGCACTTGTTAATGCCCACATATTGTGCTGAAAAGAACTGAAATCCAATAAAAGAACTGACAACCAATAAATGAAAGGGGCAGGCCAGTGACAGTCAGGTTGGGGGGGGGGGGGGGGAGCTAGATGATGCTGAAAGTCCCCCCAGCCAGGAAATGAGGTGAGCTCTATCTGACTTGCTGCAGTTTTTATTGCACACTATAACAAGCTCACAGTGTGCATTGAAATAAGAGTAAGCAATTTCAGCACAGAAGAGGAGCTTGTACAACTGTACAAGACAGAAGAAAAGTTTGGAGTATAGCCTAAGCTTTTTTACGCGCTGCTTAAATTGCTGTCTTTATTTTATCAATTCCTGTGCAGGTGGCATCATAATGAAGACAAGTCCTCCCAGTGGAGGCACAGATGAAAAAAACACTTGATAGAGGTTCTTAAAGCCCAACTTCGGGCAAAAAAAGGTTTTCCTAAGAAAGGAGAAAGCTGTATACTCACCCGATTCTCCAGCAAATGGCCCTCCCCTATGATCCAGGGGTGGACTGTTCCTGGCGTCCTCACGTCCAGAGCAGGTCTGTGGGCATGATGACATTAAGAACAGTCTACTGCAGAAGGCTGCTAGGCCACGGGGGGCAGGAGCCACAGGGACCGGTCTTGTGCGGGGAGGATCGAAGGATTAGGTAAATATATCTCTGCTCGCCAATCCCCTAGACAAAAATGAGCAGTTGGCCCATGCAGAGCGAGCACTGCCCCACTGCATGGGAAAAGTTTGTTTTGCCCATAGTTGGGCTTTAAATTTTCCCACTCCATGTAAAACTCAATGAAAAAGTTTTAGGTTGACTTTTACTTCTACCACCTTTGTTAACCAATAGAACAAGCTGCTACGGTGTGTTGGGTTCCGTATTTCACTTGTTCACATACATTGCGTTATGTCAACATGTTGATTATGAATAAGCTTCATCTGGAATAACTGAAAGATGTGGCAAAATAAGTCTTCTTGTCTAAAATAGGAGTATCCAAACTTTCTAAGCAAAGGGCCGAATTACTGTCCTTCAGGCTTTAGGGGGGCCAGACTGTGGCTAGTGGGTGTAGAAAATCCCCTCACATCAGTGCCCCTTAATTGGGTTTAATGGGAGAAATAGTGCCCCATTGATGGTGTCAGTAGGGGGGATGGTGCTGCACCATTAGGTGTCAGTTGGTGGAATAGTGCCCCAAGGGTCAGATAAGGGCATGCAAAGGGCCACATCCAGCCTCTGGGCCGCAGTTTGGAGACCACTGGTCTAAAAAAACAATTTGGTTGGACCTTCCCTTAAAAACAAATGTATATAGGCAGTAACAATGCGCAATGTTTTGAATGAGTATTACATATCGAACCTCTGTAATGTGGTCAGGCATTCCAAAGTGATGAAAACCTTAGCTGACGGCTTCATTGGTCCTGTGCCTGAGTGAAGCCGTGGGATTTGTAACAAGTAAATCTACACTTAAGTTGTCCGCCAGCAAAAACAGGTGAAATGCAGCTGACTTGTTTTAAAGCGGTGTGAAAAAAGGAAAAATATCTCTGTTCGTGAGATGTCTTTCTGTCAAACATGGTGATTTATTGGTTAGTACTGCGGTCATACAGTGCAATAATTCTGGGTAAAGCTGGGATTTTGGGTACAACCTGATATGAGGTCACAGACATGGCACACAGACATGGCATCTCCTGATGCCTACATATTAAGTAAGCTTTATTACTTAGCACAGGTAGCTCTGAATCCCAGAAAGATCTGTTATCCAAACTTCTCTGGTTGAAGGGCTGGCTCTACGTCCTCCACCCCACTATGGGCCCATCACTTTAATGGGCAACCTCACTGGGAAATGTTAACGTTTAGGAGGCAGGACCAAGCTCTTGATCAAGGCACCTGGAGTTGCCTGCTGGAACATTAACACCCTGGCTACATTAAATGTTCTTTTCATATTTTGTAAGGGAATTTATTTCTTACCAGATTACTCTAGAAGAGTAAACTCATGTCAATTCTCCTAACCCCTTAGGAGTATCTGTTGTTACTGGGTCCTCTGCTTTTTCTCAGGCCCTGGTTGAGGCCTCACTCGTACTGACACCATCAAAATCACCTTGGCTGGGAACTCCCGGCAGTCGCAAAGGCATAATACGCACGGATTGTTGTAAGATAAACAGTCTGTATTGGAAAACCAAAGTAGAAAAGCAATACAGTAAATCAGGAGTTCAGGGTAACTGATACAATACAATATCCCAACCTAGGAGTGAATTTGGTGTGCACTGCAGTCAGACTAGATCCCTTAAGGACTCTCTGGCCAAAGGCTGGATAATTTGATACATATCTCTCAAACTGATTCCACCCCCAGGTAGGCTTCAAAATCTGGACAGTTCTGAATGTTAGCGTCTACCGGCATTTAACATTGGCGTTCATAAACTATTGTTTAGAAGTTGTATTTTGTGGACCAAAAATTCAGAGACGTTTGGTTTGCATGTTATCCTTGCCAGTGGGTGAGCCCCTTTAAGAGGGGCAAGTGCCACCATGAAGTTGGGCGCACACTGTGAACATGTGAACAGGGGACTTGAAGGAGTTTAATTCAGGTTTTTGTACAGCACTTGCAGTGTGGAAAGGGGGGCATTGACAAAGTCACCAGTCTGGTAACAACAGTGGAAATTGTCCTTGGCCTTGGGGTCTCCGGCTGCCAGTGGAAAAAAGATATAGGGAAAAAATAACTCTGAGTCTAATTTGCAAAATGGAGTCACCAGTTGCTTAAAGCTATTGAATGGGTCCAAAACCCTCTCAGCCGATCCTGTAGAGGCAGTCTCTGGATGCTGGGGCAATCTCTCTTCACGATGGGAGGGCCGCCCCCTTAGTTGATAATGTAGCAGTAGTCTGGCCAGGTGCATCTCGCATTGGTTCTAAATAGGGATTGCACCACCTTAGATCCTCTCTGCAGTTGGGCATTCAGCTTAACAGCCTTTCCTTAGAGCCCTGATTCGGCCCGATCAAGTTCAGCACATCAGGGCACACCTCTCTCATTCTCCTTTCCAGTTGGCGCGTCTCTCCCCAACGGACTGGCTTTTTCCTGGGCTTTTCATTTTATCCTCCTCCTTCCTCCCACTTTTTCTGGTCATTATGGAGTTTGTAGTTGCGCCCCAGCTTAACTGTACGCAGGATCCTCCTTTAAGACTACGATTCCCAGAATGCTCTGGGCGCCTGTATTAGTAATAGGCCAAAACAAAACAGCATCTGCTTCCATCTTGTGGGCAAATAAAGTTCTGCATTTCCAGTAACCATGCCCAGTGTTACACATGTTTTAAGTTAAACACTTGCCAACCCGCCACAGTACATTTACTGCGGCAGGTCGGCTTGTACAGGTTTTTTTTTCTGTGTCCGTTCGCGCATGCACGGAAGACGTTGCTGTCTTTCGCTGCAGCACAAGCCGATCAGCCAAGGATTTATGGCCTGCACCCACTGATCGGCTGAGTGAATGGCAGAAAAGAGCCCTGTGCTGGTAAACAACACAGAGCTCTCTACAGAGAGCAGCAATGTGCCGGGTTTTTTTTTAATGTTTTTTTTTTTGCCTGCAAAACGAGTAAAAACCGGCACATTGCTTAGTAAAAACAGCCCACAGTACACACACTAAACATTGTTAAGCACACATTTAACCCCTTGATTTCCCCAGATGTTAACCCCTTCCCAGCCAGGGGCATTAGTACAGCAACAGTGTATATTATTAGCACTGATCACTGTATTAATGTCACTGGTGATGTCAGTGGCAGTTAGTTCCCCCCAGCGTCAGTCAGTGTCAGATTGCCCACTGCACTATCGTAGTCTCCTCATAGTCCCCCCCAAGTCGCTAATCGCCACCATTACTAGTATAAAAAATATAAATAAAAAATCCCAGTATCTATTCTTTACCATAGTTTGTAAATGCTATAAATTTCATGCAAACCAATCAATATACACTTATTGTGATTTTTTTTTTTTTTTACCAAAGACATGTAGCAGAAGACATTTTGCCCAAAATTTATTAAGCAATTTTATTTAATTTTTTTTTTTTTTTTATTGGATGTTTTGTAGCAGAAAGTAAAAAAATATTGTTTTTTTTTTTTTTTCAAAATGTTGGGTCTTTTTTCTTTTATATCGCAAAAAAAATAAAAATAAACCCAGTGGTGATCAAATACCACCAAAAGAAAGCTCTATTTGCATGAAGAAATATACGGTATACAAATTTCAATTGGGTACAGCATTTCATGATCGCACAATTACCAGGTAAAGTAGCGCAGTGCTGAATTCTGACAGCGGGAGGTTTCTCCTCCGTCAAAATACAACCACTTTTGCTGCCAGCTGTTGCTGGCGGAAGTAATCGCGAGAAAAAAAAATGACAGGCTGATTGTGCTGAAGACGATTGATAGAATATAGCAACCACATCTAAATCTGGACATGAAGAGGGCCCTGCATGAAAATGATCTATTCATCTTGTACACTCACCTCCATAGATCGACTTCAGTACAACAAGCCTGCCCATAGATAGATTGGAATTCGTCTGGTTCCTGTTGAACCAGACAAATTTTGATCCGTCTATGGCCAGCTTTAGATTAAAAAAAAAAATTTAAGGAGAAAAAGGTAAGTTGCTTACCTTACAACTTGGTTGCTATCCACTAGCAAGCTTTCGTAGGTGATGGTGATATCAATGGGCCTTCTCCTAAGCTCCTAGAACACTGAGAATCTCACGTTTTGCAGGAAGGCCCTCCAGCATTGTGCATGATGTCTTCTCACTAGATTTAGGATCTCCAGCTTTTCTAATGCCCCGTACACACGGTCGGAATTTGTTCGGACATTCCGACAACAAAATCCTAGGATTTTTTCCGACGGATGTTGGCTCAAACTTGTCTTGCATACACACGGTCACACAAAGTTGTCTGAAAATCCGATCGTTCTGAACGCGGTGACGTAAAACACGTACGTCGGGACTATAAACGGGGCAGTGGCCAATAGCTTTCATCTCTTTATTTATTCTGAGCATGTGTGGCACTTTGTCCGTCGGATTTGTGTACACACGATCGGAATTTCCGACAACGGACATTGTTGTCGGAAACTTTTATAGCCTGCTCTCAAACTTTGTGTGTCGGAAAATCCGATGGAAAATGTGTGATAGCGCCCACACAAGGTCGGAATTTCCGACAACAAGGTCCTATCACACATTTTCCGTCGGAAAATCCGACCGTGTGTATGGGGCATTAGGATCACACAAGAAGACCCAGTGACATCACCCTCACCCAAGCAAACTCATTGGAAATCAGGGTGTAAGATTAGTGTTTTTTTACATTTTTCTACAGTTTTTTTTTATTTTTTAACTATAGACTAGAAAACTCAAGATGAGTCTGCAAGATGAATAGATCGTTTTGATGCAAGGCCCTCTTAAGGGTTTAGATCTGAATATGGGTGTTATATACTGTAATGATTGAACAGAACATGATTTATTCACTGGTAGGTTTCTGAAACAAATGACAAGTATTTAAAAGAAAGACGTAACTCCCAAATTTCCCACTTAGACCACAACAAGTTCCTCTGAGCTTGTACTGCAGCAGTAAACACGATGCGGTGAATGAAATGTCTAAGGTAGCTAAGGTGTTGTATTTGGTTCTCACAATGATGAAGATTTTAGTGTTGTGAATGAGTCGTGTTAATGATACAGACATAGGGGTACCATGGCTCACTTGTTTTTTTTAAAGTACAAGTTTGGTGCCATCCTTCTCATATTTGGTTTACTGCCATTGAAATTGGAACTTTATACTAGTTCCAGGACTAACTAAATCATACAGAGGGAACTGTACCAACAGATTATAAAGACCGCCATTGCTTGTAAAATTGGTAGTTGCTTGGATCGATTGATTGGCTGATCCATGGGCTTCAATACTTTCTGAGACACCGACCTGGAAAAAAAATATTCCGAATTAGTTTGATTTTCTGATTTACAAGATTGTTCCAGGTCAGTGACCCCAGGATTATTGAAGACAGAGATTGCCAGGCAGTTAGCATTCCTTAAAGGAGATATGTAATAGCAGCTCAAACTCTCCCGCTCTGCAAGACTCTGGTCCGGCCGCACCTGGAGTATGCTGTCCAGTTCTGGGCATCAGTCCTCAGGAAGGATGTACTGGAAATGGAGCGAGTACAAAGAAGGGCAAAGCTAATAAAGGGTCTGGAGGATCTTAGTTATGAGGAAAGGTTGCGAGCACTGAACTTATTCTCTCTGGAGAAGAGACGCTTGAGAGGAGATATGATTTCAATTTACAAATACTGTACTGGTGACCCGACAATAGGGATAAAACTTTTTCACAGAAGAGAGTTTAATAAGACTCGTGGCCACTCATTACAATTAGAAGAAAAGAGGTTTAACCTTAAACTACGTAGAGGGTTCTTTACTGTAAGAGGGGCAAGGATGTGGAATTCCCTTCCACAGGCGGTGGTTTCAGCGGGGAGCATTGATAGCTTCAAGAAACTATTAGATAATCACCTGAATGACCGCAACATACAGGGATATGTAATGTAATACTGACACATAATCACACACATAGGTTGGACTTGATGGACGTGTGTCTTTTTTCAACCTCACCTACTATGTAACTATGTAACTCCTTTGTGTAGTAGATTCGTGACCTCTGCAAGTATAAAACACTTCTGACCATGTGGAATACTTGCTCCCCATTACTGCGGGACATACAAGCTGGCAGGAGGCTCCACAGTGTTCCACAGGAGAGCAGGTATATAACACACCCGAAAGTGTTGGATACACGCAACAGTTGGGGATCTGCCGTGTGGTGGGGTTTCAAGACATAGACCTCCGGAAAAGGTACGTATACATGTCCCTTTACTGACTTTGCTTCAAATTAAACACCACAAGTCACTTTAAGCATGACCCTTCCAAAATATACCCAAACCTTTATTAAAGGAATAACTTCATACTACATTCCCTATAGTTCTGTCTTTTCTAGGTGTTTGGCCGTGTTTTACCGAGTTTTATGGGACTTCAGGTTCCCAGCATTGCAGGACCACAGCCTTGGGTTTATTAATACAATGCAGAGCGAGAGAGGGGGTCTTGTGCACAAAAAGGGTCATTTGCAAACCGTGCCTCTCATTTAAATGTTAAACAACTCTTGAGCCTCTTTCGGCAGCTTCTTGTGTGATTACAAGGGCACTTGGGGTGTAGTGGGGCCCCTGCTTAGTACAAAGGGGTTAAAATCATTTTTGCTTTGGAGCAGTTGCTAAACCTCTCTCTGTGTGACTGCAAGCCATTGTTTTATCTCTAATCAGCAACCAGCTGGCTCGTCAGTGAATAGCGCTGCGGGCCCCTGGCCATGTTTCATGTGGGGTCTTGGCTGGGTGGCCAAGCAGGCAGCCCGCAGACAGTGTCAGAGCCATTCAAGGCTATTGGCACAGCAGTGTCCCCATTAATTTCTGCTTGTCACACGCTGTCATGCAAGTTACACCAGAGAGGAAATGACCGTTAGAGGAGAGGAAACAAATCCTCGTTGCTTGTGTTCTCCCAGACATTATCTCTGAGGTTAAACGAGTGGAGACAATTAGCATCCATCCAGAGACAGCTGCAGGAAGGAGAGCCCTAGATGTGGGGCCCCCTATGCTAACGTACCTTGCAGGCTTGCCCACAGATTCCGTTATCAGCATCTGCCACATGGCAATCCCGCAAAGTACCAGTTACAGAAGTGACGTTCTGCTTCCTGGAGTCTTGGTTCATTCATCAGAGCCCTGTGTTTGGGCCTGGAGGCTTTTGTGGTTAAATTGGACCTATCAGTAACGTTTCATGTCTACATGAATAAACTTCTGTAATAAATAGCACAAAATATAACAGAATTATTTTTTCTAAAAAGCTCCAACATTTATTATCAAAAAGCAGTGCTTGATCTCCAGTCTAGTGACTGAGCCACTGAAGGGATGATGTCAACTGTTTGCTGCGGGCAGGAGTCTGATGTGTGTTATAGCACTGGACCAGTAGACGCGAGGTTGGGATCTGATGGCTATACAATGGCATGCATCTTCCTTCAAAGGAGCTGATACCTAATGAAGGTATAGTGTAGGTCAGTGGTCTCCAAACTGCAGCCAGGTGCGGCCCTTTGCTTCCTCTTATCCGGGTCTTGGGTCATTATTTCATCAATAGGGCATAGTCCCCCCAACACACACACACACTTACCCCAATGAAGGAGCACAATTCATCCTAATGACACCAACAATAGGGTACACTTTCTCCCAATGACACCAACAATTGGCACCAATGACACCATGATGGGACACAATTCCTCCCAATGACACCAATGATAGGGCATTGGTTTTTTTTCCACTGTTGGGACTTTTTCTACTCCCAATGGCCACAGTCCACCCCCCCCCCCAAAAAAAAAGACAGTAAACGGGCCTTTTGTTTAGAAAGTTTGGAAACCCCTGGTGTAGGGGGATCTTGCTCCGATCCTAGGCTGCTTTCTTCCTGATCTCAAGAAAATGATCACTCAGTAGATGATAAACTTTAGGATGGGTATTAAGGATCGTCTAGAACAAAAGTTCCTATCATTGAGAGGTCTTTTTGATATGTTTAGTGGTTAGGAACATCAAATAAATCCAACACAATTCAGGGAAATGGCCTCCTCCTTCCTCAAGGCTTGAGCAGTGAATGTCATTAGAATCACAATGAGATGCAATAGGAGACCTATGTTAGGGTTTCATGAAGACTGCCAGATCTTCACAGCACTATATCATACATTCCACCCCCCCCCCCCCTGCAAGTGCAGTCGCTTTAGATCTGAGGGGAAGATCTGAAATCAGGGGAAGCTCTGCTGATTTAATCACCCAATCATGTAAAAGCAAAAATGTTTTTTTTATTTCCCTTGCATGTCACCCTCAGATCTACAGCGACTGCACTTCCAAGTGCACTTGCAGTGCAAAGTGGATTTTCCTTTAGTAAATAAACCCCACTATGTATATGTTGAATATCCTATTGCAGAACAATGGGTATTACTATGGAGATGGCCCTCTTTGCATCTGGCTCGACATTCTATTAAGGCTCCTGTCACACTAGCGGTAGTGATTACGGCCCAGGGGCCCCCCTCCCCAAAAGCAATGCGCAATGAAACACTTTTCAGAGGACGGTGAAAGGAGACGATATTGCCGCCTCCTGATGCCTGTTTTTCAATCTCATTTTTGTATTGCCATCAGCAAATTTACATTGAAGGACTGCACCACAACTGTAAGTCAAGTTCCCTCGCAGTTATGGCGCAGTCTCTTTCACTTAGATGGGAAAGTTAAACAAGCGGTGCCAACTGTCAAACTCGGCAGGTAGCGGTAAAATTGTTGCACCCCGATGCACAGCCGAGGCAATGTGTACTCCTCCCAGTGGCACCATGTCCACTTATAGGTGGGAGGTTGGCGGGGGGAGGTGAGAACGCCCATGTTGAAGGAACCTAAAGGTCTTCAGTAGACTTGGGCTTTGGTCACTTGGGTTCCTCTACATCAGTCTGGTCAAACCGTGTCTTTATGGAGTTTGCTTCTCACATAGAAGCACAGTCATGCTAAAATGAAAAATAAACTTCCCTAATCTGTTACCACAACGTTGGAAGAGTACAATTGTGTAAAAAAAAAAAAATTTGTATGGTGTAGCATTACCAGTACATTTCACTGGAAACACCTGAACTTAGTCGTTTGTAGGAGTGTTCACATACCCTTCCCCATATATGGTATGTGAAGCCCTTGGAATTAAATGATTTTCTTCAGTAATTTGCCTCATCTATGTCACAACATTAGACAAACACTAAAGGGGGTGATTTACTAAAGGCAAATAAACTTCGCACTTTGCAGAGCAGTTGCTCCAGAGCTTAACCACTTGCCAACCAGCCGCCGTCATTATACTGCGGCAGGTCGGGACAATCCCACGAACCGTCGTAGCTATACGTCGGTCCCTTTAAGAGGGATAGCAAGCACGCGCTGCACAGCAGGGGGGTGCCGATGCTCGCGACCGGCGGTCGCGATGACCGCTGGCCACGAGCGATCGTGGGCACGAGAGGCAGAACAGGAACGTGTGTGTGTGTGTAAAGACACAAATCCCTGTTCTGTGAGGAGAGGAGAGAGAGATCGATCGTGAGTTCCTACGAGCTGGGAACCACGATCTCTCATCTCCTATAGTCACTCCCATCCCCCACAGTTAGAACACACACATAGGGAACACAGTTAACCCCTTGATCGCCCCCTAGTGTTAACCCCTTCCCTACCAGTGACATTTATACAGTAATCAGTGCATTTTTTATAGCTCTGATTGCTGTATAATTGTCAATCGACCCAAAAATGTGTCGAAAGTGTCCGATGTGTCCGCTATAATGTTGCAGTCTTGATAAGAATCGCGAATAGCCGCCATTACTAGTAAAAAAAGAAGAAGAAGAAGAATGCCATAAATCTATCTATCCCCTATTTTGCGTAAACCAATCAATAAAAGCTTTTTGAGATTTTTATCACCAAAAATATGTAGAAGAATACATATCGGCCTAAACTGAGGAAAAAATAGCTTTTTTAAAAAAAAAATGGGGCTATTTATTACAGCAAAAAGTACAAAATATTGTGTTTTTTTCAAAATTGTCGCTCTTTTTTTGTTAATAGCGCAAAAAATAAAAACCACAGAGATGATCAAATACCACCAAAAGAAAGCTCTATTTGTGGGAAAAAGAGGGCGTCAATTTAGTTTGGGCACAGCGTCGCACAACCGTGCAATTGTCAGGTAAAGCGACACAGTGCGGTATTGCAAAAAAATGGCATGGTCATTGAGCAGCCAATTCTTCCGGGGCTGAAGTGGTTAATAAATGAGGGGAAGTTCTGCTGACTTTCATCATCCAATCATATGCAAGCAAAAAAGCTGTTTTTTTTTTTTTTTTTTTGCACGTGATTGGGTATTCTTTGCCAATGAAGCCTTAGCTCATTTACTAAGCTCTGGAGCAACTGCACTTTGCAAAGTGCACAGTCTATTTGCCTTTAGTTAATCAACCCCAATGTGCTTACGCTGATAACATACAAACAATTCTAATTTCTCACGTCTTGATTGAACCCACCTATTAAAGTAATTTGTAAACGTTCAGTTTAAAAAAAACAAAAAACAAACATGCCATGTTTACTCTGCTCTATGCAGTGGGTTTGCAAAGAGCAGTCCTGATCCTCCTCCTCTCAGGTTGCCCGCCAGTGCTCCTGGCTCCCCAAGCTGAGTGTTCCCATAGCAAGGGCTCAGCCCTGCCCCCTCACTGGCTGTGATTGACAGTAGTGGGAGCCAATGGTTTCCGCTGCTGTGTCTGAGCCTATGAGGAGGAAGAGAGCTGATGTTCTCGTGCACATCGCTGGATTGGGATCAGGCTCTGATAAGTTAAAGAGCTGCATACTGAAGGTTTTTTACCTTAATACAGAGAAAGCATTAAGGTAAAAAAACTTCTGCTTTTAGAACCACTTTAAATAGTCACAGTGTTAAAAAAAAAGTAAGTGAATCCATAGACTAATTACTTAAATGAAAGCTAATTGGAGTCATTAGTTTGCACACCTGGAGTCCAATTAACTTCTTCAGATCTGCGCTATAGCCGAATGACGGCTACGGCTACGCGGACCTGCTTTGCCGGGAGTATGTCTATTGACGTCCCTCCGTGCCCGAGCGGCCTGCGCACCTCCTGCAGGGCTCTATGAGACTCGCTGGATTGCAGATCAGAGTAAGGGGTCGATCCCGACCCCTTACCACGTGATCAGCTGTCAGCCAATGACAGCTGATCATGTGATGTAAACAGAGTCAGTAATCAGCATTTTTTTTCTCCTCGCGCTGACAGCGTGAGGAGAAAAAAAAAAGGCAATCACCGGCGGCCGTGACAGGGACATCAGTCCCGATCACGGAGAGCTGCCGCCATCTTCTCAGTGCCCACCTGTGCCACCTGCCAGTGCCACCTAGCAGTAGACAACAGTGCCGCCTACCAGTGACCAGCGCCACCCATCAGTGCCCACAGTGGCACCCATCAGTGCCCACAGTGCCACTTATGAGTGCCCACAAGCAGTGCCTCATCAACAGTGCTGTACATCAGTGCCACCTATCAGTGCCCATCAGTGTCCGCTACCAGTGCCCATCAGCACCCATTAGTGCCGCCCATTAGTGCCACCCATCAAGGCCCATCAGTGCCGCCTTATCTGTACCTATCAGTTCTGCCTTAACTGTGCCTATCAGTGCCCATCAGTGCAGCCTATCAGTGCCCACCAGTGCAGCCTCATCAGCGCATATCAATGAAGCAGAAAAATTACCTGTTTGCAAAATTTTATGACAAACTATGAAACATGATTTTTTCCCCCAAAATTTTTCATCTTTTTTTGTTTGTTTAGCAAAAAATAAAAATCCCAGCTGTGATTAAATACCACCAAAAGAAAGCTCTATTTGTGTGAAAAAATGATAAAAATTTCATTTGGGTACAGTGTTGTATGATCGCGCAATTGTCATTCAAAGGGCATCAGCGCTGAAAGCTGAAAATTGGTCTGGGCAGGAAGGGGGTTCAAGTGCCCAGTAAGCAAGTGGTTAATAAAACGAGTTTGGAGGTGTGGTTTGGAGCCATTTTGATTGACAAAGGGCACTCAAACATTTTAAGATTAAGAGTAGTTGATCTGCATAAGCCTGGAAAGGGATACAAAACAATCTTAAAGTGTTTAGGAATCCATCAATCGACACTTAGATAAACTGTCTATAAAGCATAGAACATATGGGACAAATGGCGGGTGGCATTGGCCAGTTCAGCGGAAACCGGCCGACATTCGGCCTGTGTGTACTGCAGCCCTTCGGACAGAAGCTCGCCTTTCGGGCGGCTTCTGTCAAAGGGGCATGACCGAAAAAAGTCTGCCGGTCGGCTCCCGATCAGCGCTCTCAGCCAATGGCTGAGAGCGCTGATCGGAGTGTTCTAGTGGGCCGTACCCCTGTTAGAACACAATAAAACAGCAGGGGAGATCGATGTACTAACATTGGATAGTTAGTAGAGCGGCTCCTCCTGAGCTGTCTGGGTTTTTTTTTGTTCAGCCCTGCTGGGTTGAACGTAAAAAAAGAAAACTACTAGTGTGTACTAGGCCAAACGCTCTGTTCCCGCTAGTGCGACTTGTCATGCGACTTTGGACACATAAAGTCACATGACAAGTTGCAGCCCATTGATTTCAGGGGTACCCGTTCCAATCTATGTGACTTAGAAAAGGTTCCTGCACTACTTTGATGCAACTTTCTTGCAACTTGTGTGCCAGAGAGTGTAAAATCACATTTAGTTGCATCAGAGTTGCACTTAAAATTGTATGTCTTTGGAGTAGTTCTAGTGGGAACGCAGCCTTTATGGAGACAGTTTAGTACTGTGGCTACTCTTCCTAAAGTTGGCGCCCAAGGCACAATGCAGAATCCCCAGCGAGGTAAAGAATAACCCATGAGTGACAGCTAAAGGCTTGAAGACATCACTGGAACTGGCAGACATCCCTGTTCATGAGTCTACTTTATGTAAGTCTTTGAACAGGCAGGGTGTCCATGGCAGAACACCACTGAGGAAGCTGCTCCTCTCCAAAACAACATTACTACTCGCCTGAAGATTGCCAAAGAGCACCTTGACTCCTTAACTACTGACAAAATGTTTTGTTGGCTGATGAAACAAAATTTGAATTGTTCAGGGTGCAATACTCAACACTATGTATGGTGCAAATATTATACAGCTTAGCAACATCAAAACATCATTCCAACTGTGAAGTATGGTGGAGGAACATCATGATCTGGTCTTGTTTCACTGCCTGGACCACTTGCCGTCATCGAGGGGAAAATAAATTCCTATGTTTAGCAAAATATCCTACAGGATAATGTCAGGGTGGCTGTGCACCAGCTGTGCATCCTCCTGAACATACCGAAAGCAGTGCTGCCAAAAAAAAAAGGAGGTTTCAACCAGCTATTAAAGGGGCTGTAAACCCTCAAGGTCTTTCACCTTAATACATTCAAATATTCTATGCATTAAGGTGAAAAATCTCCTGTCATGCAGCTGCCCCCCAGAGACCCCCTTTTACTTACCTGAACCCGTTTTTTCCAGCGACGGGGGCAATCACACCAGCTCCAGCCAGTGTCTCGGGTCCTGATTGGATAGATTGATAGCAGCCATTGGCTCCCGCTGCTGTCAATCAAATCCAATGATGCGGGAGCCATAGGGCGGGGCCGAGTCCTGCTGTCTGTGTCAACAGACGCAGCAGCAGGACACGGGAGCGCGCCCGCATGGGTTCCCCCAGGGAGAGCGGCTCTCCAACGGGGCACTCGATGTGGGAAGGAGCCAGGAGCGCCGCCGAGGGACCTCAGAAGAGGAGGATCGGGGGCCACTCCGTGCAAAACCAACTGCACAGAGAAGGTAAGTATGACATGTTTGTTTTTAAAAGAAAAAGAAACTGAATCTTTAGATATCCTTTAACTCCAGTGGAAGACTTACTTTTTTCTCCAGCTCTGTGAATGTTTTAATGGGTGTGTGCAATAAACACATTAGAATAGATTGTGGGCTGTCAGCTTAAAGGGTAACTCCACTTTTGTGGGAATAAAATAGCAAAAAACAAAAATGAATATAGCATATACAAATGCTACTACGCAAGTCATATTGTAATTGAATGTTGTTAAAAATGACCTTTTCTTTTCAATCTGCAGCCGCTGTCATTTTCTGTAGAATGCAATGTGGCTATCTGGAGGCGTTCTGTACTGAGAATGTGTGCAGAACGTTTCCCAGAAATGTCATTTCCTGCTTGTGTGATTGGCTCACTGATTTTCTCAGAAGTCTGCACTAAGATACAAGTCAGATTTTAGGCATCCCCTGCAACAAAAATGTCATTTTTGGGGAGATACTCACAAAAGGAAATCTCATCTTAAGGGATGCAGACCCTGCAACTTTCCTCATTAAAACCCTGCAGGTGCAGCAGCTGATTGATAGTTATGAAATCACTCCTATTAGATTCACTTTCCACATGGAAACAGAGAAACAAACAGCTAATTCTTCATAATAACAAAAGGTAGGAATCTACAGCAAACTTTGGTATAATCCCTGCAATATCACCCAGAGGGAAATGTTAGACCCCATTCACACAGGGGCAACACGACTTGCAGGTCGCCTCAGCGAGGCGACCTGCAAACGACTGCCCGGGCGACTTGCAAAACGACTTCTGTATAGAAGTCTATGCAAGTCGCCCCCGAAGTCGTACAGGAATCTTTTTCTAAGTCGGAGTGACTTGCGTCGCTCCCCTTAGAACGGTTCCATAGCACAGAACGGGAGGCGACTTGTCAGGCGACTAGGTCGCCTGACAAGTCGTCCCTGTGTGAATGGGATCTTATTATCTGAACAAAAGTAGAGTTACTCTTTAGGCACATTGGATTGGGGTTTATTTACTAAAGGCAAATCCACTGAGCACTATAAGTGCACTTGGAAGTGCATTGCAACTGCTCTTGGAAGTACCGTTGCTGTAGATCTGAGGGGGACATGCAAGGAAGATAAAAAGAGAATTTTTGCTTGCACATAATTGGATGATATAAATTAGCAGAGCTTCCCCTCAGATCCACAGCGACTGCACTTCCAAGTGCACTTGTAGTGCACAGTGGACTTGCCTTTAGTGAATCAACCCCATTGTGTTTGTCTATCGTTGTGGCTTATGCCGCGTACACACAACTGGACTTTCCGGCAGAAAAGGTCCGACGGAATCATTCGGACGGACATTCCGATCGTGTGTGGGCTTCATCGCACTTTTTCTTTCTAAAATTCTGAAGGACCTTAGAAATAGAACATGTTTCAAAACTTTCCGACGGAATCAGTTCCTATTGGGAAAACCGCTCGTCTGTATGCTATTCTGACGGACCAAAAACGACGCAAGGGCAGTAATTGGCTACTGGCTATTGGACTTCCTTTTTCTATCCCATCGTATGTCATCACGTTCTAAACGATCGGACTTTGGTGTGATCGTGTGTAGGCAAGTCCGTTTCAGCGGAACTCCGTAGGAAAGACCGTCGGAGTCTATTCTGGCGGAAAGTCCGGTCGTGTATACACGGCATAAGATATGAATCAGATCCCATTTTTTGGCAAATTACGGCTGAAAACCAGTTAATTCAAAGGGGTTCACATACTTTGTGATGCCACTTTAGTATATTCAGTTATAGTCAATTTTGTGGTCTCTGAATACCGACCGCCAGTGTTAATTGCAGTCTATTCTGCTTTTTTCAGGACATGATGCACCAGCTTCTCCAGGGACTGGACTTTCTCCATTCACACAGAGTGGTTCACCGGGACCTCAAACCTCAGAACATTTTGGTCACCAGCAATGGACAGATAAAGTTAGCGGACTTTGGCCTTGCACGGATCTACAGTTTTCAAATGGCACTTACATCTGTGGTAAGTCAATTTTGCTGTCTTTTATGTTAAACATTTCTTGAAGTCATTGCATACTCCTGATAATTGGTACTTATTGGCAAGAAGGTATTTTTTTTTTCCCAGTGGATGGAATGGTGATTATTAAAGTAGTCACAACAGGGCTTAGGCGTAAACCTGAATTTTAATTGTGAAAGATGCATGTTATTGCTTTATTTAGTTTTATTTCCTTTTGAATCATGTCACTGATACATAGCAGTTATCAAAGGGGTCAGAAGTCACCTGATGCTTGCAAGTTACTGCCTGACCAAGATGGGATACATTGTGTGAGGTCACAGGCCAGACCTCGGTTGACGTTTGACCCTCTACTTGCCTCAGCAATGGCAGTTCCCATATGTCTTTCCTGTCCTGTAAAAGTAAAGCTTTTTGCGTCATTACACTTAGTAGCCCTCTACAGAATCCTGAGCCATGTATCTGAGTGCCCAAGAGCCAACCTAGGATTCTGTTACGCCAACTTTGTTTTGACCAGACAAAGTTGAACTCTAGTAATCTGCCACCCATCCTCATTATTGGTCTCTAAGAATGATAGACAAACTCGCGGACTGACTACAAGGTTTGGGCCAGAGTTTGATATGTTGAGATTAAAAGAATAGAATTTAAAGTGAAATTTCACTCTCTTAATCAACATTGACTATTTTTAATCCTTATGTTGCCAGTATTAGTAAATAGATGGGAAGGTATAACATATTAACTTGTTTTAGACTTTTTTCATTTCTTCCATTACTTCCTGGTTTCTGGCCTAGGCCACAATGATGTCATACATCAGGTCTCCAAACTTTCTAAATAAAGGGCCAGTTCATTGCCTGTTAGATTTTAGAGTGTCCGGACTATGGCCAGTGGGAGTAGAAAATGCCCCGGCATCAATGGGGGTAAAAAAAAAAGGTAACATTGTGCCCCATCATTGGTACCAATGAGAGGAATGGTGTCCCATCCTTGGTATCACTGGGAAGAATGGTGCCCCATCATTGATGGTACTGGGAGAAATAATCCATATTGTTGGTGTCAGTGGAAGGAATAGTGCCCCACTGTTGAAAAGTGGGAGGAAATATACCCCACCGTTGGTGTCAGTTGAAGGAATAGTGTTTCATATCAGTGGGAGGAAGGTGCCTCAAGGGCCAGATAAAAACAAGCAAAGGGCCGCATCCAGCCCGGGGGCCACAGTTTGGAGACCACTGTCATACAACCTAGGAGTCTTTAAAGTAGAGTTCCACCCAAAAGTAGAACTTCTGCTGTCCGGATTCCTCCCAACCCTCCGGTGTCACATTTGGCACCTTTCAGGGGGAGGGGGAAGCAGATACCTTTCTAATACATGTATTTGCTCCCACTTCCGGCAAAAGATCGCTGCGGTATCCGCGGCGATCTACGCCATGTCCGGCCCCTCCTCCGCCCCCCCCCCCCCCCCCGATGTTTTCTGGGAGACACACGGGTCCCAGAAGACAGCAGGGACCACTCAGAATGCCGCAACAAAATAAAGCATGAAGACATGGATTGGTGGTCGAGTTTGCTCTGAATATTCAAAATGAATTATATAGTGTTTTTGGTTTGTGGTGCTCAAATGCAGTGTAGTTCCACATTAAATACGGTAACATTGAAACTTGTTAAAAATATGAAGAAATTTGCGGCAATATTTCACTTCTTCTCTTGCCTGTTTACGAACATGGCAAAACCCATTGCATTTTGCTTATTTATACACCAGTAAAGGTAACTTTTCACGTCTTTGCCTTGAACCATTATTCCATCTTGCTTAATTAAGTGTAATCAGTTTATAATGGGAAAAAAAATAGATTTTTCGAGGTGTCCAAAGACCTGGGTTGGTAAAGGCTTCCAGTGCATACAAAGTGGATTTCTATATTTTTTGTCTGTTGAGGAACATACTGTATATAAAAAAAAAAATCTGTGTTCGAGGTATAGAGTTGAGGTCTCTTTGGAAACGGACAAGTGCATTGGTGCCCACCACATCCTGGCTAAATTGGGAGCCTGTACTATACTTTGGCAATCGCTGGGTTACATTATATACTGTTTTGTGCTGCTTATGAGGAGTCTCACATCCCCAGATGACTCTGGTTACGCGTTGGGAGGCCTCGCACGTGACATATTTACACAAGTCGGCCTGACCACTTGCACCTGCTGGTTGTTTGTAACACATTCTGTGTAATGTGTATAATAATAATAATGCCTTAAGAATTGTAAGTGTGATTTTGTAATTTTATTAAAATCTTGGTGAAATACTACACTATGTGGATTTTCCTCTGTACTTTAACTTCCTCCATGGAGTCAATCTTTGCTTAGCTTGCATGCAAGATCGTGGTGTATATGGCTGCTATGCAGCAAGGCACCTGATGGTCCCCTTGTAGGAACAGAGCAGCTGGGAAGGAGCTCATTTAATCGCTTGTGGTAATTCCTTTTGGGAGCACTTTTTCTTCGGTGGTGCACGTTATCATCATTCCTTCAAGGCAGGAGAGGGAAAAGAGAAGAAAAATTCTCTGTGGCAGGGAGATACTGTAGGTCTGTTTTAAAAAAATGTTACCTCTTATCAGAAGCACTGACTAATTAGGAAACATCGAGGTCAGCCGCCTTGTCAGTATGACAGAAGTTCAGATTATGTTTCAGTAAACGTTAGTCATATAACGCTTCCCTGGTGTAACGTCTACCAATATTGCACACATAACGCACCTCTCAGGTCCAGAAATGAGCACAGTGGCCCTAATTTATGGTTCTCTCTAGAGAGGAACTGACTCAGCTCATGATTCCCATAGTCAGTTGGGTTCTTCCAGTACAATATTGAAGAGTGAGAAGCAAAATTCAAGTCACGCAGGTTTTCAGTTCATGGTTTTCTTCTGAAAACAAGTTTTATTGACTTTTCAAAAATTAGAACTTCAATAAAACCAAACCAGTTAAATATATGGTTCTATATTCTTCTACATATCTGCTTGTGAATACCAAAATTCTTGGTTAATGTTCTTATGCTATAGTTATTCCTCTCTCATTTATGAAACTACACTAATAATAAAACTCACCAACTCCCTTCCTGTTCCAAGGGCCCAGCCCAACAACATGGAAACCCAACAAGCTATATCAGCCACTAACTCCCTAGCTGACTTATGCTGGTCAACGTTAGACTTCTCTTTGAGTCCACCACTCCTGCTGCCAAGTCCACCACTCCTGCTGTCAGGTCCACCACTTCTATTGTCAGATCCACCGCTCCTGCTGTCAGGTCCACCACTTCTGTTGTCAGATCTATCACTCCTGCTGTCAGGTCCACCACTTCTGTTGTCAGATCTATCACTCCTGCTGTCAGGTCCACCACTCCTGCTGTTTATACTTAAAAATGTTAAAATATACAAGACTTGTAACAAATGGTTCATCCTGCAGAACCTAGACGCATGCCTGTCATAACCTGAAACCATGATGTTATCTTTTCACTAATTATCTTTTTATTGATGGATGGAATCCGACTATTATTGTAAAACTCAAGTCTTGATAAGTGGTTAAAAAATTATCCTTGGTTAAATTGTGTTTTGGTCTGTACAAAACAACCTAGAGGGTTGACTTTGATCTCTTGTTGCCACTGTAGACATGGTCAGTCCAGCCCACTCCAGCCACCAGTTGAAGGCTTGAGAGCACACCATGCAGCAGAGACTGTCGATAGTTGTAGTCTTTGTGGATACTGTTTTGTCACTGACAAAGGGTTGTAGAGTTACCCGTCTGGCTTGTTGGCGCCTTTTGAAATGAAAAAGAATGTATATAAAGTGGCAAGATAAAAGTAAAAAAGTTACTTCTTGCTGTTTTTAATTCTTGAAAATACTGTAATTTTATTTATTTTTGGTCACAAACCTATCCCTTAAGCTGCACCTAACACTAAACCCTCCCCTTACTCAAACCCTAGCAAATAATGTAACCATAAAAGTGTATATAAGGGTATTTTTTTAGTTTTGAATGTAGAAGGGCTAGACCCTTTGTCAAGTTTTTATTGCCATCTGTGTATCTGCTAAGGAGATTCACCCTTCTATTGTCCTGATGACCAATGCCATTGAAACTAGGAAAACTCCAAATATTAAAGGGCCCACTGTGCATTGCCGAAACACACACAACATGCAATGTTGTGATGCTATTCTTTTTGAATGGCACAGCAGTGCACTAAAGATGGCCATAAGCTGCCGTCCAGCCCAACATCTTTCGATTGCCATTGTGTGCATTCAAGAGGATTGCCAATAGGCAGGTACGTTTGTTCATTTGCAGAAGAGACATAGAGAGCCTGAATGCAATTTTTTGCTTTTTCGCTTTAGCTCCGCATTAAGGCTAAATTGAATTGATGCTTGGGCAAGCAGTCTTTTTTTAAGGATGTTCTTTTTTTAAAGTGGTTGTAAAGGATAAAGGTTTTTTTTTACCTTAAATTAGATGTAAACCCGAAAAAAAAATTTAATTAAGGCTTGCACCTTGTACAGCATAGGATTTCATGGCATCTGTGCCCAGTTTTGTCACAAAGAGTTAATCCAGCTCTGAGCAATCCTCTTATCTTTTTTTTAGTGAGATAAAAACTAACAGACAGAGAAATAGGTGATTTATATTTCTCATGCACAAGCCTGAGAGATACATCCTGTGTACTTCAAATCCCCTCCTCCTTTCTTCTCCAGCTCTCCCAGGATTGGCTGCTCCACACCTCAGCATGATTGGGCATGCTGAAGTCATGTGGTGACCTTTCTGGGTTTTGACTGGATGTTAGAGATCATAGCAGAAGTTCAGTGTAAGAAATACACAGGAGAAAATACATGGGGAGTGTAGAGGTGGACGGGAAGTCTACTGACATCACGACTCCGCCCACCGAGCTCCAGACAACAGACCCGCCCACAGAATCTGCAGTTTTTTGGGTCTCATAACAGACAGAGGGGAGATATTTGACAGGTAAAGATACATGCAGGAGGCATTTATATCCTTATAGATAACCACTATAGCAGTAGTTTAGAAAGGATGAGAGTGGGTTTACATCCACTTTAAAGTGGAACTTTACCCATAACAACTTAAAATAACATTCTTTTGCATGGAACATACATTCCACATTAATAATTATTTGACCAAAATTAGTGTGTGCTGTAAATTGCCTCCAGCATTGTTCCTGGTCCTTCATGCTGGAGACTGCCATTTTGTTGAAGCCCAGAGCCCCTTAGCAGTAGTAAATGTTTAGGCTGTCAGCAGATTGGCCCCTAGTGGCTCTGATTTTCGGCACAATGCCAAAAAGTAGAGAGCAACTGAGCATGTGGAGAGCAGGGTGAGAGAGGATTTTATTGGATTTTAAACAGTATAGCCACTTATTTTTAATGTTACCATTGGCTCCTGCTGCTGTCAATCATATCCTGTAACAGGGGAGCAGGAGGCGGGGCCGAGACTGTGTGTGTCACTAGAGCGAGCCCACACAAGTACCCCCCTAGCAAGTGGGTTGGGGGGGAGGGGGGGTACTGGAAGGCAGGAGGAGCCAGGAGCTCCAGCGAGGGACCTCAAAAAAGGAGGATCGGGGCTGCTCTGTGCAAAACCACTGCACAGAGCAGGAAAGTATAACATGTTTGTTATTTTAAGGAAATCCTTTATCCCCTTCTCGCCGACGTAACGCAAATATGCGGCCTTCGGCTTCAAGTGGTTGTACCGGGATGATGCCTGCAGGCTGCAGCTCCAGTTTTTTAGAGCCAACAGTCGACTTTCTTGTAATAACAACCAATGTGGCTAATAAGCCTCTTGACTAATATTACAAGCAGCGGGAGGGGACTCCTCCCCCCCTCCCGCCGCCTTCTGTGGCTCGCCCCCGGGCTCTCCTGTCCCACTAGGAGGCCCAAGCGGCCAGCCAGAGACCTGAACAAAGCCGGAATCGGCTTTGATCGGGTCTCGGATCTAGTAACCCAGAAGAAATGTCGTGACATCACTTCCAGGATACTGGAGCCTTAAAGGCACCAGATTTAAAAATAATTATAGTATTCAAAACAGCCAAACTTGGCGTTTTCAATGCTTTTAAGTGCAAAGAAGGGATCTGGGGTCTAATAAACCCAAGATCCCTCCATAAAGAGTACCTGTCACTGCCTATTGCTCTCACAAGGCATGTTTACAAGTGATCAAAAAAATAATAATTAAAGGGACAGTGTAAATAAATAAATAATAATAATAAAAAAATTTAACACGTCCCATCCCTCCCGTGTTTGACCGCAAAAGCGAACACATATGTAAGTCACGCACGCAACTGTAAACAGTGTTTAACCTCACTGGCTGTATCATTATGTCAGATTTTTGTGTCTCAAAGTGGTACAATGTTTTGCATGGAAATTTGGCATTTTATATTGTAGGCCTGTAATTCTTAGTAATAACTCACTTAAATCTGTCCAAATAAGAGTCTAGTAGACATCCCGGGTATGGTAAAGTTTGAAACAGGAAATCATAAATTACAATATAATAAATAACTATAAATAATTATAACAAATAATAATATAATAATAATTAAATGTATTCAATAATGTAATCAAATCAAAACCACTGAAATTTGCTCAGTTGCAGAATGGTCACTGTCATTACTTTTAGTGTTTGATGACGAATTTCCCCGCGAATCACTATCGCTCAATTCTGCAAGTGTTCTAATTTACTATTGCTGTTAGTTCTAGCTGGTCTAAAACCGATTTTGACGTAAAAGGTGCGCTTTTTGGTTGCCATGGACAATCTCAAGTTTCCAGGCAGAAAGAACAGTATATATAATATAAAACTGCATGCAGGGCATTGGACAAAGCATTAGGGACGAAAGGGATGTGAAATAATTTGAATAATCTGTGAGATTACAGTGTACTATATGTGCTTTTTTTGGCGCTGGACTCAGTCCCCGTTCATTGCGACGCTCACAGGGAACAGAGCCGGGCACATTAATAGATGGAGTGGAGTACACAGACCGTGGATACAGCGGGAGGACATCACAGGATCCTGGGGACAAGGTAAGTAACTTTCCCAGGATACTGCGATGCAATCCCGAGTGTGGCTCGGGGTTACCGCTTTTGGTAATGAAAATTCCCCCCCCCGAGCCACACTCGGGATTACCACCAGGGAGGTTAAACCACACATGTGAGGTATCGCTGTGATTGTTAACGAGAACAATAATTCTAGCACTAGATCTCCTCTAACTCTAAACTGGTAACCATTAAAAAAAATTTTAATGTTGCCTATGGAGATTTTTAAGTACCGTAGTTTGTCGCCATTCCACAAGTGTGCACAATTTTAAAGCATGACATGTTAGGTATCTATTTACTCAGCGTAACATCATCTTTCATATTATACAAAAAAATTGGGCTAACTTTACTGTTTTGTTTTTTTAATTAATGAAAATGTATTTCTTCCACAACAACATAAAATATTTCAACGACCACCATTTTATTGTCTAGGGTCTCTGCTAAAAAAAAAAATATATGTAATGTTTGGGGATTCTAAGTAATTTTCTAGTAAAAAACTACTGATTTTAACTTGTAAGTGTCTGAAAAAGGTTTAGGCTTGAAGGGGTTAATATCGCTGTAACCATCTCATAAAAGTTGCTCTGGGGGATGCCAGGTAGGGCTGCACAGCAGAGATTGATGGGAGAGCGTAGTGAAGACTAAAGGGAGGGCTGCATTTTAATTTTACATCAGTGTGTTCTATGACAAAAGCCCTGGGGGAAAGGTAGCCCTCTTAAACACTAGGATATTTCTCTATTTGTTCTTCTGGATGTTTAAAAAGAAAGAAAAGAAGCAGCTCTGCCTGCATTACTCACTTTCAGTGCATAGCTGCCCCCTTCCCTTTGCAGTACCTTTTTTTTTTACCACTAGATGTCCTCAGTCTTCTGAGTTGAATGATGCCCCACATCACTCAACCCAGAAAATTGAGGTTAGGCTGTGAATGCAGTGTGTCATGGGCCCGCCCCCTGAGCATGGTGCGCTCCATACAGTGTATTGATGCAGAGAGCACTGCTCTCTGCATTCTCCAGGACTGCCCACTACTGGGAGCACTGGGAGAAGACCCAGCGAGACGTAGCCATAAGAGGAGGACCCAGCAAGTCATGTGAATGACCAGAAGACACCACTTCCCACCCAGCCTATTGTCAAATGACAGCTGGGCGAGACATTCGTCATTCAGGGCGGAGGTCATATGATGTCCTCCCGGAACACAGCTCACGTGCACCCCATGGGCCGAGCTGCGGCGCGATCTGTCTCCGGCTGTGTCGACCTGAATACGCTGTGACCAATTACAGCAGATCACATGACAGTTGTATACAATGGATGTCTTCTTTCCATGCCATTAATTGTGTACAATTGTGTTGCTGCTGTGATTGGTCACAGCGATCACATGGTACAGACAGGACCAACCACAGCCCATCTGTACCATGTGATTAGCTGTGGCCAATTACAGCTAATCACAGCAAAACACACTGAATGATTCAGTTTCATTCAGTATAAATGGTTGCTTATACCAGTGAAATTCATTGATATAAGCAATCATAATATGCAAAAAAAAAAAAATCCTGATCACTTCCCCAGAGTAGTACAGTGTTACTATAGTAACACTGTATTGCTCTGGTCACAGTGTGTTAAAAAAAATCGTAAGATATATATATATATATATATATATATATATATATATATATATATATATATACAGTATCTCACAAAAGTGAGTACACCCCTCACATTTTTGTAAATATTTTATTCTATCTTTTCATGTGACAACACTGAAGAAATGACACTTTGCTACAATGTAAAGTAGTGAGTGTACAGCTTGTATAACAGTGTAAATTTTCTGTCCCCTCAAAATAACTCAACACACAGCCATTAATGTCTAAACCGCTGGCAACAAAAGTGAGTACACCCCTAAATGAAAATGTCTAAATTGAGCCCAATTAGCCATTTTCCCTCCCTGGTGTCATGTGACTCGTTAGTGTTACAAGGTCTCAGGTGTGAATGGGGAGCAGGTGTGTTAAATTTGGTGTTATTGCTCTCACTCTCTCATACTGGGCACTAGAAGAACTCTCTGAGGATCTGAAAAAAAGAATTGTTGCTCTACATAAAGATGGCCTAGGCTATAAGACGATTGCCAAGACCCTGAAACTGAGCTGCAGCACGGTGGCCAAGACCATACAGCGGTTTAACAGGACAGGTTCCACTCAGAACAGGCCTCGCCATGGTCAACCAAAGCATTTGTGGGGCATCCTCAAATGGAAGGTGGAGGAGTGCAAGGTCTGTAACATCCACCAGCTCTGTGATGTCATCATGGAGGAGTGTAAGAGGACTCCGGTGGCAACCTGTGAAGCTCTGGTGAACTTCATGCCCAAGAGGGTTAAGGCAGTGCTGGAAAATAATGGTGGCCACACAAAATATTGACACTTTGGGCCCAATTTGGACATTTTCATTTAGGGGTGTACTCACTTTTGTTGCCAGCGGTTTAGACATTAATGGCTGTGTGTAGAGTTAATTTGAGGGGACAGCAAATTTACACTGGCGGATCCGAGTGGGCCACCCATTGACTCCTATGGGCAGGCGGATGTCAGCGCAGATGTGTTCGCTGACACCCGTCTGCCATCCGATCCCCTCAAAACAGGCGTATGGCGATACGTTCGCCATCCGTCTTGGCGGAACGGATGAGATCTGATGAAAATGGACATGCTGTCTATTTTCATCCGATCCTCCCATAGAAATCAGTGGGGCTCTGACAGGTTCCTCACCGCTCAGTGAGCAGAGACGGACCTGTCATCCACCGGCACAGCGGAGATCAACAGAGTGATCTCCCGCTGAGCAGGCGGACTCCGCTGAAACGGATCCGCCTCGTGTGGAAGGGCCCTTATACAAGTTGTACACTCACTACTTTACATTGTAGTAAAGTGTCATTTCTTCAGTGTTGTCACATGAAAAGATAGAATAAAATATTTACAAAAATTTGAGGGGTGTACTCACTTTTGTATGTATGTGAAAATGATAAAAATGTCATTTGGGTACAGTGTTGCATGACCGCCCAATTGTCATACAAAAAGTGTAATATCACTGAAAGCTGAAAATTGGCCTGGGCAGGAAGTGCTCAGTATTGCAGTGGTTAAAAAGGTAAGTAAAAACGAAAGTATAAATTACCACTACGAGGAAGGGGGGCACAAAACTCGTAGTTTGGCTTTAAAAAAAAAATCTGTACTGATAGAAATGGCTATTGCTAACCTTCCTCTGAAATGTTAGTTGCATGGCTGCCTGTAGCGTCATTGCTTGCTGTGACATACACATAGTTACAGTATTGCAGACAATAAATTAGCATGGCAACCAAGGAACTCTTATTCCTGAAAAGGGAGGTTAGCAGTGGTGACCTCTATAAATCTCAACACAGGTTTCTTTTATTTGGAGCTATGGCCTCCAAATAAAAAATATTTGCTGTAGCACCTAATGATAAGTTCATCTGCACTTATGTCTCACAAATACCTGTTGATCCTGCCAGTGAAGTCCACTTAATGCAGCTTCCTTTAAGGTTGTGGCAACAATGCTGCACTGCTCCTGAATTCAGAGCAGAGTTGTCGCTCTCCTGTAGGCTGTGCCTGCTTGCATTACAGTAGAAGATTTTGCAGGGGGCGTGGCTATCAGCATTATTACTGCTAATTCACAAGCCTGTAGCTTGCCAATCAGCACTTGGCCACACCCTGTCCCACCCACTGCTTTTTAGATTGACAGCTCTGCCTCTGCTGCTGGAACCTTCCCTCTGTCTGCTGCAGTGTCAGGGAGGGGGAGTGTGTGAGACGCGAATGAAGGGAGGTAAAGAAAGTTTTTTGGGTAACTTTATAAAACTTGTGCATCACAGTAACTGGATGTATTGCCTATTTGGACCTTCATACAGGGACCTTTAACCCCTTCACGCCGACCATATGCAAATATGCGGCCCCACTGGACTGGCTTTTTTTCCGTGGGGGCCCCATATTTGCATCTCAGCAGGAGCCCCGTACCAACGATCCGGGATCCAGAACTCCCGATTCCGGGTCACCTGATCATTGTGATAGTCTCTGATTGGCTCTCACAATGATCAGTCACTGTGAAGCCAAGCCTGTGTTTTCTTTCTCCTTGCCGAGAAAAAAAAAAAGTGTGTTTAAAAAAAAATAATAATAATAATAAAAAAAAATTAAAAAAATACCAAGATCAAGGTTTGATCTAGGTCAGTACCAGGATTAGTGTTTGGGTCAAGGTCAGAGTTAGTATATTTTTTTGACAGGATTTGTTTTTTTTTTTTTAATTAGTATCAGTTCAGTGTGTTTTAGGTAAAATAAAAAAAGCAAAATGTGCACTGTTGTTTTTGGGCTGTACTACGGGTACATACAACGCCTAACATACACTTATGTGATATTGCTGCGAGTGACAGGAGCAGGAGAATTTAATTTGGGTTGTTCTTTGGTGGAAGGTTAGAGCTGGTTCACACTGGGGCGACTTGTCAGGCGACCTAGCCGCCTGACAAGTCGCCTCCCGTTCTGTACAATGGAACCGTTCTAATCGGAGCGACGCAAGTTGCTCCGACTTAGAAGAAAGGTTCCTGTACTACTTTGGGGGCGACTTGCATAGACTTCTATACAGAAGTCGTCTTGCAAGTCGCCCCGCAGTCGTGTGCAGGTCGCCTCGGTGAGGCGACCTGCAAGTCGTGCCGCGTCTAGTGTGAACCGGCACTTATGGTAGTAGCAAGAAATATACAGCTAAATTAGAAAAAAATGTGGTTTTCTTTTACTATTTTGGGCCAGTTTTCCTTTTAAAAAAAATAAAAAATCAGGAGATATCCATTACCATTTGAAAACTACAAATGAAAACCCAGTTTGACCTGAAAAAAAAAAGCCGATGCATGATTGTGATGATATGTACAGTTTTAACTAACACGTGTCAAAGTTGCCAGATTGTGCTTAGGCATTTAATTTTTTTTTTACCCTTAAAGGGTTACTAAAGATTCGTTTTTGTTTTTTTTAAATAACAAACATGTCATACTTACCTCCTCTGTGCAGTTGGTTAAGCACAGAGTGGCTCCGATCCTCCTCTTCTGGGGTCCCTCAGCGGCGCTGAGTGCCCCGTCGAAGTAGCGCTCTCCTTCGGGACACCTGTGCGGGTGCGCTCCCGAGTCCTACTTCTGCATCTATTGACACAGAAAGCAAGACTTGGCCCCGCCCCCCGCCACCCGTGTCATTGGATTTGATTGACAGCAACGGGAGCCAATGGCTGCGCTGCTATCAATCTATCCAATCAGGACACGGGACGGTCTGGGGGGCTGCAGCATTAGAGAAGGTTTTTCACCTTAATGCATAGAATGCATTAGGTGAAAAACCATGAGGGTTTACAACACCTTTAAGCGTGAAGGAGTTAAAGAGGAACTTGATTCCCCTTTACATTGTCCACTGAGTTGTCAAAAAATATATATATATTTCTGTGTCCATCCAATCCAGCGTTGTCTGGTGTAAACCACAAAGACAAGGGGCTCCAGGCTCCTACCAATCCTCGTCCGCTAACAACCGATGGGAGTGCAGGCAAGGAAAGAGCTTGTCTCAGCTCAATAGATACAGGCAGAGGAGAAAAAGTGGTCCCAAGTGCCGCACATCTTACAAAACCCTGTGTGAATGGTAAGAGCAGCCTCAGCCCTTACTCCATGCAGGCCACACCCCTGTCACGTTTCGCCATCCCACTTAGCTTAGACATGAAGCCCTATCGTCACCTGCCTGTATAGTGGCTGGGGATTTGGTGTGCAACGTTTCCACCTTCTGTCTTCTGATTTGCTTTTGCTAGCCTGCATGAGCTTGTTTGAATGTTAGCACCCGTTTTATGCTTTGGATTGCAGGGGGAGGTTTGTAGTGCTTTAAGTCGTAAGTCGCCTCTCTGTCTTAGAATTCTGGGAGCTGCACCGCTCCCTTCTCATCTGACGTCATCGGGGGCTGGTTGTCTCTTCCTGGTTCTTGAAGCTGGCCCCTGATAATGTATAGTGGTGGATGTGTAGTGCAGTGAAGCTTGCCAAGGAAGCCTTCTGGGATATTTGACATTGATATTCCAGGAGGCTTTGGGTGGAGGAGGATGTCATTCTCGCCTAGTAATGAAAAACAGGTTCTGTAGAAAAGTTACTTTACCTTAAAAAACAATGTAACATTCAATTGTGTAGAGGGGCAGGTGTACATGAGAAAAATGATAGCAAGTCATTGAAGAGGGTAAAGGTCTGCTTAAAGTAGACTGTCCAATCAGAGCATGGCATATGTGGCCAGCTCAAGGGTGACCATGCACAGGATAGAAAAAAGCAAACAATGCAATCTTTTTAGCAAGCTTGTGACAGTAAGATGCTAAGGAGGGTCAAAGAAAACAATTCTACAGAGTAATAAAGGTGGTAAAAAGAAACGCCCGATATCCAATGAAATTCAAGTTGGAAAGTGAATTTGTAATAATTTATTGGAAGTAGCAACAAGTGATCAAGCCAACGCGTTTTGGGGGGAACAAAGACTCCCCCTTCCTCAGGGCTGTTGCCGTATGCTAATGGTGAATAAGGAAGGATCCCAAATAGGTGTGTCTGAAACACCAAGATCAGAATGATAAACATCTTCTGTGCTTGCAGACATCTATCATTCTGATCTTGGTTTTCAGACACACCTATTTGGGATCCTTCACCATTAGCATACAGCAACAGCCTTGAGTGAGGGGGAGTCTTTGTTCCCCCAAAACGCGTAGGCTTGATCGCTTGTTGCTGCTTTCAATAAACAATTACAAATTCACCTTCCAACTTGCATTTTTAATTGGATATTGGCCACTCCTTTTTACCTACCTTTACAAGTACATGTGGAAACGACCTCAAGGCCGTTCCCAGAGGTAGCAGCCCAAGCCCCCAAAATGGGCCTACCGCCACCTTCCTGTTAAGTTGGGCAGAAATCATTGGAAGAGAAATCTTTCAACCCACCCCCACCACCCCCTTTCCATTGACCTACAACTGAGTGAGTCAGTCTAGTGTGACCTCCAACCCTATGTAGGAATTAAGGAACCAGGCCTTCTATGCACAAGCATGACTAAGGCCTACCAATGGATAAGAAGATGACGGGTCAGGCAGATGTCCCACCTACGCTGTGCATGAGTGTTGAGTGATCTAGAACTCTATATATTCCTGAGATTTCTCCTAATAGTAGATCTGTCTATACATAATACAACATATTTCTGCTCAGAAAGAATGAACGAGAACAAGTGGCACGGCTGTGTTAAGGCACTAACTTCGCCCCTTTAACTACTTCCTGGCTGGCGGCCTCCTGACGCAGGCTCTGAAAATACCAGTAGATGTGAATAGGCCGAGTTCTGTGCGCCCTATCAGTTCTTGTGGGAAAATATGCTTCAGTGACTTATTGGCACCAGCACTGGAATGTGGCATTTAAAAGCACCTTTTTACAGTGGGAAAGAATTTGGTGAAGAATAAACAATGCAAGCAATGCTGAACGAACCGCGGACATCGCATAACCCGGGAAACTTGTTCATGCCAGTCATTTACAGAACTCGAAACACGCAGATTTTTAATCTACTTTCCTTAGAGTCAGGAAAAAATAAATAAATAGCAACTCAGAGGCTGACCTGTGTTTTGGGTTTTTTTTTAACTCCAAATAAATAGCTAAATACAAAACTGAAATACATACTGTATATAATGGGAATTCTATGCAGCCAGTCTTGTGATTCCGAATCTCCTGCCAGACAGCACAGTTAGGTCCTGTACTCCGCAGACCATCTGGCTTGAATTTTTTTTTTACATTTTGAAAGTCACTATACAACGGCCTCTCTGCATTATTTAAAATCTCTTTATAGGATTGTGTTTTCTGCAAATCTTGCAGCTTGCTTTTAAAACAAATTGGCAAGATTGTTGTTTAAAGCCCATCTCAAGGCAAAATAAGGAAATCCCTCCCTCTTATCCCACTCCCACATCCTGGTCTCATCCATCCCACTCCCACACATCCTGGTGTCTTCCACCCCACTCCCACACATCCTGGTCTCATCCATCCTACTCCCACACATCCCGCTCTCATCCATCCCACTCCCACACATCCCGCTCTCATCCATCCCACTCCCACACATCCTGGTCTCATCCACCCCACTCCCACACATCCTGGTCTCATCCATCCCACTCCCACATCCTGGTCTCATCCATCCCACTCCCACATCCTGGTCTCATCCATCCCACTCCCACACATCCCGCTCTCATCCATCCCACTCCCACACATCCCGCTCTCATCCATCCCACTCCCACACATCCCACTCTCATCCATCCCACTCCCACACATCCCGCTCTCATCCATCCCACTCCCACACATCCCGCTCTCATCCATCCCACTCTCCCTTATCCTTTTCCCACCCATCTCGCTCTCATCCTGCTCTCAAGCATCCCATTCTCCCTCATCTCACTCCCATCCATCCTGCTCTCACTTATCCCACTCCCACCCATCCCGCTCTCACCCATCCCGCTCTCACTTATCCTGCCCTCATCCACCCCACTCCCCCTCATTCCGCACCTACACACCCTGCTCTCATGCATCCTGCTTTCACTCATCCTGCTCTGACCCCTTCCACTCTCATCCATCCATGCCTGATCCATCCTGCTCTCATTCATCCCATTCTTCCTCATCCTGCTCCCACCCATTCTGCACTCATCTATTCCACTCTCTGTTATCCTGCTCCCACCCATCCTGCTCTCATCCATCCCATTCTCCCTCATCCTGCTCCCACCCATTCTGCTCTTATCCATCCCACTCTCCCTCATCCCGCACTCACTCATCCCGCTCTCACTTATCCCACTCTCCCTCATCCAGCACTCACTCATCATGCTCTCATCCATCCCATTCTCCCTCATCCAGCACTCACTCATCCCGCTCTTACTTATCCCACTCTCCCTCATCCTGCTCCCACCCATCCTGCTCTCATCCATCCCACTCTCCCTCATCCTGCTCCCACCCATCATGCTCTCATCCATCCCATTCTCCCTCATCCCACACTCACTCATCTTGCTCTCACTCATCCCGCTCTCACTCATCCCACTCTCCCTCATCCTGCTCCCACCCATTCTGCTCTTATTCATCCCACTCTCCCTGATCCTGCTCCCACCCATCATGCTCTCATCCATCCCACTCTCCCTGATCCTGCTCCCACCCATCATGCTCTCATCCATCCCATTCTCCTTTATTCTGCTCCCACCCACCCCGCTCTCATCCATCCCACTCTTTCTCATCCTGCTCCCATCCATTCTGCACTCATCCATCCCACTCTCCCTCATCCTGCTCCCACCTATCCCACTCTCCCTCATCCCTTTCTCACACATCTTGCACTTATCCATCCCACTTTCACTCTGTGTCTGAATGGACACAGGGAGCTCGGCTGGGCAACATAAGAAGGGCCCTCCCACTTTACAGTGCAGAGGCAAAAAGACTCAGAACAGGCGTTTCACATGACCACAGATGCAGGTGGGTATTTAGGGGCATTTAGCTTAGTTTTTTTTTACTGTTGGGTTAGTTTTGTTGTTTGAGGGTAATGGACAGCTATAAAGTCAAACTTCAGTTAGCTGAAAACATTGCCCATGCACTGCCTTCCACCCCACCCACACACACTTCAAGAATGTATTGTTAGTTTTGTCTCGAGGTAGAGAATAAGGTAAAATACCTTGTTTCTTGCTCCTGCAGCCTTCCTTCCCGCTATATGACCGCTCCCCCAATGCCACACCTTTTCACTGATTGATTGGTAGCAGGCTTTCTGATTGATGACATTCTTTTGTAAAGCACCATAGACACATACCTTATGTCATGTGTGGAGGAAAGCATGCCGTCTGCTTAACCGGTTGTGGATACTGCACTTGTCATCAAAGTGCACAGGGCATATGTACTATGTCCTGTCCTTCCACCACTCCCCACTCACACTTATCATCTCAGTGCACAGGGCATATGTACTATGTCCTGTCCTTCCACCACTCCCCCCTCACACTTATCATCTCAGTGCACAGGGCATATGTACTATGTCCTGTCCTTCTACCACCACCCCCCCCCCCCTCACACTTGTCATCAAAGTGCACAGGGCATATGTACTATGTCCTATCCTTCTACCACTCCCCACTCACACTCGTCATCAAAGGGCGCAGGGCATATGTACTATGTCCTATCATTCTACCACTCCCCACTCACACTTATCATCTCAGTGCACAGGGCATATGTACTATGTCCTATCATTCTACCACTCCCCACTCACACTTATCATCTCAGTGCACAGGGCATATGTACTATGTCCTGTCCTTCCACCACTCCCCACTCACACTCGTGATCAAAGTGCACAGGGCATATGTACTATGTCCTGTCCTTCCACCACTCCCCACTCACACTCGTCATCAAAGGGCACAGGGCATATGTACTATGTCCTGTCCTTCCACCACTCCCCACTCACACTCGTCATCAAAGTGCACAGGGCATATGTACTATGTCCTGTCCTTCCACCACTCCCCACTCACACTCATCATCAAAGGGCACAGGGCATATGTACTATGTCCTGTCCTTCCACCACTCCCCACTCACACTCATCATCAAAGTGCACAGGGCATATGTACTATGTCCTGTCCTTCTACCTCTCCCCACTCACACTTGTCATCAAAGTGCACAGGGCATATGTACTATGTCCTGTCCTTCTACCCCTCCCCCCTCACATGTGTCATCAAAGTGCACAGGGCGTATGTACTATGTCCTGTCCTTCTACCCCTCCCCCCTCACACTTGTCAGCAACGCCTGACTGTCAAAAAGACAGCTGCTGCTGTCAAAAAATGGACCATCTGACACAGCTTTTGTGAGCTAGAGACATTCAAAGTAACATTTTACTTATGTTTCATTCATCTGCATATCAGTGGGATGAGCTGCATAGGATGTCAGTTCAAGCAAAAAAATAAATAAAATATGCTACTATTTAAAGTGATTGTAAAGTCTCTTTTTTTTCTATAAAAATATTAAACATGTTATACTGACCTTCTCTGAGCAGCTGGTTTTGCACAGGGCAGGCCAGATCCTCCTCTTCTCGGGATCCCTGGCTGGAGCTCCTGGCCCCTCCCTCCTGTTTCGTGCCTCCACAGCAAGAAGCTTGCTATGGGGACACCCAAGCCGCAGCTCCATTTGTGTCCATTCGGACACAGGGGGTTATTAACGAAAGGCAAATCCACTTTGCACTACAAGTGCACTGCAAGTGCACTTGGAAGTGCAATCGCTGTAAATCTCAGGGGTAGATCTGAAATGAGGGGAAGCTCTGCTGATTTTATCATCCAATCATGTGCAAGCTAAAATGCTGTTTTTTATTTTCCTTGCATGTCCCCCTCAGATCTACAGTAACTTTACTTCCAAGTGCACTTGCAGTGCACATGTAGTGGAAAGTGAATTTTGCTTTCGTAAATAACCCCCACAGAGACCCCGTTCGGTCCTGCCGCCTCTCCCTCCTGATTGGCTAACTGACTTTGATTGACAGCAGCGGGAGCCAATGGCGCCGTTGCTGTGTCTCAACCAATCAGAAGGGAGAGTCCCGGATGGCCAAAACACTCGTGGATATCACTGGATAGAAATGGGGCTCAGGAAAGTATTAGGGGGGGCTGCTGCACACAGAAGGCTTTTTATCTTAATACATAGAATACATTAGAATAAAAAAACATTCTGACTTTACAATCACTTTAACTCCTTATTAAGCCATAGTTTACCCTACATGGGCATTGTTTTATTTTAGGCCTCATGCACACTCAACGTTTTTACAGCAGCTGTTTTTGGCTTTAGATGTTTTTTTCTACAGTCCTTAAACTCTCCATCATGTTATCCTATGTGTCCATGACCTATGTGTTTTCAGCTGTAAAAACGCTCTAACGCTGATAAACGCTCAAAAAAGTCGCTCACCAGCGGCTTTTAATGTTTTTGATCCATTGAAAAAAAAAAACCGCTGACGCGGAAAAACGCTAATAAACGCTATTGCAAAAACTTTGAAAAAAGTTGAAAAACTCACTGCAAAGCTACTGACATTTTTATAACGTTATGTTAACGTTCAGTGTGCATGAGGCCTAATATTTTTTTTTTTAAATGTTTAGCTCTTCTTCTTATGACTTTACTTTTACTGTGACACATTTAAAAACATTAAACAAAAGGCTTTATTTAATTTGTAAATCATTTTGCAATGCTTTTTTACATAGTTACACCGTTAGTCGGGTTGAGATAGGACACAAGTCCAACTACTTTAAAGCAGTATTAATTTCAAAAACACAAATGTATTATAATGCAGCTTATATTGGTCCAAATCATTTGGTGGAGGGGGGATTATGGTGGGGGGGTTGTTTTTCAGGGGTTGGGCTTGGCCCCTTAGTTCCAGTGAAGAACTCTTAAGGCTTCAGAATACCAAGACATTTTGGACAATTTCATGCTCCCAACTTTGTGGGAACAGTTTGGGGATGGCCTCTTCCAACACCAGTGCACAAAGCAAGGTTCATGAAGACATGAGTGAGCGAGTTTGGGGTGGAGGAACTTGACTGTCCTGACCTCAACCCGATAGAACACCTTTGGGATGAATTAGAGCGAAGACTGCGAGCCAGGCCTTCTCTTCCAACATCAGTGCCTGACCTCACAAATGCGCTTCTGGAAGAATGGTCAAACATTCCCATAGACACACTCCTAAACCTTGTGGAAAGCCTTCCCAGAAGAGTTGAAGGTGTTATAGCTGCAAAGGGTGGGCCAACTCAATATTGAACCCTACAGACTAAGGCCCCTTTCACACTTATACGACTTGTCCCACGATTTTGTACTGCAAAATCGTATGACAAGTCATTCTCCATGATTTTCAATGACTACCATTCATATTGGCACGACTTTAAGTCGTGCCGACTTGAAAGTAGTCCCTGCACTACTTTGGTCCAACTTCTATGCGAGTTGTACTCCATAGACCTCAATGTTAAACCCTGAAGTAGCATGCAAGTCGTGCCTGAATATTATATAGACACGACTTCAGCACGACTTTGTAAGCACAAGCCTGGCCTCGCTATTCGGGAAAGGAAAACTTTTCTTTCCTTTCCCGATGAGCGACAGGCAGTGCTGACAGCTGTCTGGTATGAATCCAGAGGGGGAACGCTGCGCCAAGTTTTAAATAAAAAAACCGGCGTGGGTTCCCCCCCAGGGGCATACCAGGCCCTTAGGTCTGGTATGGATCTAAGGGGAACCCCCTACGCCGAAAAATCGGCGTGGGGTCCCCTCCAAAATCCATACCAGACCCTCATCCGAGCACGCAGCCCGGCCGGTCAGGAATGGGGGTGGGGACGAGCTGGCGGCCCCCCCCCCTCCTGGACCGTACCAGGCCGCATGCCCTCAACATGGGGGGGTGGGTGCTTTGGGGCATGGGGGGCACCCTGCGGCCCCCCCACCCCAAAGCACCTTGTCCCCATGTTGATGAGGACAAGGGCCTCTTCCCGACAACCCTGGCCGTTGGTTGTCGGGGTCTGCGGGCGGGGGGCTTATCGGAATCTGGGAGCCCCCTTTAATAAGGGGGCCCCCAGATCCCGGCCCCCCACCCTATGTGAATGAGTATGGGGTACATGGTACCCCTACCCATTCACCTAGGGAAAAAAAGCATCAATAAAAAACACAGTACACAGGTTTTTTAAAATAATTTATTAGGCAGCTCCGGGATCTTCTTCCGACTTCGGGGGTCCTCTTCTGACTTCGGGGGTCTCTCCGGCGTCCGCATCTTCTGCCGGCTCCACCACTATCTTCTGGCGCTCTTTTGCCAGCGGTGGTCCGGACCTCTGGATCGTCTTCTTCCCTCTTCTCTTCCAGAGATGTTGACACGACGCTCTCTCCAGCCAGAATGGTCTCTGTGCGCTCCGCAACTGACTTATATAGGCGGTGGCCCCGCCCCCTTATGCCGTCACAGTCCCTGGGCATGCTGGGACTGTGACGTTTTAGGAGGCGTGGTCACTGGGTGAGGACCACGCCCCCTTATGACGGCACAGTCCCAGCATGCCCCGGGACAGTGACCTCATAGGGGGCGGGGCCACCGCCTATATAAGTCAGTTGCGGAGCGCACAGAGACCATTCTGGCTGGAGAGAGCGTCGTGTCAACATCTCTGGAAGAGAAGAGGGAAGAAGACGATCCAGAGGTCCGGACCACCGCTGGCAAAAGAGCGCCAGAAGATAGCGGTGGAGCCGGCAGAAGATGCGGACGCCGGAGAGACCCCCGAAGTCAGAAGAGGACCCCCGAAGTCGGAAGAAGATCCCGGAGCTGCCTAATAAATTATTTTAAAAAACCTGTGTACTGTGTTTTTTATTGATGCTTTTTTTCCCTAGGTGAATGGGTAGGGGTACCATGTACCCCATACTCATTCACATAGGGTGGGGGGCCGGGATCTGGGGGCCCCCTTATTAAAGGGGGCTCCCAGATTCCGATAAGCCCCCCGCCCGCAGACCCCGACAACCAACGGCCAGGGTTGTCGGGAAGAGGCCCTTGTCCTCATCAACATGGGGACAAGGTGCTTTGGGGTGGGGGGGCCGCAGGGTGCCCCCCATGCCCTAAAGCACCCACCCCCCATGTTGAGGGCATGCGGCCTGGTACGGTCCAGGAGGGGGGGGGCCGCTAGCTCGTCCCCACCCCCATTCCTGACCGGCCGGGCTGCGTGCTCGGATAAGGGTCTGGTATGGATTTTGGGGGGACCCCCACGCCGATTTTTCGGCGTAGGGGGTTGCTCTTACAATTCATACCAGACCTAAGGGCCTGGTATGCCCCTGGGGGGGAACCCACGCCAGTTTTTTTATTTAAAACTTGGCGTGGAGTTTCCCCTTATGATTCATACCAACTACTGTATGTTTTAATTTGTTAATGCCAAAAACGTGGCAAAGTAGTACTGCTCCCAAATCGCGGTAAAATAGCGGCAAAATCGCGGCCGCAAAATCGCGGTAAAATCGTGCGACTTTGAAGTCGTATAAGTGTGAAAGGGGCCTAAGGCCCCTTTCACACTTATATGACTTGTCCCACGATTTTGTACTGCAAAATCGTATGACAAGTCATTCTCCATGATTTTCAATGACTACCATTCATATTGGCACGACTTTAAGTCGTGCCGACTTGAAAGTAGTCCCTGCACTACTTTGGTCCAACTTCTATGCGAGTTGTACTCCATAGACCTCAATGTTAAACCCTGAAGTAGCATGCAAATCGTACCTGAATAATATAGACACGACTTCAGTACGACTTTGTAAGCACAAGCCTGACTCGCTGATCGGGAAAGGAAAACTTTTTTCCTCTCCCGATGAGCGACAGGCAGTGCTGACAGCTGTCTGGTATGAATCCAGACGGGGAACTCCACGCCAAGTTTTAAATGAAAAAACCGGCGTGGGTTCCTCCCCAGGGGCATACCAGGCCCTTAGGTCTGGTATGGATCTAAGGGGAACCCCCTACGCCGAAAAATCGGCGTGGGGTCCCCCCAAAATCCATACCAGACCCTCATCCGAGCACGCAGCCCGGCCGGTCAGGAATAGGGGTGGGGACGAGCGAGCGCCCCCCCCCCCCCTCCTTGACCGTACCAGGCCGCATGCCCTCAACATGGGGGGTGGGTGCTTTAGGGCATGGGGGGCACCCTGCGGGCCCCCCCCACCCCAAAGCACCTTGTCCCCATGTTGATGAGGACAAGGGCCTCTTCCCGACAACCCTGGCCGTTGGTTGTCGGGATCTGCGGGCGGGGGGCTTATCGGAATCCGGGAGCCCCCTTTAATAAGGGAGCCCCCAGATCCCGGCCCCCCACCCTATGTGAATGAGTATGGGGTACATGGTACCCCTACCCATTCACCTAGGGAAAAAAGCGTCAATAAAAAACACAGTACACAGGTTTTTTAAATAATTTATTAGGCAGCTCCGCGATCTTCTTCTGACTTCGTGGTACCTCTTCCGACTTTGGGGGTCTCTCCGCTGTCTCCTCCCGGTGTCCGCATCTTCTGCCGGCTCCTCCGCTATCTTCTGCAGCTCAATTGCTAGCGGTGGTCCGGACTTCTGCCTTCTTCTTTTCTTCCAGAGATGTTGACACGACGCTCTCTCCAGCTGGAATGGTCTCTGAACGCTCCGCAACTGACTTATATAGGCGGTGGCCCCGCCCCCTTATGAGGTCACTGTCCCGGGGCATGCTGGGACTGTGCCGTCATAAGGGGGCGTGGTCATCACCCAGTGACCACGCCTCCTAAAACGTCACAGTCCCAGCATGCCCAGGGACTGTGACGGCATAAGGGGGCGGGGTCACCGCCTATATAAGTCCGGTGCGGAGCGCACAGAGACCATTCTGGCTGGAGAGAGCGTCGTGTCAACATCTCTGGAAGAGAAGAGGGAAGAAGACGATCCAGATGTCCGGACCACCACTGGCAAAAGAGCGCCAGAAGATAGCGGTGGAGTTGGCAGAAGATGCGGACACCGGGAGAAGACGCCGGAGAGACCCCCGAAGTCGGAAGTGGACCCCCGAAGTCGGAAGAAGATCCCGGAGCTGCCTAATAAATTATTTTAAAAACCTGTGTACTGTGTTTTTTATTGACGCTTTTTTCCCTAGGTGAATGGGTAGGGGTACCATGTACCGAATACTTATTCACATAGGGTGGGGGGCCGGGATCTGGGGGCCCCCTTATTAAAGGGGGCTCCCGGATTCCGATAAGCCCCCCGCCCGCAGACCCCGACAACCAACGGCCAGGGTTGTCGGGAGGAGGCCCTTGTCCTCATCAACATGGGGACAAGGTGCTTTGGGGTGGGGGGGCCTCAGGGCGCCCCCCCATGCCCCAAAGCACCCACCCCCCATGTTGAGGGCATGCGGCCTGGTACAGTCCAGGAGGGGGGGGGGCGCTAGCTCGTCCCCACCCCCATTCCTGACCGGCCGGGCTGCGTGCTCGGATAAGGGTCTGGTATGGATTTTGGGGGGACCCCACGCCGATTTTTCGGCGTAGGGGGTTCCTCTTACAATTCATACCAGACCTAAGGGCCTGGTATGTCCCTGGGGGGGAACCCACGCCAGTTTTTTTATTTAAAACTTGGCGTGGAGTTTCCCCTTATGATTCATACCAACTACTGTATGTTTTCATTTGTTAATGCCAAAAACGTGGCAAAGTAGTACTGCTCCCAAAATCGCTGTAAAATCGCAGCAAATCGCGGTAAAATAGCGGCAAAATCGCGGTAAAATCGTGCGACTTTGAAGTCGTATAAGTGTGAAAGGGGCCTAAGGCCCCTTTCACACTTATACGACTTGTCCCACAATTTTGTACTGCAGAATCGTATGACAAGTCATTCTCCATGATTTTCAATGACTACCATTCATATTGGAACGACTTTAAGTCATGCCGATTTCAAACTAGTCCCTGCACTACTTTGGTCCAACTTCCATACGATTTGTACTCCATAGACCTCAATGTTAAACCCTCAAGTAGCATGCAAATCGTACCTGAATAATATAGACGCGATTTCAGTACGACTTTGAAAGCACAAGCTGAGAATGGTTAATGCCAAAGTTGTGGCAAAGTCGTACAAAGCAGTACTGCTCCCAAATCACGGCAAAATCGTGGCCGGTAAAATTGCGCGACTTTAAAGTCACACAAGTGTGAAAGGGGCCTAAGACTGGGATGCCATTAAAGTTCATGTGTGTGTAAAGGCAGGCGTCCCAATACTTTTGGTACTATAGTGTAGCACTATATGAGTAGAAAGTAGAGCGCTGTAGGAAAGGGGTGATATTTTTCTGTAGTAGTATAAATTCTGGAAATACCAATACCTTAATGCAAACACTGTATGCATCCAACTATAACATCAGTACTTCCTTAAGACAGCACAAAAAGAAGCCTCTGTGTGTATGGGAATATATAATCAACATCTTTTTCTTTTACTCGTACTTCGTTCATGCGGAATGAAATCTGCTTGTCTCTTAGAGATGAAGAACTGAGTGATTACATGTCCGCTGATCAGCTGACTCGGGGTTACAGCTGAACAAAAGTATATATGTACTCCTTTGACCCACCAGAGAAGTTTGGGCCATACTTCTCTTTTAGTGGTGTGTCCTATCATTTAGACTCCGGAGAACTATCTGGGTTTGCTACTACTATAAGACCGTCATCCATAGGCAATTGTTTATTGGTTGCTTTTTTCAACTGACTCCCACATTTGCGATTAATTGGATTAGTGACTAACTGGTGGATCTTGTGCTACTTGTTGTGTGGGCCATACCATTCCCCTTCATCAGGGCTGTGTGGCCCCCGAAAACTGTTGGCTGGCCTTTACCCTACTTGTTGTAGCCAGTTGAACAATAAAGATTTTGGACTCTTAAGGATTTTTCATTTGGCGCTGTCTTTGTCCTATTACATTTAGATTTCTCAATTCGGGTGAATGTCCTTTCCTGGGGGATCCAGTCTTTCTAGTGAGCTGTCAAATCCAGGCCAATTGGGCTCGAGGAATGACTTTGAAAATCTGTGCCCAGCACCCTTCTACCACAACCTCTTAGGAACAAATCAGTCTGTATATGCAGTAAGCATGCTTGTTATACTCACTGTGGAACCTAAGGGGGTTAATCCTCAGCATTGTGTAAAAAGGCTGTTTGATCCTGTCTTATCTCCCCTTCTTTTACTGTCCCCCATCCATCTCCTTATAGAACAGAGCCTTGGGGGCACTCTGCACATGCTCAGTTCGGTGTGTTGCTAGAGAGTATTTTTTTTTTTTTTTTTTGGGAGAGTGCATGTGATCAGCACAGGGCCAATCGGCACTGTCCAGACAGAGGGTCAGGGGTCATGCAGCCTCATAGGAAAGTCAGAGGAGAATGAAAACTCCTCCTACAAGCTTTAACCAGACACTGATAGAAGTCACATGACTGCTATATACTGCTTATGAGAAAAGGTATTTAGCAGTTTATATTTACTAAAATAATTGCATTTCCATGTTCTGTGTACTGTGGGAGACCAGATATAGTGAATGCAGAGTCCTGGGTTTAGTAACACTTTAAGACTTACTTTGGACTCTTTCACTTTGCTGTTTGGTGACCATTCCTATATGTTGTCCCACTGAAAGGGGGGGGGGGGGCAGTGTGTTTGAGGGCTGCCTCACCAGAACCATTCAGCTTGTTTTAAGATTTTCTTGTGTTCGTCCAATTGGAATAAGCATTGAAATCCCAGAACACAGCCCAGTAGAATCTTTTTTTTTTTTTTTTTAAAGGTTTTTATTGTTAAATTTTGCATTATGAACATTACAAAACATATTATCACGAGGCACCAAACAGTAATAATATCCCGTCAGGCTACACAGAGCCCATATAATCACAAAACAGAAAGGTGCTGACTTACATAGACTAGCGGCATATAAATATATATATAGTAAACACTCATGGTAAAAAAAAGACACAACAGACAGATAAAGCGCACACACATATAGCACATACCACACAGGCACTAAATCAGAGAACAAATGAAGCTGTGCAATTACTACGTTTAATGTGAATGCATAAGTCCGACAGACCACCGACCCAAGGAAAAAAACATCAATTAGGAAATGAAGCGACATTAAAGGGTAACTCCAGTTTTGTAAGGGGGGGGGGGGAATTAGCATACAATAAAAAATAATAATATTTATTTTTATTTTTATTTATTTCAGGTACTTGTATAGCGCAGTGTTAATTTTAGTCTCTCATTGTTGTCTCCCATTTTAGTCATCTCAATTGTTTTAGTTTTAGTCGTATTTTAGTCGACTAAAATAGTATTCATTTCGTCGACTAAAATGTTTTAGTCATTTTAGTCGGCTAAAATGTTTTAGTCGACTAAATTAACACTGGTGTAGCGCCATCAATTTATGCAGTGCTTTACATATCCATTGTACATTCACATCAGTCCCTACCCTCAAGGAGCTTACAATCTAATGTCCCTAACACACATTCATACATACTGGGGACAATTTAGACAGGATCTGATTAACCTACCAGCATGTCTTTGGAGTGTGGGAGGAAACCGGAGTACCCGGAGGAAACCCACACAGGCACAGGGAGAACATGCAAACTCCAGGCAGATGGTGTCGTGGTCAATATATAGCGTATACCATTGTGACACAAGTCGTATTGTTATTGAATGTTATTAAAAATGACCTTTCCTTTTCAATCTGCAGCTCTGTAATTTTTTTGAAAATGCAATATGGCAATCTGGAGGTGTTCTGTCCACAGAATATGTACAGAATGCCCCCCAGAAACATCATTTCCTGCTTGTGTGATTGGCTTATTGATTTTCCCAGAAGTCTGCACTAAGATACAAGTCAGACTTCAGGCATCCCCTGCAACAAAAATGTCATTTTTGGTGAGATACTCCCAATAGGAAATCATGTCTAAAGGGATGCAGACCCTGCCACTTTCCCCATTAGAGTCCTACAGGTGCAGCAGCTAATTGATAATTATGAAACCGCTCCCATTAGATTCACTTACTGCATGGACACAGACAAACACACTAAGTTTGTTAAAATCCTTGTAATGTACATACAGTGCCTTTATTATTGCCTAATTATTCATACCCCTTGAAATTTTCCACATTTTGTCATGTTACAACCAAAATTGTAAATGTGTTTTATTGGGATTTTATGTGATAGACCAACACAAAGTGAAAAAATGGTTTTCAATTTTTTTTACAAATAAATGTGTGAAAAGTGTGGCGTGTATTTGTATTCAGCCCCCCTGAGTCAATACTTTGTAGAACCTCCTTTCTCTTCAATTACAGCTGCAAGTCTTTTTGGGGATGTCTCTACCAGCTTTACACATCTAGAGAGGGACATTTTTGCCCATTCTTCTTTGCAAAACAGTTCAAGCTCTGTCAGATTGGATGAAGAATGTCTGTGAACAACAATTTTCAAGTCTTGCCACAGATTCTCAATTGGATTTAGGTCTGGACTTTGACTGGGCCATTCTAACACATGAATATGCTTTGATCTAAACCATTTCATTGTAGCTCTGGCTGTATGTTTAGGGTCGTTGTCCTGCTGGAAGGTGAACCTCCACCCCAGTCTCGTCTTTTGTTTTGTTCCAAGATTACCCTGTATTTGGCTCCATCCATCCTCCCATAATCTCTACAAGAAAGACTCGCTGCTCCAGGTGAGAAGAAGAAGCCTGGTGGATCCAGTGGGTGCCCGCCCCGGCTCGCCTCCATAGGACAAAAATAAAAGAAATGGCCGCACACTACTGTATGATCCAAAATCCTTTATTAGGACATCCCAGAAGACACTACAGGAACAGAAAGCTTGGTAGACGCGTTTCACACACTTCATTACGTCAGTGATGATTAAACGCACCTGAAGTGTGTGAAACGCGTCTACCAAGCTTTCTGTTCCTGTAGTGTCTTTTGGGATGTCCTAATAAAGGATTTTGGACCATACAGTAGTGTGCGGCCATTTCTTCTATTTCTTTCCCAACAACTCTAACCAGCTTTCCTGTCCCTGCTTAAGAAAAGCATCCCCACAACATGATGATGCCACCACCATGTTTCACGGTGGGTATGGTGTGTTCAGGGCGATGTTCATTGTTTGTTTTCCACCACACATAGCGTTTTGCTTTTGGGCCAAAAATTTAAATTTTGGTCTCCTCTGACCAGAGCACCTTCTTCCACATGTTTGTTGTGTCCCCCACATGGCTTCTTACTAACTGCAAACAGGACTTTTTATGACTTTCTTTCAACAATGGCTTTCTTCTTGCCGCTCTTCCATAAAGGTCAGATTTGTGGAGAGCACCACTAATAGTTGTCCTGTGGACAGATTCTCCCACCTGAGCTGTGGATCTCTGCAGCTCCTCCAGAGTTACCATGGGCCTCTTGGCTGCTTCTCTGATGAATGCTCTCCTTGCCCGGCCGGTCAGTTTAGGTGGACGGACATGTCTTGGTAGGTTTGCAGTTGTTCCATACTCTTTCTATTTTTGGATGATGGATTGAGCAGTGCTCCGTGAGATGTTCAAAGCTTGGGAGATTGTTTTATAACCTAACCCTGCTTCGAACAACTGGGCATTTTAACCACTTGCCGACTGCTGCACGCCGATATACATCGGTACAATGGCAGCGGTGGGCAAATTTGAGTACCTGTACGTCCCCTTTAATTGGCGGGGCTAGTGGGCCCGCTCACCCGCTGCGTACAGCGTGACCATGCCCGCGGGCCCCGCGGACTCGATGTCCGCTGGGGGCCCGTAATCGTGCCACGGAGAGGGAGAACGGGGAGATGTAAACAAGCCATTTCCCTGTTCTGCCTAGTGACATGACAGCGATCTACTGCTCCCTGTCATCGGGAGCAGTGATCGCTATCATGTCCTAGGTAGCCCATCCCCCCTACAGTTAGAATCACTCCCTAGGACACACTTAACCTCTTGATCGCCCCCTAGTGTTTAACCCCTTCCCTGCCAGTGTCAATAACACAGTAATCAGTGCATTTTTATAGCACTGATCGCTTTATAAATGTGAATGGTCCCAAAATAGTGTCAAAATTGTCTGATGTTTCCGCCATAATGTCGCAGTCACGATAAAAATCGCTGATCGCCGCCATTACTAATAAAAAAATAATAATAATAAAAATGCCATAAATCTATCCCCTATTTTGTAGACACTATAACTTTTGCGCAAATAAATCAATATACGCTTATTGCGATTTTTTTTTTTTAACCAAAACTATGTAGAAGAAAAACTGAGGGAAAAATGTGTTTTTTTAGATATTTTTTGGGGGATATTTATTAAAGCAAAAAGTAAAAAATATTTTTTTTTTTTCAAAATTGTTGCTTTTTTTTGTTTATAGCGCAAAAAATAAAAACAGCAGAGGTGATCAACCACCACCAAAAGAAAGCTATATTTGTGGGAAAAAAAGGACGTCAATTTTGTTTTGGTGTAGTGTCGCACGACCGCGCAATTGTCAGTTAAAGCGACGCAGTGCCGAATCGCAAAAAAAGTGCTCCGGTCAGGAAGGGGGTAAAATCTTCCGGGGCTGAAGCGGTTAAGGAATCCGCTCTGTACTGTGTCCTGGGAAATGGGGCATCAAATCATCACACAACTCTTGTTTATTATCACAGATCATAACCCGTGGGTTGGCATTCTCTGAATTAGACTATGGAATGGCTTGAAAAAGCCGTATTCATGCACAGCACCGCCTGGCAAACCACACTCTGCCTAGATGTGGAAAAAGGGCATCGGGAGCCGGGTGCCCTGCCAGAGCGGGAGGCCTCCGACCACTCAGTATTAAGACAGTCGCAGACAGCCAATCCTCCGAGGCCTCCACTTCAGACATACAGACAGCCTTGGTTTACATTGCGGGCGTAAGGACAGCGCAGCGCGGTCAGCTGGTGGCATGTGAGGTTTGGAACGATCGTCCGGCGCAGAATTCAAACCAACGGTGTCACGTTTGTCCTTTCTGAGGGTCTATCTGGGATTTTAGAGGAGCGCGGCCCATAGATTGTAATAGGACACACATCATATATCATAATATACCAACATCACCGCAGATATTACTGAAAGGATTGCTTTATGTGACTTTCACATTTTTCCTTCCTGTGATAGCAAAGATCTTATATTTCTGTAGATAGGAAACGGACAGGTTTGCAGACATATCACCATTGCAGCACTAAAAACACCATAAATCATATAAAAATACAATCAAATGACAAAAAAAAATACATTCACCGGCCACTTTATTAGGTACACCTTGCTAGTACCGGGTTGGACCCCCTTTTTCCTTCAGAACGGCCTTCATTCTTCAAGGCAAAGATCCAACAAGGTGTTGGAAACATTTCTCAGAGATTTTGGTCCATAGTGACATAATGACATCACACAGTTGCTGCAGATTTGTTGGCTGTACATCCATGATGCGAATCGCTCATTCCACCACATCCCAAAGGCATAGCGCCCAACTGTCCCTGATTTGGAGTGACTGTCCCTGATTTGGAGCAATGTCCCTCTGTCCCTCTTTCCTCCTTATTTGTCCCTCATTTTGTTCTGATCTATATAGATGTATATAAAATGCACTTTTTATCTATCAAAAAGTGTTTTCCAGCGCTAAACCTTTCATCTGATTTCTAAATTGCTGCATTTGTAAATTCCAGAAGACAATATAAAGGAACAGTAGTGGTAAAAAAAAGCATACATATTCCCTAAGACCCCTTTCACACTGGGGCGGTTTGCAGGCGGTATTGCGCTAAAAATAGCGCCTGCAAACCGACCCAAAACAGCCTCTGCTGTTTGTTCAGTATGAAAGCCCGAGGGCTTTCATACTGAAGCGGTGCGCTGGCAGGGCGGTGAAAAAAGTCCTGCAAACCGCTTCTTTGGAGCGGTGAAGGAGCGGTGTATTCACCGCTCCTGCCCATTGAAATCAATAGGACAGCGTGGCTATATCGCTGTACGAGGGATTTTAACCCTTTTGCGGCCGCCAGCGGGGGTTAAAACCGCACCGCTAGCGGCCGAATACCGCTGCAAGAACGATGGTACAGCAGCGCTAAAAATAGCGCTGTTGTACCGCCGACGCCCCCACCGCCCCAGTGGGAAAGGGGCCTTAGGAACTCTCTGAATAAGTTTGATGTTATCTGGTCTAGATGGCCTCAATCTATGACTTAAGTATCATGTCAACCAATGTGTACCGTGTACACATTGGTAATGCTGGTTATTGTTATTCCTTTTTTGTGTGTGTGTTATATATACTCCAAGTGGGGGGGGGGGGGGGGGGTTGGCGGGGCTTGTTGAAGGGAAGGGGTTTGGATTCTTTTATTTTTTTTGGGGGGTGGGGTTGGTTTGGTGTTCTTTTTTATCTTTGTAGTTTTGTCTGTATTGTGTCAACGTCGTTTTCATATAAAATAATAAAAATGATTTGATTAAAAAAAAAAGCACTTGTGGGTTTACCCAATCTTGTTTTTTTTTTTTTTTTATACAATTCTCCTTTAAGGGGGCGTGGCAAGGGGGTGTGTCCTATGCCTGCATACTTTTGCTGATAGGTGTCCCTCATTCCCATCTCATAAAGTTGGGAGGTATGACAAAGGTGCTCTATTGGATGAGATGTGGTGAGTGTGGAGCCATTGGAGTACAGTGACCTCATTGTCCAGTGGTGAGATGATTTGATCTTTGTGACATGGTGCATTATCCTGCTGGAAGGAGCCATCAGAAGATGGGTACACTGTAGTCATAAAGGGATGGACATGGTCACCAACAATACTCAGGGAGGCCGTGGGGTTTAAATGATGCTCAATTGGTACTTAGGGGCCCAAAGTGTGCCAAGAAAATATCCCCCCCACCATTACACCACCACCAGCCTGAACCATTGATACAAGGCAGGATGGATCCATGATTTCATGTTTATGCCAAATTCTGACCCCACCATCTGAATGTCACAGGGGAAATCGAGACTCGTCAGACCAGGCAACATTTTTTCCAACCTTCTATTGTACAATTTTGCTGTGCAAATTGTAGCCTCAGCTTCCTGTTCTTAGCTGACAAGAGTGGCACCCGGTGAAGTCTTCTGCTGCTGTAGCCCATCCGCTTCAAGGTTTGATGTGTTGTGCATTCAGAGTTGGTATTCTGCATACCTTGGATGTAACAAGTGGTTATTTGAGTTACTGTTGCCTTTCTATCATCTGGAACCAGTCTGCCCATTCTCCTCTAAACCTCTGAAAGGCATTTTCCTCCACACAACTGCCGCTCACTGGATATTTTCTCTTTTTAGGACCATTCTCTGTAAACCCGAGAGATGGTTATATGTGAAAATCCCAGTAGATCAGCAGTTTCTGAAATACTCAGACCTGCCCGTCTGGTACCCACAACCATGCCACGTCACTTAAATCCCCTTTCTTCCCCATTGTGATGCTCGGTTTGAACTTCAGCAAGTCGTCTTCACCACGTCTAGATGCCTAAATGCATTGTGTTACTGGTATGTGATTGGCTGATTAGCAATTTGTGTTACCAAGCAATTAAACAGGTGTACCTAATAAAGTGGCCGGTGAGTTTGTGTCACCATCACAGCACTAAAAATACCATAAATCATATCCAAATAATATATCCAATGCAATCATATTACAATGTGACAAAAATATAATTCCCGCAAAGGAATAAATGTCCCTTATAATCTGTGACTTCCACCACATATATATATATGTAAACAAACATAATCCAAAAGGAAATTGGTGAAATCAAAACGTAGCATCTTATCCTGCAGCAGAATAAATGAGACTTCTCTTTATAACAAGTGTCCCCAGATAACACCTCATGTCAGATATCAGCGGGTGGGACGGACCCTCAGAGGTGTGTATTGTGTATTATACAATCCCCATACTGGATAGAAGATCCCTCTCCACCAATAGGCTTCCTCCAATCACAGATCATATAAGACTCGGAGATTATATTAATATACATCAGGGGGGTCTGCAAACTTTTCCATTCGATTTCATGTTTTACAAATATTTGTGGGCTGAAAAAAAATCTGTTTTAAAAATGAATTATTAAAATTTAAAAATTGAATACGTTTTACTTTTTCTTTTTTGTGATCAGCATGATATGATTTGGGCAACAGAGAAATCATTTCAAGAAAACCAAGCAAAGAAATTCCAAATAAACTCAAGTCCATCAGAGTCCCCATCAGAGTCCCCATCAGAGTCCCCATCAGAGTCCCCCTTAACATCAATGTCCCCATCAGAGTCCCCCTTAACATCAGAGTCCCCATCAGAGTCCCCCTTAACATCAGAGTCCCCATCAGAGTCCCCCTTAACATCAGTGTCCTTACCGCTCACATTACAGTTCCCATCCAAGCCCCCCGCTCACATCATGATTCATAGCAGAGTCACAGCTTATATCAGAGTCCCCATCCGAGTCCCTGCTCACATCATGGTCCCTATCAGAGTCCCCCCTAACATCAGGGTCCCCATCAGAGTCACTGCTCACATCATGGTCCCTATCAGAGTCCCCCCTAACATCAGGGTCCCCATCAGAGTCACTGCTCACATCAGGGTGCCCATCAGAGTCCCCTCACATTATGGTCCCTATCAGAGTGCCTGCTCATAACATGGTCCTTATCAGAGTCACTGCTCACATTAGGGTCCCATCCGATTCATAGCAGAGTCACCGCTCACATCAGGGTCCCCATCAGAGTCCCCTCACATCATGGTACCTATCAGAGTCCCCCCTAACATCAGGGTCCTGATCAGAGTCACCGCTCACATCAGGGTCCCCATCAGAGTCCCCTCACATCATGGTCCCTATCAGAGTCCCTGCTCACATCATGGTCCTTATCAGAGTCACTGCTCACATTAGGGTCCCCATCCGATTCATAGCAGAGTCACCGCTCACATCAGGGTCCCCATCAGAGTCCCCCTTAACATCAGGGTCCCCATCAGAGTCACCGCTCACATCATGGTTCTTATCAGAGTCACCGCTCACATCATGGTTCTTATCAGAGTCACCGCTCATATCATGGTTCTTATCAGAGTCACCGCTCATATCATGGTCCCTATCAGAGTCCCCCCTAACATCAGAGTCCCCTCTGACATCACACCCGGCTCTCCATCAAGGCCCCCCTTTACATCAGTGCCCCCTTATATTAGAGTCCATCTTACAGAGAGCTAAATAAAATCTTGTGTCGGGCTGCATTCGGCCCATGGGCCTTACTTTGGAGACCCCTGTCATAGATCGTTTAAAACTTATTAAAATTCCAAAGAATATAAATGACACAAATAAACACCATAAACTAATGCCGCGTACACACGAGCGGACTTTCCGTCAGAGTAGACTTTGCCGGTCTTTCCGACGGAGTTCCTCTGAAACGGAGTTGCCTACACGCGATCACACCAAAGTCCGATCGTTTAGAATGCGATGACGTACGATGGGACTAGAAAAGGGAAGTTCAATAGCCAGTAGCCAATAGCTGCCCTTGCCTCGTTTTTGGTCCGTCGGACTAGCATACAGACGAGCAGATTTACTCGATAGGAATTGATTCCGTCGGAAAGATTTGAAACATGTTCTATTTCAAGGTCCATCAGAATTTTCGAAAGAAAAGGTCCGATGAAGCCCACACACGATCGGAATGTCCGATGGAATGATTCCGTCTGACCTTTTCTGCTGGAAAGTGCGGTCGTGTGTACGCGGCATTACAGGTTTACCTTAAACATCCTGCGGCATCCTTCCCATTCTCTATCCATCTGCTTTTGGAGCCCAATATAAAGTCCTGATAGATGTTTAACACTGGACTTTCTCCTCTGTATCCCAAGGTACAGCATGTGAGGCCAGTAGACCCAAGAGCTGTCCCTTGAGGGCAGGGTGTAGACCCAAGAGCTGTCACTTGAGGGCAGGGTGTAGACCCAAGAGCTGTCACTTGAGGCCAGGGTGTAGACCCAAGAGCTGTCACTTGAGGGCAGGGTGTAGACCCAAGAGCTGTCCCTTGAGGCCAGGGTGTAGACCCAAGAGCTGTCACTTGAGGGCAGGGTGTAGACCCAAGAGCCGTCACTTGAGGGCAGGGTGTAGACCCAAGAGCAGTCACTTGAGGGCAGGGTGTAGACCCAAGAGCTGTCACTTGAGGGCAGGGTGTAGACCCAAGAGCTCTCACTTGAGGCCAGGGTGTAGACCCAAGAGCTGTCACTTGAGGGCAGGGTGTAGACCCAAGAGCTGTCACTTGAGGCCAGGGTGTAGACCCAAGAGCTCTCACTTGAGGCCAGGGTGTAGACCCAAGAGCTGTCACTTGAGGGCAGGGTGTAGACCCAAGAGCTGTCACTTGAGGCCAGGGTGTAGACCCAAGAGCTCTCACTTGAGGGCAGGGTGTAGACCCAAGAGCTCTCACTTGAGGGCAGGGTGTAGACCCAAGAGCTGTCACTTGAGGCCAGGGTGTAGACCCAAGAGCTGTCACTTGAGGCCAGGGTGTAGACCCAAGAGCTGTCACTTGAGGGCAGGGTGTAGACCCAAGAGCTGTCACTTGAGGCCAGGGTGTAGACCCAAGAGCTGTCACTTGAGGGCAGGGCAATGGGGTGTAGTCATTTCCGACTTACCTAGGATCTTCTGTGGCAGTAGATGAGGGGGGAGTTCTGGAAAGGTAAGTATATCATGCTTCCTGTGCCTCCTATACAGAGGGTCTTTTACTTTGCCTGCTATGGGCAAGGAACGGGTCCACTTAAAGAACTGTATTTCATGTAAAGATTTAGAGTGGCTTTCTGTATATCAGGTGCAGCGCCTTGATAAAGTATTCATACCCCTTGCAATTTTCCACATTTTGTCATGTTACAACCAAAAACGTAAATGTATTTTATTGGGATTTTATGTGATAGACCAACACAAAATGGCACATAACTGTGAAGAGGAAGGAAAATTATAAATGCTTTTCAAATTTTTTTACAAATAAATGTCCAAAAAGTGTGGCGTGCATTTGTGTTCAGCCCCTTTACTCTGATACCCCTAAAATCTAGTGCAGAGATATGCAATTAGCGGACCTCCAACTGTTGCAGAACTACAAATCCCATGAGGCATAGCAAGACTCTGACAGCCACAAGTATGACACCCAGAGGCAGAGGCATGATGGGACTTGTAGTTTTGCAACAGCTGGAGGTCCGCTAATTGCATATCCCTGATCTAGTGGAACCAATTGCCTTCAGAAGTCACCTAATTAGTAAATAGAGTCCACCTGTGTGTAATTTAATCTTAGTATAAATACAGCTGTTCTGTGAAGCCCTTAGAGGTTTGTTAGGCTTGATTCACATCTATGCATGTTGCTTTTGAGCGTTTTTGGAGTTTTTTTTGTGACGCTTGCCACGTTTTTGAGTAGGGTTTTTACAGCGTTTTTGCTGCGTTTTGCGGTTTTTTGTTTTTTTTTTAGACTGTATACAGTCTAAAAAAAATTTAAAAAAAAAATGCCAAAAACGCATCAAAGACGCTGTAAAAACGCTGCACTTGCGTTTTTGATGCTGGTCCATTGAATTCTATTACATGCAAAACGCAGCATTTTGCATGAAAAAAAGTCCCCGACCCTTTCCAAAAATGCAGAGGTACAAAAAGGCATTAATTTGAACATATTCCATAGGAACCCATGTTAAAAAATTCCCGTGCATTTCTGCAAAATGCATCAAAAAACACGCTAGTGTGAATGGAGCCTTAGAGAACCTTAGTGAACAAACAGCATCATGAAGGCCAAGGAACACATCAGACAGGTCAGGGATAAAGTTGTGGAGAAGTTTAAAGCAGGGTTGGGTTATAAAAAAAAAATATCTGTATACAGCGCTCCCAAACCGCCCCAAAGATGCTGCTTGCAGGACTTTTCCTAACGTCCCGCAAGTGCACCGTCCCAGTGTGAAAAGTCACTCTGAAATGAATGGCGGGGGCTTTACAGGCGCTATTTCTAGCACTAAAACGTTTGAAAACCGCCTCAGTGTGAAAGAGGTCTAATTGCTAACAAAAAATGCAGAGTTTAACCTGTGTTAACAATTAACATCAATTAATAGAAATGAACATCCATTAATAAAAATGAACAATGGTCCCAGTAGACAAGAGGTTGAAGGGGCAGCTCGTTCCATATTCTAGTTTGTTTGCCATGCAGTGCCATATTCCCGTTCTTGTGGGTGGGATTTTCTCTGCTGCTTTCAGACTCACCTTCACGCTGACTCTAGATGTTTGATGCTGGGTGGATTCAATTTAAATCACTAGTAAAAAGACTTGATTTAAGTCAAAAAATTTTAAAGAGCAACTGTCATCTCTGTCCCGCAGTGGCTCCTCCTCTGACCCGCTGTTGACTCACCGACAGTCCCATTCACTTTAATGGGACGGCTGGTGATGGGGCAGTGACACAACAAGGTGAGGGGCGTGGCGGCAGCAGGTGAGTGGATGCCTGCCAACAGGCGCTGCCATGATGGATCTGAAATGACAGGTGCTCTTTAAATGTAAGGACTCATTTTTGCTGGTAGTTAGAATCTTTAATATTTGCAAACAAAATGAAGGTTTCCTATTTAGAATACAAAGCTGTCAGGTTAGTAAAACAGCGATATCAGAACCGATTCAATCATACAGTTTGTAGTGTACATAGATTTGCAAAACAATGGGGATAAAGGAATATTCCTTTGTTTTATCTCATAGTTACTGTGAAATTGTGTGAATGCATCAATGCAGTGTGTGTTATCTCAGCTGGCAGAGCTTGGATTCATTGAATGAGTTTACCAAAAATGTAAATATTGCAGAATATAAAGCCTCGTGCTACATAACTAAGCTCCATTTCATGCTGAATAAACTAAATAATTAATGTATCTCAAATAGAAAACTATCTTTAGATTTTTACTCCAAAAGCATTTTACTAAAATAAATTTGATAACAAATCAAAAATCCGATTTAAATAAAAAAAAAACATTTTTTTTTTTAAATCATTGGTTTTTATCCACCCTGGTTTGATGTTGCCTAAACTTCACCTGCCCTGACCTCTACTTGGACTTCTGATTCGGTTTCACGTTTTGACATTAACGCATCGTTTTTGGACCCGTGGCTATAGAACACTGCTACATTGTGTCCCCATTGTTCCTCTGCCTCTGGTTTGACTTGGATCGTTTGAGTTCCTGCTTGTCCCCGGCGTCAGTTTGTGAGCTCAGGTGAGGACCAGTCCGAGCAAATAAAATGTAGCAAAACCAGGCGAGGCGCACAGTCCCCAGACTCCACCTCCTTCTTTATAATCTGTAGAAATAAAGTAGAATTCCTACTTTTACATTTCTGTTTTTTTTCAGCATATTTCACATATTTTCAGCAGACAGAGGGCTGAATTCCGCTGTCGGCTGACGTCACAGAGCCAGTCCAGGCTGGGGCAAGATCGAGACAATATGGTCGGGATCCACCCATAACCGTGGACCGGCACCTGGCTCAGCCGCTGAGAGCCTGAGCCAGCCGCTCCTGCCCCCTCCACAGCCCATTACTCCAGTGAGCGCAGGGGGGGGGGGGGGATGGGGGCGGATCTGACAATGATGACTGACACCAATCACCAGCTTTCTGCTCAGGGAGTTCTGAGAACTGAGCGATCAGCAGTTTTTGATCGCTCAGTTCTCACCCAGATAGCAAGCAATTGTGCTGCAAGTTTGAAAATGACTCGATAAGCTATTGCTAGACTTGCCAGACTTCACAAGTTTGTTGTGCAATTGCAGCAAGTCCGCATTCCATAACTCCTGATCAACTTTCTTTGCAATTATTCTGCAAGTCTGCTGCAGGTTCTGGTTCAGTTATGTGTAATAGTCATCCCACCACAGGGGGTCACTGTGGCTGAATTTTCATGCTGTAGACTTGCAGAGTTCTTGCTGTAGACTCACCACTGCAACTTTGCTCTTGCTGGAAACTTGCCACACAAATTTGCTACAAATTGGAAAAGTATCAACTAGAACGTGTGCTTCAAGTGCTCTGCAAGTGTACAACCTGCCAGTGAAAATGTGCAACAAGTTAACAGACTTACAATTCAACACTGCCACAAATTTGTGGCAAGTTATACTTGCCATCTGGGCAGTCTTAGAGCTGGCGGTGGACAGATGCAGCATCCACCTAGGTAAGTATGATTCTTATGCTGCGTACACACGATCGCCACGAAACTCCAATGAGAGCTTTTTGTCAGAAAATGCGACCGTGTGTATGTTCCATCGGTCCACCGCGTTCTTGACGGTCGAAAGTTCAGAGAACTTTTGTGTGACCGTGTGTATGCAAGCCAAGCTTGAGCGGAATTCCGTCGGAAAAACCATCCAAGTTTTTTCTGATGGAAATTCCGATCGTGTGTACGCAGCATTAGACCCCTTTCACACTGGAGGCGTTTTTCAGGCGTTTTAGAGCTAAAAATATCGCCTGTAAAGTGTCTCTCAGTGCTTCCCAGTGTGAAAGCCCGAGTGCTTTCACACTGGGGAGCTGCGCTGGTAGGTCATTAAAAAAAGTCCTGCAGGCAGCGTCTTTGGGGCGGTGGAGGAGCGGGGTATACCGCTGCCGAATCATCTAGCAAAGCGCTTCAGCACGGGCGCTATTAACTCTTTCTTCAGTCGCTAGCGGGGGTCTAAAAGCACCCTGCTAGCGGCGAAAAGCGCCGCTAAAACAACAGTAAAGCGCGGCTAAAACTAGCGGCACTTTACCGCTAACACGGCAAGGGCTCTTAAAAAAACCGAAATCCCATACTTCTCTTTTAAAAAGTCCACCCCACATTGATACTTACCTTTCCTGCCACATTGATACTTACTTTTCCTTCCACATTGATACTTACCTTTCCTGCCACATTGATACTTACAGTACCTTTCCTGCACCCTCTGCTATTCTGTTCACCCGCCATAGCCCTGAGTTTGAAGCTCTTAGTTGGACCATACACCAGAATAGCTATTACCTGCTCAGGCCCAAGCAGGGCTTCCTAGGAGAAAGGAATGAAGGTCACATGCTGCCACGTTCCTGGAAGTACTAGGGGGTACCGAGAACTCCCATAGGCATCGGTGGGGGTCCCCGCTCAGGCCTGAACCCTGCATCCTGGAAGGTAGAGGAGAAAGTCTTATGGTACTAGGGGGTACCGAGAACTCCCATAGGCATCGGTGGGGGTCCCCGCTCAGGCCTGAACCCTGCATCCTGGAAGGTAGAGGAGAAAGTCTTATGGTACTAGGGGGTACCGAGAACTCCAGTAGACATCGGTGGGGGTCCCCGCTCAGGCCTGAACCCTGCATCCTGGAAGGTAGAGGAGAAAGTCTTATGGTACTAGGGGGTACCGAGAACTCCCATAGGCATCGGTGGGGGCCCCCGCTCAGGCCTGAACCCTGCATCCTGGAAGGTAGAGGAGAAAGTCTTATGGTACTAGGGGGTACCGAGAACTCCCATAGGCATCGGTGGGGGTCCCCGCTCAGGCCTGAACCCTGCATCCTGGAAGGTAGAGGAGAAAGTCTTATGTTCCTCCATACCCGGAACTACTCGGTATTTCCAAGGGCCTCCAGTAGATGAACAGAGCAGTGGGGGAATGCTAGAAATCAGCGGGAGGTGGGGGTGGTATTAAAAGCAAAGTGACTGATCCCTTTAAGAAGTGCAGTTGAGCCAGTTTCCAGTCCGATGCAAAGACGCCCTTGGTACATGACAAACTGCCCACTTCTGTCTACAGCCCTGGTGCCCAACCAGCGGCCCTTTGGTATATAATGTGAGGCCCTCGGACCTCAGCAATCTGTAGTGGGTACATTGATTAGGGTAAAAGCATTGATCTCCACTAACCTCATGTAACATGCTCCCAGTTTCGAGTTGTCTTCTGTAGCATATCCCCAGCCAGATACATAGCATGTCCTCACTCTCTGACCCTCATTTCCTCTATTAGGTCTGCAGTCTCTGATAGCCCTCTCAAACATTACATATATTGAACATTATGTGTGGCCCTTTGGTGATGTCGGGGGCCTCATTTGGCTCATAAGTTGACAACCACCGATCTACATCATCTCAGATGTCTTCCATGTCTACAATCAGCTGTGCACACCATTTTGAGGTTTCTGTTTCCTTCCCCTCTATAGGCAGGCTATCTTTTGTCATCTCTCTCAGCTGAATGGCACATTGTATGAGTTCTCTAGATGAAATTCTTCTCTCTGGCTTGCATATATCTGACCTAGCTCAGCCTGCTCCTGGTCCTGAGCAGGAGACTCTGGTACAGGCCCCATGAAGGCCATCAGGAGATATATGCTAAACCGACCCCAAGGAAAATACTTAAAGTGTTACTAAACCCAGGACTCTGCATTCACTATATCTGGTCTCCCACAGTACACAGAACGTGGAAATGCAATTATTTTAGTAAATATGAACTGCTGAATAGTGAATAGTGAAATAAATTGGGCGTGGTTTTGGACTCCCCCTACTTAAATGATAATCACTGTATGTACTATCTTGTCTGTTCCTATAATGGGCTAATCTTTTAAAGCTCTGATAATATTGATGATGACACATTGGGGTTGATTTACTAAAACTGGAGAGTGCAAAATCTGGTGCAGCTGTGCATAGTAACCAATCAGCTTCTAACTTCAGCTTGCTCAATTAAGCTTTGACAATAAAAAGTGGAAGCTGATTGGTTTCTATGCAGAGCTGCACCAGATTTTGCACTCTCCAGTTTTAGTAAATCAACCCCTATAGGTCAAGTATTTTATTGGTTTTTCTTAACAAAGGGCGAAGTTTACGAAAGGCAAATCCACTTTGCACTACAAGTGCACTTGGAAGTGCAGTCACTGTAAATCCGAGGGGGACATGCAAGGAACACAACAAAACAGCATTTTAGCTTATACATGATTAAATGATAAAAGCAGCAGAGCTTCCCCTCATTTCAGATCTACCTCTCAGATTTACAGCGACTGCATTTCCAAGTGCACTTGCAGTGCAAAGTGGATTTGCCTTTCGTAAATAACCCCCATAATGTAAAAAAAAAATACATTGTTACATCAAAGAATCATATATATAAATACAATAGACATAAAGATATCCCTAATAAAAAGAAAGTAGGGATATAGCAGAATAAATAAGATAAATAAATAAATAAGATATTTAACAAAAGATTAAAATATATAAATATATATTAAATAATATTTAATAAAAAGATGATGACACTATAAACAATAATAGCTATAATAATAAACACAATGCTCAAAGGTCTTATTGATTTATAAATAAAGTAAAACCCTAATATAGAAATGTAAAATAATATTACAGAGCATATAGAAATAAAATAGCAGAGATGAGACGTTATGTAAGTGCCGGTTCACACAGGGGCGACTTGTCAGGGGACTTAGCCGCCTGACAAGTCGCCTTCCGTTCTGTACAATGGAACCGTTCTGCAAGTCGCTCCGACTTAGAAAAAGGTTCCTGTACTACTTTGGGGGCGACTTGAGGCGACTTGCATAGACTTCTATATAGTCGTTTTGCAAGTCGCCGCCCCTGTCGTGTCCAGGTCGCCTGAGGCAGTCGCGCTGCAAGTCGCGCTGCCCCAGTGTGAACCGGGGCTTAGTCTGTCCTCAAACTTGCGTATCTTAGCTGGGCTCCAGGAAAGAAGGGAGATACAGACTATGGGGCACCCTGGCCTTTTATACTACACACAAGCCACACCCACACAGACCCGCCCTCTGTACAGTTCTCTGTCCAATGAGGAACAATCTGTAATCTATCAGGGTTGTCTTTGATAACTTTCAGGAGGTATGTTGCTGCCCATTTATATCCTCCACCAGATGGCGCTGTTACACTGCAGGCAAATTCTTTGGTCCAGGTCAGCATTCCGGCCCCCATCTCGCCCTTGGATCTTGTAGAAAGCCAGGAAATCTTTTTAATCTCCAAATCATCAGGAGATTGGAGGCAATGAAGGCAATGCTTGCTTATCTCCATATCCCGCATGTCCTGCCGCTAGGGGGGGATACGTGAACTCTCTTCCAGAGGCAGGATCCTGTTAGCCAATCTTTTGTTACACATACAGTCCTACCCTAAACACGATAGAACACCTTTGGGGTGAATTAGAGCAGAGACTGCGAGCCAGGCCTTCTCATCCAACATCAGTGCCTGACCTCACAAATGGTGAGGGTATACAGTAATAGTTCACCTTTACCTTTTTGCTGAACTAACCCTTAAAAAGTAACTAAAGGCAAAGCATTTTAGTTGAGAGTGGGGAGGGATTAGAACCCCTGTCTTTTATTTTATTGCTCTCTGTGTCCCTTTTAGGGGGATTCACCCTCTCTATTTGTCCCTTTTGCCATTATCACCAAACATGAAAGTAAAAAAAGAAATCCCAAACTTGGAGTTCTCAACAAGACAGGAATGGAGGGGAAATCTTCTAATGGGGACACCAGTTCTGGTGACAACCAGAGATTCCTTCGATTTCCTGCTGTGAGACAGGAAGTGAAAGTAAATCTCCCCAATGGGACACAGATGGCAAAAATAGTCTGTCTGGGGTTATAACCCCCCCCCCCCCCCTTACTCTGTTTAAAAGGCTTTGACTTTAGTTCTGCTTTCAGTTGAATTACGGTTAACAAGAGGGACTGTTATTTGGTTTTGTTTTTACACGCGGTTGTTGGGCAGGATTGAGCTTTGATGGGTCATATGCTTATGGCTTGAAGCAGAACTGAACTCTCTCGCTCAGCACTAATTATTTTAAATCTTTAGGCTGCTAGCATTAGGAAATAGATAGGAAGGTATATAATATTTACTTGTTATAAACATTTCTTTTACATTTCTTCAGTCACTTCCTGGTTTCTGGCCTAGGCCAAAATGATGTCATATATCCCAGGAGTCTTCATGGGCATTTTTTTTCCTAGAGGTTTGAGAGGAAGGGCTTTCTCAGCTAAGCACACCCTCCTGCCTACATGCCTGAGCTAAGGGCAGATGGATTTCAGAAAGTAAATGCTACAAGTATCATCTGCCCTTACTCAAGATGGCCACGGCTAGAAATGCTGGAGGGGGGTCAAAGAGATTTCTCAACAAAATAAAGCATGGTGACATGGATAGGGGAGTAAACAATGGATGGCTTTCTTTCATGCCATCCATTGTAAACAATTATGTTGCTAGCTGTGATTGGTCACAGTGATCACATGATACAGACAGGGCCAATCACAGCCCATCTGTACCATGTGATGAGCTTTGGCTAATCACAGCTAATCACAACAAAACACACTGAATGAATCAGTTTCATTCACTAAAAATTCACAATGAAATTCACTGGTATAAGCAAACCTAATGTGTAAAAAAAAAAAAAAAAAAAATTATTATGGTAACACTGTATTGCTCTGGTCACAGTGTGTTAGAAAAAAAAAATTGTAAAAAAAAAGAAAAATTTAATAATTAAAAAAAAAAATGTAGGTTTTTTTTTTTTTTTTAATTTCATACTGTCACCAGTCAGTGTCCCTGATCACCGCCACACCAATTATATGATAACGCTGCACTGCACTGACGACTAGGGTTGTCCCGATACCGATACAGAGCATTTGCCCAAATGCTCCCGATGTTTCCCCCGATACCTGGAAGTCAGCGGTGATCGGCGCGTGGGGGAGTTACAAGATTCTCCCCCCCCTCCCCCCGCAGCTTTCAGCTGCTTTAGTGACATACAGCGGTCATCGGTGCTTGTAACTCCCCCACACGATCACCGCTGACTGTCACCGCATCCTCCTCCAGTCCCCCTCCGTTCCGCTGTCCCTCTCCTTCTCTGTCCCCTCCGTTCTGCTGTCCCTCTCCTTCTCTGTCCCCTCCGTTCTGCTGTCCCTCTCCTTCTCTGTCCCCTCCGTTCTGCTGTCCCTCTCCTTCTCTGTCCCCTCCGTTCTGCTGTCCCTCTCCTTCTCTGTCCCCTCCGTTCTGCTGTCCTCCTCCTCCTTCCTTTGTGAATGGACAGAGTCAGCGTGCCCATAAAGACTGCCCATCATTGCCGCCTATTAGTGCCCATCAGTGCTGCATATCAGTGCCCATCATTGCCGCCTATCAGTGCCTATAAAGGCTGCCCATCAGTGCCGCCTATTAGTGCCCATCAGTGCTGTATATTAGTGCCTCCTCATCAGTGCCAATCAGTGCCTCCTCATCAGTGCCCATCAATGAAGAAGAAAACGTACTTATTTACAAAATTTTATAACAGAAACGAAGAAAAACTTTTTTTTTTGTCCAAATTCTCGGCCTTTTTTTATTTGTTTGGCAAAAAAATAAAAAAAACCACAGTGGTGATTAAATACCACCAAAAGAAAGCTCTATCTGTCTCAAAAATTGTAAAAATTTCATACGGGTACAGTGTGGCATGACCGCGCAATTGTCATTCAAAGTGTGAGAGCGCTGAAAGCTCAAAGTTGGTCTGGCCAGGAAAGAGGGTGAAGTGCCCGGTATTGAAGTGGGTAAATAGGATTTTTATTTTTATTTTACAGAATTTTTGGTCTACTGGCCCTTTAAGGTTCCTGTTCCTGCAGCATTTTTAGACTTCTTAGAATTTCATCGTGGTCGTTGTGGTTTGGATTTGGTTTTTAGTGATATGACGACGTTTCTGCAAGTTTTCACACTTCATGTGTCATACAAGACTCGCTTTCCAGCCCCAGAAGAATCTGTATGTGTGTCTGGTTATCTGTCGCCTACAATACAGCCGGGAGCGTGCTGTTGCTGTGTGCGCTGAGCAAAACAATGCAAAGATCCGGCCAAAGCTCCGCTTCTTTCACATTTGTTACATTCTTGCTGCACATTCTGGTCCTGATTGCATTCATTTCCCCTCTTTTTCATCGACTTTCAGAGCCGGCTCACACCAGATGCAGTCCAGTGCGCTTGTATTCAGCATCAAAAACGCATGGACTGTGCTTAACCTGAATTCCACTGGCCCTAGTTCACAGCAGAGCAGTCCACAAAAGGAGAATGTGAATCTGCATTTTTCTGTATGGATCGCAGCAAAATGCACCGGAATGATTAAATCCTCAAAGTGGTTGTAAACCCTTTCATAAACACAGTGAAGTGACTGGCCTCAGGTCATACACTGTGATTAAAGAGTCCTCCGACATAAGTTGTTCCTGTTTATCTGCAACCCTCTCTGGTGCAGAATTTATACAGCTTGTCTGAGCTTGCAGGGAACGGGAAGCTGAAGGTACACTCTGCAGAGCTCAGTGAGGAGAGCTCTGAGAACTGATTGGAGGGAAGAGACACACCCCCCTTCACACAGCACACAGGAACAGAGCTGAGGCTGTCAATCAGCTGGAGGTCACTCCCCTGTCACCATTTTGCTCTTGGTGTCAGGAAAACTTGTCAGAAGTGACTCATGCAGATAGCAGAGGAAGGATTCAGCAGACAGAAATTACACCTTTAACTGAGACAAGTACACACTATATAGAGCATGAGTGCTGAACCTGTGGCCCTCCAGCTGTTGCAGAACTACAAGTCCCATGGGGCATTGCAAAGCTGACAGTTACAAGCATGATTCCCGAAAGCAGGGGCATGATGGGACTTGTAGTTCTGCAACAGCTGGAGGGCCACAGGTTGAGCACCCATGCTATAGAGGGAATTGCTTCGTTCATATATCATGTCTGAGGTTTACAACCACTTTAATCGAGATGAAGAAAAAAAAAGGAGAAAGAAAAATGCACCGAAACACATCAAAATCACATTACAAACACATTGGAAGCATCAAAAATGCACCGGAATGCAAATGTCCTTAAAGGAGTTGTAAACCCTCATGGGTGAAAAAACTTTTTTAGTGCTGCAGCCCCCCCCTCCCCCCCCAGTTTTATTTACCTGGACGCTGTCATCATCCGCCCGGGAACGATCACACCATCTGTAGCTGGTGTCTTGTGTCCTGATTGGATAGATTGATAGCAGCGCACCATTGGCTCCCGCTGCTGTCAATCAATTCCAATGACGCGGCACTGAGTCCTGCATTCTGTGTGAATGGACACAGATACACAAAACTCAGGAGCGCGCCCGCACGGGTGTCCACCAAGGGGAGCGCTTCTCCATCGTGGACACTCGATGCGGGGAGGAGCCACCAGCACCACTGAGGGACCCCAGAAGAGGAGGATCGGGGCCATTCTGTGCAAAACCAACTGCACAGTGGAGGTAAGTGTGACATGTTTGTTATTTTTTTTAAACAAGAGTTTACAACCCCTTTAACCTCCCTGGCGGTATGATTCTTTCTGATTTTAGGTGCTGAAAGCAGTACAATTATTTTGCATGGAAATTTGGCGTCTTATAATGTAGGTCTGTAATTCTTAACAATAACACACTTAAATCTGTCCAAACAAGAGTCTAGTAGATATCCCGGGTATGATAAAGTTTGAAACACAAAAACATAAATTATAATATAATAAAAAAAAAATAATAATTAAAAAAAATAAAAATAAATAGTAATACAATAAATTTCCACACGATTCACTATCGCTCAATTCTGCAAGTGTTCTAATTTATTATCGCTGTTTTCTAGCTGGTCTAAAGCCATTTTTGACGTAAAGGGACAGTTTTTGGTTGCTATGGACAATCTCCAGTTTCCAGGCAGAAAGAACTGTATATGCAATATAAAACTGCATGCAGGGCATTGGCCAGAGCACTGGGGACAAATGGGATGTGAAATGATTTCATACAGTACTGTAATCTGTAAGATTACAGTACTGTATGTGTTATGATTTTTACAGTTTTTTGAATTTGCCGCCAGGCTCCGCCCCCGTGCGTCGCGACGCTCGCAGGGAACGGAGCCTGGCACGGAGAGGCTTCGGAGGAGGACACAGCCCTCGGACACTGCGGGGGACATCGCAGGATCCCGGGGACAAGGTAAGTAAGGAGGCACCAGGATCCTGCGATGCAATCCCGAGTGTGGCTCGGGGTTACCGCTAATGGTCCTGAATTTTAACCCCGAGCCACACTCGGGAAAACCGCCAGGGAGGTTAAGTACTTGCCGACCACGCTATAGCTAAATGACGGCTACAGAGCGGACAGCTAGTTCTAGGATGCCATCATATGACTCGCTCTGTGATCACAATGTCTGGAGGACACTGCTGATCACAGATTGGGGTAAAGAGCCAATCAGCAGCTCTTTACCACATGATCAGCTGTGTCCAATCACAGCTGATCACAGATGTAAACAGAATCTGGTTATCAGCACTCCTTTTCTAATGCTGACAGCATGAGAAGAGGAGAAGAGAGCCAATAATCGGCTTCGCTAAAAGGGACATATACACTGATAATCAGAACAGTGCCCACCAGTGCTGCCAATGTGTGCCCACCAGTGTTGCCAATCAGTGCCCATCAGTGTCACCTATCAGTGCCGCCTACCAGTGCCCATCAGTGCCTCTTCATCAGTGTCACCTATCAGTGCCGCCTACCAGTGCCCATCAGTGCCGCCTACCAGTGCCCATTTGTGCCGCCTATTAGTGCCACCTATCAGTGCCCATCAGTGCAGCCTCATCAGTGCCCACCAGTGGCACCTCATCAGTGCAGACTATAAGTGCCTATCAATGCACATCAGTGCTGCCTCACATCTGCGAAGGAGAAAAATTACCTGTTTTCAAAATTTTATAACAAACTATGAAAAAGTTGGGTTTTTTCGAAATTTTCAGTCTTTTTTTTTCTGTTTATTTAGCTAAAAGTAAAAAACCCAGTGGTGATTAAATACCACCAAAAGAAAGCTCTATGTCTATAAAAAAAAATGATAAAAATGTATTTTGGGTACAGTGTGGCACGACTGAGTAATTGTCCTTCAAAGTGTGACAGCGCTAAAAGCTGAAAATTGTCCTGTGGTTAATTGAGATGATGAAAAAAAAGGGAAAGAAAAAAATGCAGCGGAACACATCTAAGCTTTTTATTCCCTCTTTCTGAGTACTTTCTTGAGTGATTACTTTTTCATCTTGCATACTTTCAGGACATTAATCTGATTTCCTGGCTGCCTCACTTTGCTGCCCCAGTGGTGGTAGGGTTGGGGGATGAGGATCGGGGAGGCCCTCTTTGCACTCTTCTTATGGTTGGATCGGTGAAATGCCACCAATTTGGTTTTAATAATTTTATCCAGCGGTCAATACATGCATATTGTTTGAGCACTTATAGTTTATTCTGTTCATGGCACCTCTGAGGAAGAAGGTGGCTTCAAAACACATCAGTGGCCCTTCTGTTATCAACTACTGGCATGTTACTGTATGGTAAACTTAAAGCGGAGGTCCACACAAAAATGGAACTTCAGCTTTTCAGAACCCTCCCCCCCTCCGGTGTCACATTTGGCACCTTTCAGGGGGGAGGGGGGTGCAGATACCTGTATAAGACAGGTATTTGCACCCACTTCCGGGCATAGACCCCCGCGGGAGTCTATGCCATTTCCCGTCCCCTCCCCCCCTGCTGTCTGCTGGGAGACACACAGATCCCAGACAGCAGGAACCATCCGGATTGCTCAGCGCGACTCGCGTATGCGCAGTAGGGAACCAGGAAGTGAAGCCGCAAGGCTTTACTTCCTGATTCCCTTACCGAAGATGGCGGCAGCAGCACCCGAGAGCCGGGGGACAGATCGACTTCTGGTGCCGACATCGCGAGCGCCCTGGACAGGTGAGTGTCCTTATTTTAAAAGTCAGCAGCTGCAGTATTTGTAGCTGCTGACGTTTAAAAAATAAAAAAAATTGGCGGACCTCCGCTTTAAGTGTTACGTATTATACTTCAGCCGCGTCTGTCTTTTATATATTTTTGTACAATAAAATTATATCTTTTATAACAAGTGGTATTGTGTATTCTAAGGTAGCGAATAATAGTCCCTTTGTGTTGCTTGGAGGGTATTCATTATTGATTTTAGGCACAGTGCCGAGAATAGAGAGCAACCGAGCATGTGCAGAAAAGGGTGACACAGGGCCTTACTTTATTTTAAACAGTATAGGCACTTATTTTTTAATAAGTATACTTATATAAATAATTATATATATAATATAATAATAAAATTCTAAAAAAAATTAATACTTTAGGTAGCTAAACCTTCAAAATGGGCCAGCCTGAAGTGACTTCATTTTCTGACTAAAGTTCCAGTTCATCATACTATTAATAATGACAAAGTTATTCTGATATATGTTGGCACCACAATGCTTCCAAAACTCCACTGGCCAGATTATCACACCAAAAACAACTTAGCCATCCATCGTTGGCAGCATTATCATTCGGAAGGCATCGCTATAAAAGGGCTAAATGTCCAATTTTATCAAAGAACGGGCATGTCCAAAAGAGGGAAACAGAATAAGAACAAAAAAAAAAAAAAAAAAATCCTTAAAAATTGGCCATATATAAAGATGGAAAATATGTTTTTGGTCATGTGACCAGCTGCCTCCAGTAGAGCTGCACAGTTAATCGCTAAGAATCGAGATCATTCCATTGGCCACCGAGATGTCATGCTTCCCGGCACATTATATTGTTTTTATTGGTTGTAGTTGCAGCATTTGAAGCCTTTAATTCTGTATACAAAGTCTCTGTTGTCATTACCATATATGTTATACCGGCTAGTTAACGTCCAGCCTTGAGTTCACAGTTGTTATGTATGACCATTTGTATCTCGTTTTCTCACATCTTTGGGCATGTTGACCCAACCGTGAGACTTCCTTTGATATCTAAATATGCTTTACATCTTGTTCTATCTACGTGTTTGTAAATTTGCAACTTCCTGGAAAAATAAAGGAACTACAAAAAAAAAAGAATCGAGATCGCAATTTTTTTCCCCCTCGTGATCTTAACAAAGCATTTTCCCGATTCTTTCTATGTAGAGAATTCCCTGCTCAAGCCGACAGCTGTCAAAAAACAAAACAGGCAGTCTGCCAAGTATCACAACATTCCTCAGCTGCTGAGCTAACTATAAACATTGTAACGTTTTGTTCCTTAGATCAAAGGAATGAACTTCGGTCTGTAAATGAGGGCAGTTTAATCACTTAAAAGACTAAACCTTTTTTCTGACACTTGTTGGTTTCAAGTTAAAATCATTATTTTTTGCTCGAAAATTACTTAGAACCCCCAAACATTTTATATATATTTTTTTTTAGCAGAGACCCTAGAGCAGGGGGTCTCAAACTGGTGACCCTCCAGCTGTTGCGAAACTTCAAGTCCCATCATGCCTCTGCCTGTGGGAGTCAACTGTCAGCCTAGCAAAGCTTCATGGGACTTGTAGTTTCACAACAGCTGGAGGGCCACCTGTTTGAGACCCCTGCCCTAGAGAATAAAATGGTGGTTGTTGCAATATTTTGTGTGAGGCTGTATTTGCGCAGAGGTCTTTCAAATGCAATTTTCTTGGGGGGTGGAATACACTTTAATGAATTAAAAAAAAAAAATAAACAGTAAAGTTAGCCCAATTTTTTTGTATAATGTGAAAGATGATGTTACGCCGCGAGAATCGTGATCTTTATTCTAAGCAAAGAAATTGTGATTCTCATTTTGGCCAGAATCGTGCAGCTCTAGCCTCCAGTAATGTGATCTCAGCCGCTTCTTATGCCTGGTACACATAATGAGATTATCAGACGAATGATCGTCCCTTTTTTTTTTTTTTAGGCATGCTAGTCTCCATATCGAAAATAAAGAGCTTACTAAAGTTACGAAAATTCATGTACGACAGAATAAAAATTCGGAAGTGATGTAATTTGTTAATTTGTTATAGTGTATTTGTATTGTATTTTCGGACGACAACTGATCTGACTAAACCAAAAAACGTGCGATCCGGTATCGTGTTTATCCTTTCGGATGATATTGGATAAACTGTCGCGATTGACTTTTGAAAGCGGTGTACCTAACAATCAGATTTATCGTACGATCGCTTCGAAAGCGGTATTTTTCGGATGATTTTCCGATCGTGTGTACGGCCTCTTAGAGAATGAATCACCGCTCAGGTAGACCTGCTTCCAGGTGTGTATTGGTAAATCCTTCAGAGGAGGGGAGTCCCAGGTGCTGGCTAAATGCAAATTGAAGCAAGGTTTGAAGCAGGAGAATCTGGATGCTGCACACCGGATAAAGTTGAAAAATCTTCTTTATTGTAAAACTTGGATCATCAAAAATAACGGACAATCAGGCAGATAGTACAGACACAGCTGACGCGTTTCGCACTCTAATTCGAGCGCTTACTCGTAGCTGACAGATGTCAGATCTGTCAGCTATGAGTAAGCGCTCGAACTAGAGTGCGAAACGCGTCAGCTGTGTCTGTACTATCTGCCTGATTGTCCTGTATTTTTGATGATCCAAGTTTTACAATAAAGAAGATTTTTCAACTTTATCCGGTGTGCGGCATCCAGATTCTCCTGCTTCAAACCTTGTACGGCCTCTTAGGTTGGTAAAAAAACAGCTTGATCCAACATGTTGGAAAGTCTCCATGCGACTCGAGCAAGTTCTGCTGCCATCCACCAGACGAGTAACGTGGGAAGATCGGGTGACCGATGTCTTCCTGCACATTGTTCTCTTGGAGAAGCACTGTACTTATGTCGGTTTATGGAGAGCCGTAGGCCTTCGCATAATAAAGTAAGATGTTGACTAAAGTGTTACGTCGTAGAGTTTGGCCTCTTCATCTCGCAGTACTGCGGACTGAAACAATTGATTATGCATGACGGAGCTTGGGAAGCGGTAGACCGCGTCCACACTTTTCAGATTCCCAGCTACATTACAACAGAAAACGTAACTCAGCCCATGTGCTGAATATTATTATTATTATTTTTTTTTTTTTTTAAATAGAAGTCTGTTTATTTTTTTAATATTTTATCCTTAATGAGATATTTCCTCGGTCAGCTGCAGGAAACGTACGTTATTTTTCTGTAATAATAGTGGACCGGAGCTGGCCGCTGGCCAAATGTACAGCGACAGATAAGGAGAGAGGGTGGAGTGAGGGGGGAATGGCATCTGGACACTGATGCTTTAAAAGCGCTGGGAAGAGAAAAAAAAAAAAAAAATACAAAAAAATTACGACATGTATCTGGAATTTTCCAACTAACGATGTACGGATGTGGTAGCGCAACAGAAAAAGAGCCAAACTGAGCTTGCTTTGTTCGGAAAGAGAGGCCCCTGTAGCATTCCACATGGCTGTGCATATTTTGGCTCTACATTTGCAGCTTTAACGAAACACGGCGCATAAAATAGTCCACTTCTTACCTCTTGCATTCTGTAAGTTCGCCACCAGCCTGGTTATCAACTGGACAATCCCAGTGTTTGAGCGCTTCTGCCTATTGGTGACGTAACGGATTAGTTGCAACAGACTAGCTTTGCTGTCGCTGGTGGCAACTTTCCATCGACAGGATCGCCGGTATAAGTCAAACACAAGGCCTGTGGGTCGAATCCGGCCCACCAGGCCATTTCATGTTGCCCTCGCACCTCTTCTGCAGCTGTTGCACCCCGCTGGTCTCCGCCTCCACCTTGTCTCAGCCACAGAGAGGCTTATCTCTGCCCCCCATCAGCACCAGAGAGGAGGCCAGAACTCCTTCTACAGATCCTGCGCCTCTCTGTGCAGCCACAGCACTCCCACGTCTCCGTCTCCCCTGGTCTCAGAATCCAGCAGCTGAATTCAGGCCTTCTTTTGTTCTCCTCTAGACCCTTCCCTCTCTGCTTCCTAGCTCTGCCCCCAGCTTCTTCCCAGCAGCAACACCACCCAGTAAGGGGGGGTGCACTGTGATGTAAGGGAGGGTGGAGAACTCTTGACTTCTGATGGTGAGGGAGCTTGTGACATCTGATGTAATGGGTGGTGGGGTGCTCTGGACATCTAGTCTAGATACCACCGGTCTTGTGAGGACAATCTTAATGCTGATGTGGTCCTCGAAATTGAGTTTGACACCCCTGGGAGAGCTAGAAAAATCTAACAGACAACACACCTATTCTTAGGGCACCAATACCTTGGTGCCTGGAAAAGTGAGGCCTTGCTGATCAGAACACTGCAGAATCTCCGCCATTAGCAAGGCAACGCTATCTTACAATACTGGCCAGTGAGGAGGCAATGCCATAGAAACAACAGAGAGGCCAAAAATGGGCTTTTCCAGTTGATAATTGAACCAGTGGCAACCTACCCAGCAACACCAACGTTCGTAAGGAAATCCTTCCTTACCATCAATGGGGTTGATTTACTAAAGGCAAATAGACTGACTGTGTTATTCCAGAGCTTAGTAAATGAGGTAAAGCTTGCATGTTATTGAATGATGGAAATCAGCAGAGCTTCCCCTCATTTACTAAGGTCTGGAGCAACTGCACTTACAAAGTGCAAAGTCTTATTTGTCTTTAGTAAATCAACCCCTTTGAGTCAATTAATTTCATTATCAAGCTCTTAAAAATGTCTCCATACTGTACCTGCCATTTAAATGGAATCCCATGTTAAACAGGTTACATCACAATATGTATAATTTTTTCCCCCCAAACGAAAACCACTCTAACAGTAAATCCGGCCATAGATGGATCAAACTTCAGCTGGTTCAGCAGGGACCGGCCAAGATTCGATCCATGTACAGGCAGGCTGGTTGTACTGAAGCTGATCCATTGAGCGACTTCAGTACAACCAGCCAGTTGGATTTTTGGCATGCTAATACTGCCAAGAAGGCTCCCCGCGCCCCCCGCCAGCAGAACACAATGACTGTGTTGATGGGGGAATTGAGCCATCTTCTTTCCTACCTGGAACCTTCTATGACCTGCCTTAGAATCACATTCGGTCAAGAGAAAATTTCCATCCTGCCTCTTCTAATTTTCGCCATTGGACGATCTTTTAATAGATTGATGTCAATAAAAGTTATGTCATTTTTTAGCATACCTCTTTTTTATGTTTATACTGGTGCCTTAAAGTCCCGGTATTTCCCCGTTCCTTGTTGCTTCTAATTTTCATCAATTTGACCCCAATAACCATTAGGAAATTGAACTAATTTTCTGAAAAACACAGTTTTTGAACAAAATTTTACTGGTGTGTGTCCAGCTTTAGAGTATTCTTCAGCATGGTCTTAAGAGACCCTCTGGCAAATCATTGGGAGTACCTTAAAATATGAGTAGCAAACCCTATTCAGATGGAAATCACAATAATCTGCCAGCTGCACAGCGAAGACTCCCTCAAGTAGCCTTTTTTGGCTGTGTTGCATGACTTTTGATGTCATTATCAGAGCCATGTTGGGTGGCCCCTTCTGATGAGGTACCATGAGAACTTAGGAAAAGCACCTTGTGGGGCCTGCATGTACCTCTTATACCCCGTACACACGATCGGACTTTCCACCAACAAAACCATGGATTTTTGTTCAAAGGATGTTGGCTCAAACTTGTCTTGCATACACACGGTCACAAAAATGTTGGCCAAAAAGTCCGAACGTGGGAATGCGGTGACGTACCAGACGTACGACGAGCCGAGAAAAGGGAAATTCAATAGCCAGTGCGGCTCCTTCTGCTTGATTCTGAGCATGCGTGAACTTTTGTGCGAGGACTTGTGTACACACGATCGGACTTTCCGACAACAAAGTTAAGTTGGCTGAAAATTTGAGAACCTGCTCTCAAACATTTGTGGGTGGAAATTCCGACAGCAAATGTTCGATGGAGCATACACACGGTTGGACTTTCCGACAACAAGCTCACATCCAACATTTCCCGTCGTGTGTACGCGGCATTAGACTGGAAACGGGTCCCATTGTCCCTGTGTAGCCCTCTTAAAACTGAGGCCAAGACTGTACATGGGTCCTTGACTTTCCTGCAGGTTGAGGTTACGTCCTACACCTTTCCGACATTGGGCCCCATTACTTCTCCTGCCTGATGAACATTTGACATTTGTATGACAGGGGGCCTGGCTTAATAATAGGGGAATGGCTTAACTTGACTAGAAATCAGATCTGTTGTGTTCTGTAACCTCCCATGAGGTGAATATTTTTGATGGAATGACAGTTATGCGGTCCTCCGCGTTTTAAGGCTCAGGAAGTAGACCTTGTATCAACTCTGTATTATGTGCAGACACATTCAGGCTGACAGGTTTACTTTAGACCTCCTATCAAAATCTATTTGCCCAGTATGTCAATCATCGGATCAGCCCAGATTTGCAAATTCTCTATTCTGTAACTATTCTATATGCAGGACGTTCGACCTGTTTTTACTCCCACACAAATATGTGCAGCCTTCGATCGCTCCTTCAGTGCCCTTTACTAAAATGTACATCTGTTATAAATTGTACTGTATATCTGTGTTTCTCACAGTTTCTAGGAATTCCAGTTAGCTAATGATCACAAAAATGAGCAAACAGATCCCATTCCACCCATGTAAGTATATATAAACATTTAAATTGCTCATGGTAGGTTGCTTCTGTCATTTTGTATATTTTTGGGATCGAAAGTTGATTTCAAGTGGATTTATTTGCCTGAAAATCAATGTGTGTATGTTTAGCATAGGACTTCTGGAAGTACTGGTTCAGATTTTTATTTAAATGATATGAGTTATGCTCCCAAACCCAAATGAAGGCCCAGAACAATCTACATGATATTACCAAAAATTATTGGGACACCTGCCTTTACATGCACATGAACTTTAATGGCATCCCAGTCTTACTCCGTAGGGTTCAATTATTGAGTTGGCCTGCCCTTTACAGCTATAAAAGCGTGAAATTTTCTGTGAAGGTTGTCCACAAGGTTTAGGAGTGTGTCTTTGGGAATGTTTGTCCATTCTTCCAGAAGCGTATTTGTGAGGTCAGGCGCTGATGTTGGGCGAGAAGGCCTGGCTCGCACTCTCCGCTCTAATTCATCCCAAAGGTGTTCTAAGGTTGCTCATCCAAGTCTTTATTCCCTTAGTTCCTGTGAAGGGAACTCTTAAGGTGTCAGCATACCAAGACATTTTGGACAATTTCATGCTCCCAATTTTGTGGGAACAGTTTGGGGATGGCCCCTTCCTGTTCCAACATGACTGAGCACCAGTGCACAACGCAAGGTCCATAAAGACAGTTTATTTGATTAAGGCAAATAAGGCAAATTAACTTTGCACTACAAGTGCACTGCAAGTGCAGGCGACTGCTATAGATCTGAGGGGGTCATGCAAGGAAAATAAAAAAACATAATTTTTGCTTGTTCTGGACTGGATGATAAAATCAGCAGAGCTTCCCCTGATTGCAGAACTTCTCCTCAGATTTACAGCGACTGCACTTCCAAGTGCAATTTCAAGTGTACCTGTAGTGCAGAGTGGATTTCCCTTTAGTAAATCAACCCCATGGATGAGTGAGTTTGGAGTGGAAGAACTTGACTGGCCTGCAGAGAGTCCTGACCTCAACCTGATAGAACACCTTTGGGATGATTAGAGAGGAGACTGCGAGCCAGGCCTTCTCGTCCAACATCAGTGCCTGACCTCACAAATACGCTTCTGGAAGAATGGTCAAACATTCCCATAGACACACTCCTAAACCTTGTGGACAGCCTTCCCAGAAGAGGTGAAGCTGTTATAGCTGCAAAGGGTGGGCCAACTCAATATTGAACCCTACGGACTAAGACTGGGTTGTGATAAAAGTTTATGTGTGTGTAAAGGCAGGTGTCCCAATACTTTTGGGGATATAGTGTATATATAAACGTTTAAATTGCTCATAGTAGGTTGGCACAGTTGTTTTGATCATTTTTGGGATCCAAAGCTGATTTCAAGTGGATACATTTTCCTGTGTATGTTTAGCATAGGACTTCTGGAAGTACTGGTCCAGATTTTTATTTAAATTGTATGTGTTATGCTCCCAAACCCAAATGGAGGCCCAGACTGACCTATATGCTTTACCTCAGATGGATCATGTCATTGGTCAGGGACCTGGCCGGGTAATCAATTGCAATTGTAGCAGGCAAAATGGGCTCGCCAGCGACATTACTTGTGGTTGATAATACTTTAGATCAGGGGTGTCCAGCCTGCAACCCAACACAAAATCGTAAACTTACTTAAAAATGTGGGGGTTTTTTGGGAGGGAATTTTCTGTAAAACTGAATTTACACTTAGGCCCCATTCACATCTGAGCATTTTGTAGCTTGAAGAAGCTACAAAACGCTGGAAGGGAAAAAATATATTATTCTCTATGGAGAGGGTTCACATCTCCAAAATGCCTGAGGCTCAAACAAGTTCTGGAGCTTCTTTTTAGGCAGATTACGGGCGTTTTTCTTCTTTTTACATTGGTGACCATTTGACATGTACAAAATTGTTGCAAAGTCGCACCAAAATCGTGGCAAAAAACAGTAAAAATTGCAGCAAAATTGCGGTAAAAACATGCGATTTTCTGCCGGAAAACGAAACACTCAGGTGTGGATGCAGTCTTAGCGAACGCATGCGGCCGAAGAAAAATTTGATGATGTCTCTTTACTGGACTTTTATAAGTTTTATCCCACTCTTCACAATCACGCCTTTGTCATGTCATCAGTTTTTGGCAGCACCAATATTTGTGAGCAACTATTTTCAAGGATGAAGCACATGAAGGGCAAAAATTGAACCACAATATCTGATGAGTACCTTGAGAATTCATTGAGAATTGCTGCTCCATCCATCCAATCAGATATTGATGCATTAGTTTATCAATAACAATGTCAAATATCACACTAGTTTTATGTTACCCTCTTTTACTTTTATAATAAAAAATATTACAAAATAAATTTAGTTTTATTACTCAGGTAGGTACATTATCTATATCGGTGATCGTTAACTTGTGATCTACCTGACTTTTTCTGCTCATCAGCTATCCCTATTGTTGATGTAATTTATGTGTGGCCCAAGACCATTCCTCCTGGGCAATGTGGCCCAGGAGGGTCAAAAGGTTGGACACCCCTGCTTTAGATTTTGATGAAATGTCTACAGCTTTTGAAAGCTTTTAAAGCCGCCACATTTTTGGAAAGGCTAACACTTTTGAGTTTGTATGTGGAAATTTGTGCTTATTCTGCCAAAAGAATATAAGTAAAGTTGGATGCTAATGTTGGATAAGAAGACCTGGTTTGTGATTGACATTACCATTCATTCGAAAGATGTTCAGTCGGGTTGAGGTCAGGACTCTGTGTAGGCCACTTGAGTTTCTCCACACCAGATCTCCTCAAACCATGTTTTTATGGAGCTGGCTTTGTGCTCAGGGCCACAGTCTTGCTGGAACAGAATTGGGTCCTACCTAAAATTTTACCACAAAGTTGGAGGAACACAGTTGTCTAGAACAGCCATTCTCAACCAGGGTTCCTTCAAAGGTTGCTAGGGGTTCCTTGAGCTAAGAGCAACTTCAACCCCTGACACCAGTCATCTTTTAAGCAATCTACAGGCATACCCCACTTTTAAGTACACAATGGGGTTTATTTACTAAAGCTGGAAAGTGCAAAATCAGGCTTACTTCTTCATAGAAACCAATGAGCTTCTAACCCCAGCTTGTGCAATTAAGCTTTGGTAATAAAACCTGGTAGCTCAGTGGTTTCTATGCAGAAGGGAGCCTGATTTTGCACTTTCCAGCTTTAGTAAATAAACCCCATTGTGTACTTAAAAGTGGGGTATGCCTGTATAAGGTAAGGATTCTTGTAACTGACTACAAATGTAAGGAGCATTCTTCCCATTGACCATCATGTTAATGTACCATACGATGTAAATAGGTATTAGTGGGGGTTCCTTGAGGCTAAAAAGTTAGTTTAAGGGTGTGGTATTGGGGGTGGTTATACTTATGTGGCAGATACTTTTTCCCAAATAATTGTGCCACTCCAAACTGTATTCTAGGGCATGGCAGCCCACTTTTATTAAACAAAACAGAAAGTTCACATAAATATCAGTTGCACACGCAGGGGTTGTTTCACATCGACATGATTATTCAACTAAAAATGCCAAGCCACCTGGCTCCCTTGTCAACAGTACTGCTGCTGTTCTTACATGTCCCTCTGACTGTGTTGCCCACCTCTCCTAGTTCACTTGACTCACTTAGCTTTTAGTCGCAGTGCCCTATAGCACAGCCCACTCCTGGCCTGTGGATAGGGGTTCTCCTGACACCCCGATAGGAGCCCACCTGGCTCCCGGGGACAAAACCTTCTGTCTCTTGGCTGGGGTGCCTCTGACCCCTGATTGAGACCTGCCTCTTGACTCCAGGCAGGGGTTCCTCTGACCCCTTAGGTGAAACCTTCTTTCTCCAAACTGGGAGCCCTGAGCAATCCTCGGGCTTGAGTATATAATGACCCTGCACACCTGTGTACTCACACAGGCTGTAGGTATCCATCAAAATCCAAACACAGGATTGAAGTTTCCATCCCACCCAAGACACTTTGGAGCCTTCAAGCTCCAGGCCCAATCCAGGTTTGCAGAATCAAGAGAAAGCCAAAAATACAGCTTTCTCTGCTCAGAATCGATAGTCTGGAACCTCGCAATAAACCTTAATGTGAATCCTGTGTAATTTTTCTCCTACATTTTCACAGTACCAAGGCCTCGCATTGTCATAAGGGTTAAAGTGGTGTTCCGGCCGAAATTATACTTTTTAAATAAAAATACCCCTATAATGCACAAGCTTAATGTATTCTAGTAAAGTTAGTTTGTAAACCAAGGTCTGTTTTGTTAGTTTATAGCAGTAGTTTGTAATTATTATTTTATAAACTTACAGCAGGCCGTGGCCATCTTAAGTGTGGGCATCTGAAGCCAGACTGTATTTCTTCCTGGATTTCTTGCAGATCTCGCACATGCTCAGTGCAGCACAAGCAGTGTAATAGGTTTCAGGTCAGGTTTCCATAACAACGGCAGTTTCAGAGGAAGCTGCCGCCCCTTCCCAGAAGGCATTGCAAACAGGAAATGATGCGATGGGCCGCGGCCAGGGAAGAGGAAGTGAAAAATGAATACATCAGATATACAGTAGGTGTTGAGAAAAAAAATTAAAAAATATCAAATTTGTTTACAGTGCACAGTTTAGTAAGGGATGCTGAAGAGTTGTAAAAGTGGGTGGAACTCCACTTTAAAAGGTTGAGAAAGGCTGGTCTAGAATGTATTTGTATGGTTTAACATTAGCAGTACCCTTCACTGGAAAGACCTTAGCTCAATATTGAGGAGAAGTGTCCGGTACCATTGGTTTTGAAGCTCAGATAAATCCTATAGAACTATTTTTCCAACTTTCTTACTATTGTCTGACACATGGTAGACCACATCAAAACAAGATAGGCAACCCTTTGCTGCTATGGATTGGAAACTTGTGAAGCAAAGGTACATTTTATATTTAGTATTGCTATGAAATGAGGTTGCCACTTTGTCTTTACTGTTACTGGTGAATGCCATTCAAAGCTATGTTTATTAAAGCCAAATTGCAGTGTTGTGGGATACTGGTCCTTTAAAAAATGAGTGGAACTCTTTCCTTCTACTCATAAAAGCAGCCATAGGGCTTCAGAGCCATGGAAAAGATTGCCTTCTCTGGTTGATGTAGGGAATAGGCAGCAGTTTAACAGGCAAGAGACTGCAATAAATAAATAAACCAGAGACTCGAGGTCACGGCGACAACAACAAAGGGTTTCTGAAGGCTGCGGTACAGAGCTTTTCACCCTGCTTTCCCACCCAGGGGCTTGTAAACACTGGCTAATGGCCATCAGACTGTACAGACCCGCTCTGTGTTCTCAGCATGTACAGTAATTTAATTCCCGTTAACCACTTCAGCGCAATGAAGGAGCACAGGTAACGCACTGGGAGGAATTCGCAAAGACAGACTCAGAATGAACCAGGCTCCCGTCCAATGCAAATAAAGCTCCAGCTGATTGTAAAAGTCTTTTCCCGCACACAGACCTTTAGGCCTAAACATTTACTCAAAGTTTAATAAGATTTGTATTAATGTGTTATTGCATTGTAGGGATTTCTGTCTCTGAATTTTGGACCTGATCAGATGCGCATTCTAATCTGGTGTAGTTCAGCTCCTCACCACTAGGGGGGAGCCACAAGACCAAAGGTGGGAGTTCACAAATTTAGGAGTAGTGAGGATAAAAGCTGAAGCTTAAAGGAGAAGTACAGCCAAAGCTCATTTGACTGTATTTGTCCCGTGGATCACTGGAGTGCAGGTCTGCACTCCTGTGACCCGTTTTCAGCAGACAGCGGGCTGAAGTCTGCTGTCAGCTGGCGTCACAGAGCCGGTCCAGGCTTGCGCAAGATCGCGACCATAAAGTCAGGATCCGCCCAATATGCCTGAACCGGTACCTGGCTCAGCCTCTCAACAGCCCAGCGCTCCAGTGAGTGAGGGGGGTCAGAGCAGAGAGCGGTGACTGACAGTAGATCTCTGCTCATGGAGCTGTGAGAACCGAGCAATCGGCGGTGTTTGATCTCTCGGTTCTCAGTGTTAGAGTCGCTGGGGGCAGATGCAGCAGGGGACTCGATGTCCGCCGACACCCACCAATCATTCGTTACACAGGAAGAATGGAAGTCTGCCAATGTAAACAATGCAGATTGTCGTTCTGTTAGTAGGGAAGGCATTGATCCTGTGTCTCTGCAAAGCAGGAACACAGATCCATGCCTTCCCCTAGTACAAGCACCTCCCCCACAGTACAGAAACACTGGCTAGGCACACAGTTAACCCTTTGGTCACCCCTGATGTTAACCCCCTCTCAGCCAGTGTCATTAGTACAGTGACAGTGCATATTTTTTAGCACTAATCACTATATTAGTGTCACTGGTCCCCAAAAAAATGGGTGTCGCAGTCCCGCTATAGGTCGCTAATCACCACCATTACTGGTAAAAAATAAATAGAAATTCTATAAGCATAAATCCTATAGATTGTAAACGCTGTAATTTTTGCGCAAACCAATCAATATACGCTTATTGGGATTTTTTTACCAAAAACATATAGCAGAATACATATTGGCCTAAAGTAATGAAGAAATTTGTTTTATTTTTTTTATTTTTTTTATTGGATTTGTTTTATAGCAGAAAGTAAAAAATATATTTTTTATTTTTTTTTAAATTGTCGGTGGTTTTTTGTTTATAGCACAAAAAATAAAAACCGCAGAGGTGATCAAATACCACCAAAAGAAAGCTCTATTTGTGGGGAAAAAATGACATCAATTTTATTTGAGTACAGCGTCCCGCGACCGTGCAATTGTCTGTTAAAATAACGTAGTGCCATATCCCAAAAAAATGGCCTGGTCATGAAGTGGGGGGAGGGCAAACCTTCCGGAACTGAAGTGGTTAAAGGCACCCCTGCTCTCCAGTGAAGCTCATGGAGCACAGATTGCATTCCATTAGCTTCCTTACTATCTATACTGGCTGGAGAAAGCGACACCAGGACTCGGGAGTGATGTTTTACTGAGTCATTCGCTAGAAGGGTGGCTCAGCGAACAGACGGATATTTTCCAATGGGGACACTAGCTCTGGTGACAACCAAGGATTAGCTCACTTTTCAGGGATTTCCTCGCACTTCCTGTTTTGGTTATAGGACAGGAAGTGAAGGAAAATCTGCTCAATGGGGCACAGATGGAAAAAAGTAAACCTTACAGGGGTTATAACCCTCCCTTGCTCTATCCAAAAATGAAAAATACGTTTTGCCTTTAGTTCTACCTTCAGATTCAAACTGAGTGAATTTTCTGACTTTACCAGAGTCTCCTGAACAGCAGACAGATCGGGGACATAGAGCCGCTCATTAAACAGGAATTCCAGAGTGATGGAAGGAAACCTTTTAAAACAAGGAGCCATTAAAATCAGTAAACACAACCAATTACCACTTGTATGTCTGGGTCGGGGGGGGTATCGCCGCTTTCCAGAGTCGCTGTCACTAATGATGCCGGAACGCAGCAGCACAGACTTGGGCCTTGTTCAGGCACGCAGGCGGTGACGGCTCTCCGATGACATTTGTGAACTGCGAGGAATGCGTAGAATGCTGTCACCGCTTTAGAACTTCCGAAGAAACACTTGTCTGTAGCACATGGCAGTCACAAGCCTGGCTTTTATCTGCCTGTCCTGAGCTCAGGGTCGGTGTCATCGGACATGGAAAGTGCCGGCCTTTCCTGTTACTAGAAAGCTGCATTGTGCTGCGACTCTGGAGTTCCATAGATTCCCAGAGCTGCTGGCTATACTTTACATGCAAATCTGGCTTTGCTTAACAGTTCCTTCTTTAAAGGAGAAGTTCAGCCAAAGCTCATTCGGATGGACTTCTCCTGTGGATCATAGGAGTGCAGTTCATTCTGCACTCCTGTGACCCGTCTTCAGCAGACAGCGGGCTGAAGCCCACTGCCAGCTGACGTCACAATGCTGGTCCAGGCCCGGGCAAGATCACGACCATATGGACTGGATCCGCCCACATGCTGGACCATAACCCGGCTCAGTCGGTCGCTCCCGCCCCTCTACAGTCCAGCGTTGTGGAGGGGGGTGGGAGGGGATCAATTGTTTTTGCAATTGCGGTAAACTGCAAAACTACGAAGCCATACCTCCTAACTTTTTAAGATGGGAATGAGGGACACCTATTATTATTATTATTATTATTATACAGGATTTATATAGCGCCAACAGTACAAAAGTATGTACGTATAGGACACACCCCCTGACACGCCCCTTAAAGGAGAATTATACCAAAAAAAGATTAATTAAAGCCACAAGTACTTTTTTTTACCGCTACTATTCCTTTATACTTTCTTTTGAAATTTACCAATATAGAAATTTAGAATTTAGATGAAAGATTTAGCACTGGGAAACACTTTTTTAAAGATAAAATGTGCATTTTATATACAACTATATAGATCAGACCAAAATGAGCGACAAATGAGGAGGAAAGAGGGACAGAGGGACATTGCCCCAAATCAGGGACAGTCCCTCTAAATCAGGGACAGTTGGGAGCTATGCACGAAGCCACCCAAAAGAAGCTCCTGCCCCTTTTTGAGCGACAGGCTTCGTGCGTTGCAACTTTTCTGTGATAGCAGTGCAATTTTTTTGTGCCAGAATCGCAGCGAAATCGCACATTCGTTTAGGTGGCATTAAAAATGAATGCTAGCTGAATAAGCATTGTGCGATTTGTCATTTTTGCACAGCGTTTTAGGTTTGCGGCAAGAATCGCAAACGCCCAGGTGTGAATGGTGCCCAACAGAGTCCCTAACAGAGACTAACAGCAGTGGAACCTCTACAGGGGTTCTAATCCCCTCTCTATCCAAATCTTTAAAAAGGTTTTAGATATAGATACAATTTAATACTTAAATGTGTATTTAAATAGAACTAAAAGCAAAACTTTACACTTTAGAGTAATGGCCTGTACGCACAATTGGAAAATCTTACGAAAAATACCGCTTTTGAAACGATCGTACGATAATCTGATTGTTAGTACAGAGCTTTCGAGAGCCGATCACAACAGTTCATCAGATGTTATCTGAAGGAATAAACACAAACATTTTTCTTGTACGATACCAGATCATAAATTTTTGTTTAGGGGACCTTCACACTGGCAGCGCCCGGGCGTCGGCGGTAAAGCGCCGCTATTTTAGCAGCGCTTTATCGTCGTTTTTGCGGCGCTTTTCGGCCGCTAGCGGGGCGCTTTTAACCCCCGCTAACGGACAAAAAAGGGTTAAAAGTGCCCGCATTGATTTCAATGGGCAGGGGCGCTTTAGGAGGGGTGTATACACCACTCCTATAGCGCCTCAAAGATGCGGCTTGCAGGACTTTTTTGAGCGTCCTGCCAGCGCACCGCTCCAGTGTGAGAGCACTCAGGCTTTCACATTGGAGTGACAGGAAAAGCGCTTTGCAGGGGCTATTTTTAGCGCTGTGGTGCCTGTAAAGCGCCTCAGTGTGAAAGGGGTCTTAATCAGGACAGTTGTTGTTTGAAAACACAATACAAATACACTACAATCATGACATCACTTCCGATTTTTCTATTCTGTCATAGGAGAATTTTCGTCACTTTAGTAAACTCTTCATTTTCGATATAATACTAGCATGCAAAAAACAAAAAAGAAACGGACGCTCATTCGTCCGATAATCTCATCATTTGTATCAGTCATTAATGAGGGTTATAACACCTGTCACTTTTGTTTTTGCCACCTAGGGAGATTTCCCTTCACTTCCTGTCCCAAAACAGGAGGAAATCTCTTTAAAGTGAGGGAATCTCTTGTTGTCACCAGAACTTGTGTCCCTATAGGAAGACTTCCCCTTCATTCCTGTTCTGCGACAACCCAAAATTTAGGATTTTCTTTCACTTTCACTCTCAGTAATCGTAAACAGGACAAATAGAGGGGGCAAATCTCCCTAACGAGGGTACAGAGGGCAAAAGAAAAAACAACAGGGGTTCTAATCTCCCACTATCCAAAGCTAAATAAAAAAGTTTTGCCTTTAGTTATACTTGAAATAAATGTAAGCACCTCAATTCAATTTGAAATCAGCCTCCTGCCGTTCCTGTACAGCAGAGCTTAGACTGCAGGTGCAAGCCCAAGGAGCACGCTGACAGGGGAAAAGAGACAGAGCTGAGCTGATTATTCTGCTGCTTCTCCTTTCACTGTCCAGTCACAACCTGTGGGAGGCACAGGACCTGTAAGTGGTTAATTGCAGCAGAGAATTATTAGGTCTCCTGCTCTGCCAGATAGGGTTGTACTGTGTGGCAGAGCTGTCTAAATCTCAGGATTGGGTGGACAAAAATATAAATCCTTTTGAATGGAGTTGAACTTTAAATCACATTTATACAATGTTATATGCAAAGATATAATTTAAAAATAATGTTTATTAATGTATATATTTTCTTTGTGTAATATCCATTTAGTTGTTTAAATATAAATACTGCATATGAATACTTTATTGTTTTATCACTTGCTGCCAGTAGGTGGTGAATGATGAGTATGAGTCTAGTACTGCAGGGATACAGAAAGCTGATTTACTAGTATGCTGTGAATAGACACTATAGTGCACCATGGTATAGACCAGGGGTCTCCGCACCCCCGGCCCGCTTGTGAATACTCCCTGGCACGCTTGTGCCTTTTCCCTCACCCAAACTCATAGCATTGCCGATCTGCTGCCTTTAAAAGCAGCAGATCAGCAGTATGGCTGGCAGGTCCAGCTCCCCCACACCCTCCCATGCTGCCACGCTGTGCTGAGGATTGGCTGCTGGGACCGCCTGTCCTAGTAATCAATGATGTCATCAGCACCACCTGGCATCCTGCCCGCTGTTTGTACCAGGTGTGTAGCAGAGGGTGGGAGTCGGGAGGTGCAGGAGAGCTGCTCGAGGCAAATGGCAAATGTACGTAGGGTTGCCAGTGCCACCTCATCCCTTTAAAACTGAACACATATTAATTACACAGGTTCTGTGGCTGATTAAGGTGGTAATTAAACTCACTTGGTGCCTTATCTGCATTAAATTATCCTCAGAACCTGAGTAATTCAAATGTGTTCGGGTTTAAAGGAATGAGGTGGCAACCCTAAATGTACAGGAGATTCTGCTGGGGATGCTGATGCTGGGGAGTCTGCTGATGGGGACACTGATGATGGGGAGACTAATCCTGGGAACACTGAGGATTTGGACACTCTGCTGGGGACACTGATACTGGGGAGACCGATGATGGGGACACTGATACTGAGGAGACCGATGATGGGGACACTGATACTGGGGAGACCGATGATGGGGACACTGATATTGGGGAGACCGATGATGGGGACACTGATATTGGGGAGACTGCTGGGGACACTGATGATGGGGACACTGATGATGGGGAGACTAATCCTGGGAACACTGAGGCTTTGGACACTCTGCTGGGGACACTGATACTGGGGAGACCGATGATGGGGACACTGATATTGGGGAGACTGCTGGGGACACTGATGATGGGAATACTGAGGATTTGGATACTCTGCTGGGGACACTGATACTGGGGAGACCAATGATGGGGACACCGATATTGGGGAGACTCTGCTGGGGGCACTGATGATGGGAGACTGCTGACGGGGACACTGAGGATTTGGACATTCTGGGGACACTGATGATGGGGACACCGATGATGGGGACACCGATGATGGGGACAATGTTGATGGGGAGACTCTGATGGGGACACTGATGATGAGGAGACTCTGATGGATGGGGGACACTGATATTGGGGAGACTCTGATGGAGCACACAGAGGTGCGGAAAGGCTCTAATGGGGACACAGATGTGTGGAAGAGTCTGGTGGGGACACAGACATGTTGAAAGGCTCTGATGGGGACACAATGTGCCAGGAGGCTCTGAGGGGGACACAGACATACGGAAAGGCTATGATGAGATTATTTACACGTTTCTCATTTATTTATAAATAGATCGTTTTTTCGGCCTGCGAATATTTATAAAATCTACAATGTGGCACTCTGGCTAAAAAGTTTGGAGACCCCTGGTAGACCAAAATATCAAATTTTAAATGATAAGAGAGTCAGAGGAGGAACCCCCAACCCATTCCTAGTGCTAGTAAAGGTAGTGCCTATGTAGATCTTCAGTTTGCAGAGGAAGTCAGTATGTGCAGGACTAGCAGATAGCTTCCATGCTAGAAATAGAGAAATATAAAAGCACCTTTACTAAATGCTTACTTTTAAACTATATATACAGTATATCATGAAATACATTATCAAAAATATCTATTTTTCCTCCCTCATACCTGTACACCCCTATGGATCAGAGCAGTTTTTCCATTCCTGTTTATTTTGCAATAACTCTGTTATTACTTGTGAAAACAAAGTCATACATACATCATCAGGGCTTTCTTTTGGTGATATAGTATTGTAAAGGTATTTAAAATTGTTTATGCAAACCATAGACAAAAAATGTAGCAGAAAAAAAACAAAAACTCTCTTTATTCTTTTTGATTGGTATTAACCACTTGATTCCCAGGCCAAATCTGGCATTTCTCTCATATATGTAAAAATCTACATCTTTTTGCTAGAAACTTATTAAACGGAGTGCCACCGAAAACATTTTTTTTAAAAGTCAGCAGCTACAAATACTGCAGCTGCTGACTTTTAAAACATGGACACTTACCTGTCCAGGGCGCCCGCGATGTCGGCACCCGAGGCCGAAGCGTCTCTCCGTCCTCGGGTGCTGCCGCCTCCATCTTCGGTAAGGGAATCAGGAAGTGAAGCCGTGCGGCTTCACTTCCCAGTTCCCTACTGCGCATGCGTGAGTCGCGCAGCGCAATACGAATGGTCCATGCTGCCTCTGGGACCCGTGTGTTTCCCAGCAGGCAGCGGGGAGGGAGCAGGAAGTGGCGTAAATAACCGCAGATTCTGCGGCTATCTATGCCGGAAGTGGGTACAGATACCTGTAAATTTATACAGGTATCTGTACCCCCCTCCCCCCTGAAAGGTGCCAACTGTGTCACCGGAGGGGGGGAGGAATCTGATGAGTGGAAGTTCCACTTTTGGGTGGAACTCCACTTTAAGAACACCCAAAAAAAACCTCCTACCTAGCGCACACCCCTAAACCCTGCACTCTGTATGTAGCGCACTCCTGAACTCTGCACTCTGTACGTAGCGCACCCCTAAATCTTGCACACTGTATATAGGGCACCCTTGAACTCTGCACTCTGTACATAACGCACTCCTGAACCCTGCACTCTGTACATAGCGCACCCCTACCCTAATCTCTGCACTCTGTACACTGCGCACTCCTGAACGCTGCACTCTGTACATAATGCACTCCTGGACCCTTTACTCTGTACATAGCGTACCCCTAAACCTTGCTTTCTGTACATAGGGCACCCCTGAACTCTGTGTTCTGTACATAACGCACTCCTGAACCCTGCACTCTGTGCATAGGGCACCCCTAAACCCTGCACTCTGTACATAGTGCACCCCTACCCTAATCTCTACACTCTGTATACTGCGCACTCCTGAACTCTGCTCTCTGTATGTAGCGCACACCTGAGCCCTGTACTCTGTACGTAGAATACCCCTAAACCTTGCACTCTGTACATTGGGCACCATTGAACTCTGCACTCTACATAACACACTCCAGAACCCTGCACTCTGTCATAGGACACCCCTAAACCCTGCACTCTGTACATAGCGCACCCCTACCCTAATCTCTACACTCTGTACACTGCATACTCCTGAACTCTGCACTCTGTACGTAATGCACTCCTGAACCCTGTATTCTGTACATAATGCACTCCTGAACCCTAAACTCTGTACATAGGGCACCCCTAAACCCTGCACTCTGTACATAGCGCACCCCTACCCTAATATCTACACTCTGTACACTGCATACTCCTGAACTCTGCACTCTGTACGTAATGTACTCCTGAACCCTGTACTCTGTATGTAGCATACCCCTAAACCTTGCACTCTGTACATAGGGCACCCCTGAACTCTGCACTCTGTACATAACGCACTCCAGAACCCTACACTCTGTACATAGGGCACCCCTAAACCCTGCACTCTGTACATATCGCACCCCTACCCTAATTCCTACACTATGTACTCTGCGTACTCTTGAACTCTGCACTCTGTACATAATGCACTCCTGAACTCTGCACTCTGTATGTAATGCACCCCTAAACCCTGCACTCTGTATGTAATGCACCCTTGAACTCTGCACTCTGTACGTAATGCACTCCTGAACCCTGCATTATGTACGTACCGCATCCCTAAACGCTGCACTCTGTACATAGCGCACCCCTACCCTAAACTCTACACCCTGTACACTGCATACTCCTGAACTGTGCATGTATGTAGCGCACTCCTAAACACTGCACTCTGTAAGTAACGCACTCCTAAACCATGCACTCTGTACATAGGGCACCCTTGAACTCTGCACTCTGTAGGTAATGCACTCCTGAACCTTGCATTCTGTACCTAGTACATGAACTCTGCACTCGGTGCATGGGACATCCCTGGAACTGCACTCTGTACATAGTGCACCCCTGAACCCTGCACTCTGTACATAGGGCACCCATGAACTCTGCACTCTGTGCATAGGGCATCCCTAGAACTGCACTCTGTACATAGCGCACCCCTGAACCCTGCACTCTGTACATAGCGAAATCCTGAACTTTTCACTTTGTACGTAATGCAGTCCTGAACTATTTACCTAGCACACATCACATACAACTGGCCCTTTGAGGGCAACCACACTGCTGATGTAATAAAATTAAGTTTGACACCCCTGTTCTAAGTTTAACAGTCAGAGGCAGCAGCGCCTTAGATGATCACACGCTATAAGGCTTGAGGCACAGCAGTGCCCTCCTATTTTTCAGGAGGAATTCAAGACAAAAGGTAAATCTTTGATGGTACTACTTAGACACAATTAACATTTATTGAAGTTCCCTATAAGATAGATTTTTTTTTCTGCATTCAGATCTACTATTAGTGCTAAATGGCCTTTCCTCAAGGACTGGATATGGTGGAGAAAGGTAATTTCTTCACCATTTCCAGTCATTTCAGAATCTGTTAGATGTGCTTTTCAAATATCCCCTACAAAGAAAACAATTTAATACAGAATCATGCTGGTGTGGAAGTCTATGGATAATGGCTAATCCTAGGATCAGTACAGGATATTCCCTGAAGTACTTCCCGAAGGAACCGTCCATAATTGTCTGGATTGGACAGAACATCTTGGAGAAGCCCTATAATGAGAAACACAGTCATGTCAAGTGAAGAGGACACCAATGTATGACTCTAAAGCTGGCCACGACCCTAGAAAAAGTAAAGGGCGCCGCTCCAAGCGCGATTTACCAAACAGCCCAGTGACTCCAATACTGTCGGGTGCTGACATTCATCAGGGCTTGCTCAGTTTAACCCCAAACCCTTCTTTGGGGTTAAAAGCACCCCCGCCCCTAGCGGGGGGTGAAAAGCGCCGCTAAAACGAGCAGTGCTTTAACGCTAACGTGGCCACCACTCAGTGTGAAAGGGGTCTTACTCCCTTCTGTACGCCAAAAGGGCACATGTAGATGGCCATTTAGGAAACCAGAACTACCTCCACACACAGCTTATAGGGTTCAGATAAAACCTCTCCAGGATAAATGTCAGGGCTCAGTTGATTTGCAAAGTTCTGTCAATTAACAGTTTGATCTTGCTTACAGGAGAGGAGAGCAGAATGAAGACCTCATCAGTCTGCTGCTTCCCCCTTATTGTTCATTCCCAGGTTGGTGGCAGTTTAGTGACCAAGCAGATTTGTTTGCTTGCAGTAGAGCAGCAGTCCTGTCTTTTCACAGTTTGATCATGCTTACAGAAGAGGAGAGCAGAGTGAGGAACTAATCAGTCTGCTGCTTCTCCTTTTTTTGTCCATTCACAGGCTCTCCCAGGTTAGTGAGCAAGCAGTTTTGTTTGCCTGCAATAGAGCAATGGTTCTGTTTTAACATGCTTACAGAAGAAGAGAGCAGAGTGAGGACCTCATCAGTCTGCTGCTTCTCCTTTATTGTCCATTCCCGGGCTGACCACAGGTTAGCGGCCGAGTTGTTTTGCTTGCCTGCAGTAGAGGAAAGTGCAGTCACTGAACTTGCTGTGATGTCTTCCAGTTGTGCCTGGATCACAAGACTGCACAGTTACAAATCCCTGGGCAGGTAAAACAGTTCATGAGTATGCAGCTTAGCTGCAAGTTTAGCTGTTTGCTAATAGTTCATTATTAATACTGTCGATGAAAGGACATGTAGGCGATGGCTCTATTTTATATTAATTGCCTGCAGAGCCGCTGTTTTCCTTTCCTACACAGGTAACGTATGAGACTGTGAGTCATCTGGCAGCCGTCTCCCCAAACATTGCCATCTGATGAATGTACAGTATGTTATTTAACATTCCTGGGGAGAGTGGACAGAAAACTGTGTCCCCAGATGTCCTTCCATCCTCTGGACATGGGCCCAGGTTCCTCGGAACGTTCTAGTTGGTGGTGTTCACCTCAAGCTGAGATTGACAAGTATCTTGTGTGTAACAAGCATCATTTAAAATGGAACTATATTCTTCCATTAGATACATATGCCAATGTTGTCAACTTAACGCATAAGTCTATGGAAAAAAAAAAAAATCTATTACCCTGCATTTGTCAAAATAAAAAAATGGACTTCACTGCAATGTTCACCTTCGATCCGGAGCTGTCCCCCACAAAAAACCCCCTTCATGGCATTTTTTTTCTATTTAGCACTGTGCTACTTTACCAGAAATCAGGGCCGGTGCTTCCGCTAGGCGAACTAGGCAGCCGCCTAGGGCACACTGCTGCCTAGGGGGTGCAGCCACCTAGGAGGAGCTGAGGAGGCGGAGGATAGTGGGGAGGGGATCATAATGAGCTGGACGAGGCAGGCACAGCTAAGGAGGCGGAGGAGGACAGTGGGGAGCAGAACGAGGTGGGCACAGCTGAGGAGACAGAGGAGGACAGTGGGGAGGAGATCATAGGGAGCCAGACAAGGATCATAGGGGGCCGGGCACAGCTGAGGAGGCAGAGGAGGACAGTGGGGAGGAGATCATAGGGAGCCGGATGAGGTGGGCACAGCTGAGTAGGACAGTGGGGAGCCAAACGAGGCAGGCACAGCTGAGGAGGCAGAAGAGGACAGTGGGGAGCCGAACGAGGTGGGCACAGCTGAGGAGGCAGAAGAGGACAGTGATGAAGGGATCATAGGGAGCCGGACAAGGTGGGCACAGCTGAGGAGGCAGAGGAGGAAAGTGGGAAGGAGATCATAGGGAGCTGGACAAGGCGGACACAACTGAGGAGGCAAAGGTGGACAGTGGAGTGCCGAATGAGGCGGGCACAGCTGAGGAGGCAGAGGACAGTGGGGAGGGGATCATAGGGAGCCGGACGAGGTGAACACAGCTGAGGAGGCAGAGGAGGACAGTGAGGAGGGGATCATAGGGAGCTGGACGAGGTGGGCACAGCTGAGGGGGCAGGGGGAGGACAGTGGGGAGGGGATCATGGGGAGCCGGACGAGGCAGGCACAGCTGAGGGCACACCCCCTTGCCTAGGGCGTGAAATGGTTGAGCACCGGCCCTGTCGGTAATTGTTCTGCCATGTATCACCAGGGCTTTTTTTCTCAGAAAATACAGTGCCTTGCAAAATTATTCACCCCCTTGGCATTTTTCGTGTTTTTGTTGCCTCACAACCTGGAATTAACATGGATTGTTTGAGGATTTGCATCATTTAATTTACAGAACATGCCCACAACTTTGAAGATGTTTTTTTTTTTTTATTGTAAAGCAAACAACAAATAGGACAAAATAACAGAAAAAGTCAATGTGCATAAATATTCACCCCCCCCCTAAAGCCAATACTTTGTAGAGCCACCAAGTTGCTTTGGATAAGTCTCTATGAGCTTGCCACATCTTACCACTGGGATTTTCGCCCATTTCTTCTTGCAAAACTGCTCCAGCTCCTTCAAGTTGGATGGTTTGCGCTTCTTTACTTCAGCAATCTTTACGTCTGACCACAGATTTTCTATTGGATTGAGGTCTGGGCTTTGACTAGGCCATTCCAACACATTTACATGTTTCCCCTTAAACCACTCAAGTGTTGCTTTGTCCTGCTGGAAGGTGAACCTCCATCCTAGCCTCAAATCACACACAGAGTGGTTCAGGTTTTGCTCAAGAATATCCCTGTATTTAGCACCATCCATCTTTCCCTCAACTCTGACCAGTTTCCCAGTCCCGACTGCTGAAAAACATCCCCACAGCATGATGCTGCCACCACCATGTTTCACTGTGGGGATGGTGTTCTTTGGGTGATGTGATGTGTTGGGTTTGCGCCAGACATAGCGTTTTCTTTGATGGCCAAAAAGTTCAACTTTAGTCTCATCAGACCAGAGCACCTTCCTCCATACATTGTGGGAGTCTCCCACATGCCTTTTCACAAACTTAAAACGTGCCATTTTGTTTTTTGCTGAAAGTAATGGCTTTCTTCTGGCCACTCTGCCATAAAGCCCAACTCTATGGAGCGTACGGCTTATTGTCATCCTATGTACAGATACTCCAGTCTCTGCTGTGGAACTCTGCAGCTCCTCCAGGGTTACCTTAGGTCTCTGTGCTGCCTCTCTGATGAATGCCCTCCTTGCCCGGTCTGTGAGTTTTGGTGTGCGGCCGTCTCTTGGTAGGTTTGCTGTTGTGCCATGTTCTTTCCATTTGGTTATGATAGATTTGAAGGTGCTCCTAGGGATCATCAAAGATTTGGATATTTTTTTAGAACCTAACCCTGACTTGTACTTCTCAACAACATTGTCCCTTACTTGTTTGGAGAGTTCCTTGGTCTTCATGGCAGTGTTTGGTTAGTGGTGCGTCTTGCTTAGGTGTTGCAGCCTCTGGGGCCTTTCAGAAAGGTGTGTATATGTAATGACAGATCATGTGACACTTAGATTGCACACAGGTGGACATCATTTCACTAATTACGTGACTTCTGAAGGTAATTGGTGGCACCAGAGCTTTTTATGGGCTTCATAACAAAGGTGGTGAATACATACGCACATGCCAATTATCAGTTTTTTATTTTTGAAAAAATGTTTATGTATATATTTTTCTAATTTTACTTCACCAACTTAGACTATTGTGTTCTGATCCGTCACATATAATTCAGATTAAAAAAAAACATTGAACTAAAGGCTGTAATGTAACAAAATAGGTAAAAAGCCAAGGGGGTGAATACTTTTGCAAGGCACTGTAGGTGGTGTTACTCTGCTTTCTGAGTCACCCCTTGTCTTCACCCCCTACCCACTTCTGAGCACCATCTCTTGTTTGTTACCCACCTTCCAGTACGACCCCTTATGGAGAATACATAAACAAGTATTATTTTGTGGTAAAAGAGAACTTTGTATGGAATCTGTTCATAGTAACAAAAACAGATCTCGTGCAGCCAGCAACAGTGGACACCCTCCGCCCCCACCAACCGCCCCCCCCCCCCCCCAAAAAATAGACCACCACAACAAAATATCCCCTTAATAGTAGATCCTTCATAGTAACACTTGTCCCCCCAGAAACATAAGATCCCCCCAGCAACAATTAAAGCGATATTAAGGTCTTGTTTTTTTTAAAATAACAAACATATTATACTTACGTGCTTTGTGCAGTTGGTTTTGCACAGAGCAGCCCCGATCCTCCTCTTCCCACGCTGGCACTTTTGGTCCTTCCCTCCTGCCCGGTGTGGGGCCACCCAAGCAGGCATGCTCCCAACCCGCGGCTCTGTGTGTCCATTCACACAAGGAGCCACGGCTTGGCTCTGCCCCCTCTGTCTCCTGATTTGCTGACTGGCTGTGATTGACAACATCGAGAGCCAATGGCTCCTACTTCTGCCAAAAGCTAACCAGGAGTGCGAGTCCCCGGAGAGGTAAGGCTCTGGACATCGCTGGATGGAGAGGGGGCTCAGGTAGGTATTGGGGTGGGGGGGGGCTGTTGCACACAGAAGGTTTTTTACCTTCATGCATAGAATGCATGAAGGTAAAAAACATTGTTCCTTTACAACCACTTTAACTACCCCCGCAGCAATAGGTTCCCCTCCCAGTAACAATAGATTCCCCAACAGCCAGCATCAGTAGACCCTCCTGCACACCCCAGCGCCCCTTTGCTATTACACACATTCAGTGCTGGAGGTGTCGGAACTGCGTTCTTCTGCGTTTCTGCTGACAGAAAGTCCTGTGTAACACTGTATGCAAATTACAGTTATATCATTTTGTTCACACAAATAGAGCTTTTTTTTTCTGTTTTTTTATTTTTTATTATATAAATGAAAAAAGACTGAAAATTTTGCAAAAAAAGAGCAATAACACATATCCAATAAAAAAAAAAACGAATTTCTTCATACATTTTGGGCAATATGTATTCTGCTACATGTCTTTGGTAGCACGAAAAATCCCAATAAGTGTATATTGATCGGTTTGTGTGAAAGTTATGGCGTCCATAAACTATGGTATATCTACTGGAATTTATGCTACGAGGCTATGCTGGTAATGGCAGTGATCAGCGACTTATAGAGGGACTGTGATAGGGTGGCGGGCAATCTGGCGCTAAAAGACACTATCTGGGAAAGTCACTAAAAGACACTGATGCTGCTAGTGACACTAATACAGTGATCAGTGATAATTCTGTACATTGACAATGTATTATTGACACTGGCTGGGAAGGGGTTAACATATAGCGGCAATCAGGGAGGTAACTGTGTGCCTAACTATGTGTAATGTGTACTGCTTTTACTTCCTGATCTGGCTGTTTTTGCTCCCTGCTTTTCAGGGGGAAGAAACAACCAGATCGCTGTTCCTTGGTTTTTGTAAACACAGAATGTTGTGTGTGATTGGACACATCCGGTTTCAGCTGAAGTCTGCTGGCAAACTCGGTTGACCGGGGGGCGTGTGCGCAGGCCCGCCCCAAACCTGTATATTACATATACGTGACTAGCACTTGTACCTGCCGCTATCTCTCAGTATATTTAATGTGAGCGGTCGGCAGGTAGTTAAAGTGAATGATCCTATCATTGTTGTCTGAGTGCTTTTTAAAATCTGGATTTCTGTGTGTAGTTGGGGTGTACCTACAGGGGTCGCAATTGCAACCCTGCCCCATGCTTCAGGGGCCCGTACCCCCTATATGCCTGGATAAGAGGAGCGGTGGGGGCGGCTGCTTATAGAGGAAAATAGCCGCTGAATGCCTGTGGGAGGGAGAGGAGGAGAAGCATTCAGTGGCAGGAGGAGGTAAAATGAAAATATTGATTCCTCTATATACAGCCACCCCCACTGCTCCTCCTATCCAGCTTTCTTCTGCTGTCCTCCTGTACTTTTCCCCAAGCCCCCAGGATCTGTCAGGATGGAGAGTGGGGAAGGGGTCGGTAAATGTGTCATTTACTGGCCCCTTCCTTTTCTGAATGGAGAGTCCGTGATCCATACCCATCACTGACCCTGTCCATTCATAACTGCGACATAGCAAACTGTGTTGGGCGAGAAGGTCTGGCTCGCAGTCTCCACTCTAATTCATCCCAAAGGTGTTCTATCGGGTCGAGGTCAGGACTCTGCGCAGGCCAGTCAAGTTCCTCCACCCCAAACTCACTCATCCATATCTTTATGGACCTTGCTTTGTGCACTGGTCCAAATCATTTGGTGGAGGGGGAATTAGGGTGTGGGGTTGTTCCAGTCCCCTAGTTCCAGTGAAGAGAACGCTTAAGGCGTCAGCATACCAAGACATTTTGGACAATTTCATGCTCCCAACTTTGTGGGAACAGTTTGGGGATGGCCCCTTCCTGTTCCAACATGATTGCACACCAGTGCACAAAGCAAGGTCCATAAAGACATGGATGAGCGAGTTTGGGGTGGAGGAACTTGACTGGCCGGCACAGAGTCCTGACCTAAACCCGATAGAACACCTTTGGGATGAATTAGAGCGAAGACTGTGAGCCAGGCCTTCTCGTCCAACATCAATGCATGACCTCACAAATGCGCTTCTGGATGAAATGTCAGACATTCCCATAGACACACTCCTAAACCTTGTGGACAGCCAGAATAAAAATTGAGAAGTGATGTAATGTGTTGTAATGTATTTGTACTGCATTTTCGAAGGACAACTGTACTGATTAAACAAAATCAGTCAATCTGGCATCGTCCGAAAAATATTTTTGCGCATGTCCGATCGGATAATATCGGATGAACTGTAATGATCGGCTCTTGAAAGCTGTGTACTAATGATCCGATTATCGTACAATTGATTTAAAAGCAGTATTTTTCGTACAATTTTCTGATTGTATGTACGGGGCTTAAGATTGGGATGCCATTAAAGTTTATGTGCGTGTAAAGGCAGGTGTCCCAATACTTTCGGTAATATAGTGTATATTAACCTTATCCCGCCCCCGCACTATAGCCAAAAGACAGCTACAGCGCAGGCCTAAATCGCCAGGAGGGTGTCCATGTACGTCCTCCTGTGCATGTGCCGCCTGCGCACCCCCTAGCGGGGCACCCTCTGTGATCAGCGAGTCCATGAGACTAGACTGATCACAGATCGGAGTAAGGGGCTGATCCCGGCCCTTTACCACGTGACCAGCTGTCAACCAATGACAGCTGATCATGTGATGTAAACAGAAGCCGATAATCAGCTTTTTGTTTTCCTCATGCTGACAGTGTGCCCCACCTATCAATGCCCACCAGTGCCACCTATCAGGGCTGCCAATCAGTGCCACCTATCAGTGCCCTTCAGTGCAGCCCCATCAGTGCCTCCTGATCAGTGCCCGCCTCATCAGTGCCTCCTGATCAGTGCCCTCCTCATCAGTGCCTCCTGATCAGTGCCCTCCTCATCAGTGCCTCCCGATCATTGCCCTCCTCATCAGTGCCTCCTGATCAGTGCCCGCCTCATCAGTGCCCGCCTCATCAGTGCCTCCTGATCAGTGCCCGCCTCATCAGTGCCCGCCTCATCAGTGCCTCCTGATCAGTGCCCGCCTCATCAGTGCCCGCCTCATCAGTGCCTCCTGATCAGTGCCTCCTGATCAGTGCCCGCCTCATCAGTGCCCGCCTCATCAGTGCCTCCTGATCAGTGCCCGCCTCATCAGTGCCCGCCTCATCAGTGCCTCCTGATCAGTGCCTCCTGATCAGTGCCCGCCTCATCAGTGCCCGCCTCATCAGTGCCTCCTGATCAGTGCCCGCCTCATCAGTGCCTAAACTGTGAAAACTGATTTTTGTTTGGTTTTTTTGGTCTTTTTTTGTTTGTTTAGAAAACAATAAAAAATCCCAGTGGTGATTAAATACTACCAAAAGAAAGCTTTATTTGTGTGAAACAAATGATAAAAATGTCATTTGGGTACAGTGTTGTATGACCGCGCAATTGTCATTCAAAGTGTGAGAGCGCTGAAAGCTGAAAATTGGCCTGGGCAGGAAGGGGAATTAAGTGCCCAGTAAGCAAGAGGTTAAGGCTTGAGGACCATTGAGTAATGCTGGCCATACACTATATGAAAAATCATCCGAAATTCGGTCATTTAGTCAGTTTGTTCATTTTTCGCCAGTTAATGGGCACAAAATCGATAATTGTTGGGGCGTTTTTGAGCCGAAAAAACTAAGGACAAGTTTGGAAATGTTCTGCCGAACGAATGATAGATTGAAAGTTTAATGTATTTCCCGTCCGAACTGTCTGCACTAGGTATATGTAAAAAAACAAACAAAAAACGCATTCATTTATGTCCACTGAACGATTTATCGGTCATTACATGATGGCACTATCGTTTGCGCTCACGGCCGAATGTTTGTTTTTCGAAAATGGGTTTAGCTGATTTTTCATATAGTGTATGGCCAGCATAAGTATATTTTATAGTGAGCTGAGCAGCGGAATCGGCAGACAGCGGGCCTGCTGGCTTATCAAAAAAAATGAATAGCCTATGGGTAGCCTTCAGCTTCGTACACACGATCGGATTGTTGGCCAAGAAAACCGTGGACTTTTGTCCGAAGGGCGTTGGCCCAAACTTGTCTTGCATACACACAGCAAGGAATTGTTGCCCAACAAACACAAAAGTAGTGATGTACTACGTGGTTTTTCAGCTCTTTAGCGCCACCCTTTGGGCTCCTTCTGCTAATTTCGTGTTAGTAGAAGTTTGGCGAGTGTTGATTTGCGCTTTTCATTTTGCACTTTTCATTTCGCACTTTTCAGTTCGTTTCTGAACGGCCGTTCGTCAACCAGCCATGTTGCGGAATCGGAGGAGATAACATGTTATTTATTATTGGCCTTGGAGTTATTACTTTGACATTATTTTTTTGGTTGAATAATGATTTAATTTATTATATTTTCTATATTTTTGGACGCATAGAATGCACTTTTTGGTTAAGTTCTATTGGCAGATAGCACGTCTAATTTTATTTGTTTTCTTTATTTAATTCACAATAAAAAAAATGTGTAGAATAATACTTGGCTATGTGTTTTACTTCAAGTGACAGTTTGGGAGTAGACAGTTACATTTTAAAATATAAAATGTAAAATTGACAAGGGACACCAACATAGTTGTATCTTTGATCTTAAAAACTACGGGATAATGGTGTTGTGGTAACTTGCCCCAAATAAAAAACAAAAAACATAATAATATTATTCTTGACATCACTAAAAAAAAAAGCCTTTGAAAATTTGTTTGCAAAAACTCCATCAGTATCACCAGCAAAGCCGCTTCATTATTATCCCATTAAAGAAGAAGAGAATTGTGCGCTGCATTTGGAGATTTTATAATTTGCCGCGTCATGAATGTTAATTCTCCATTACGAACACTAGTTTACAAGACCGACCGCTTCCGGCTTGTCCTTGCTTCTGAGCATGCGTGTTTGTACTTAGGACTTTTGTATGACGGACTTGTGTATACACGCTCGGAAAAACCCACAACAGACATTTGTCCGTGGAAAATTTGAAAACCTGCTATCCAACATTTGTCCGCGGAAAATGCGACAACAATTGTCCGATGGAGCGTACAGGCGGTGGGATTTTCCGCCAACAGCCTGCCATCATACATTTCCTGTCGGAAAACCCGATCGTGTGTACGCGGCTTACGATTGTAAGCTCTCATGAGCAGGAACCTCTGAACCCTCCTGCATTTAATTGTATTTGAACTTATTTAGTAAAGCTCTGCGCAAATTGTTGGCGCTATATAAATCCTATGTAATAAAATGAATATATATATAGACGTTTACAAAGCCTCTAAGTTGCAATTAATAACGCATAGTTCCCTGTTGTAGCTCCCTCTCCTTGTATAGCTCTAAGCAGAGTTTCAGGATGAAGGTAAAGCCATTGGATTTATTACTCTTTTATACAGAAGGCCATCTGATCGTCGCTCTATGAAACAGGCTCTCGCAGCTCATACGTCTTTGCGAACAACAACAAGGTCACTTGAGGATTTGTTTTCACCACGGCTGCGCTTTAATGTGTTAAAAAGAACTACCGAGAATCGTTTCTTTTACATCCTCCACCCCGCACACCACCATCTTCCTAGAAGCACCAACGAGATTCGAGATTTTTTTTTTTTTTCCTTTTTAATAGCACATTTCATAGAAAGTGAAAGAGCCTTTTTTATTTATCTTTTGTTTATTTTGTGTTTCCTCTCCCGGAAAAAGCAGCAAGTGCCGGTAATTGAGCATAAAAATAGCTCATCGCTGCTCAACAATATAGAAGAAGCCCCCATAATGTGGTGGAAGGTTTCATTTAGTAATATGCAGGATGCAAATTATTTAAAGTCATACCCACCCACACTTCCCCGCCACAAGTGATAGTTGAGCTTTTTTTGTGGTTGCTAACAAGTTACTCATTCTCAGAAATTCCCATTGATTCGATAATTCTACCAAAATGACAAAGCCAATTAAGTGTGTCACACTATTTGCGGATTCTTTATATTAGGAGGTGCGAAATAGACGCCTCTATTGTGGCCGTAGGGCAGAAGTGGGGATGCAAGAAAAAGTCATAAAGGAGATTAGGTGGTAACCGTTGAATTGACTGTACTCCGTCAAAAAGTGCTTGCGCAAGCGCAGTACTGAAGGCCACTCCAGCTGATTTCCCGATCAGCTGGCGTGACGTCACCATAGCGCATGCGTACATCGTAGGGGGGCATTTTTCGACAGTAGATACCATTTGACGGGCAGAATCTAAACTAGGGATGCACCGATACCATTTTTTTTACAATGATTACGAGTACCGATACTTTTTTTTTAGTACTCGCCGATACCAACTACCGATACCTACCGCAATTGTTTTGTTTTAACTTCAGCTGTCAGTAATGGTACAAAGCATTGAAAATTTATTTACAAATTAATTATTTTTTTTTAATGTAGCGCTTTTTCAATGTGAAATGTGTAAATATATGTTAAAATATACGTGTAAAAATATTCACTAACAAAAAAAAAAGTTTTAATTGTTTATCATTTATAAAATAGACGTGAAAAAAAGAACAGTATATATCATATAAAACTGCATGCAGGTTTATTGTTTATAAAATAGACGTGAACAAAAGAAAAAAAGAAGTAGGAAATAATAATAATTAAATGGAGGAGAATAGGGAGTTAATTAAAGTGGAGGGCCACCCTGAAAAAAAAAATTCACCAAAAATCCTAAAAAAAATTAAAAAAAACATTTGAAAAAAAAAATTCTAAACCCTTGTTGCTAGGCAGTCTTCCTTATCTGCCTCTTCCTATTCCGCGGCGTGTTCTGCTCCTCGGTGAGCGGCCCCGCTGCCTGTTTCCCTTACTTAGGATGGAGGTGCCGGGACCCGAGAGCCGAGGGACGGGTGGGCCTCGGGCAGCCGACATCGCGGGCACCCAGGACAGGTAAGTACTTATTTAAAGTCAGCAGCTACAGTGTTAGTAGCTGCTGATTTTTAATTTCATTTTTTTTTCAGGGACGGAATCCAGCTTTAAGGCTGATTAGAATAAGTTAAGGGTTATTAAGGGGTTAAACAGGAACATTTCAGTTCAGCCCCTTGATCTGCAGATGAAGAAACAGTAGTATACAAAAAGAAACAATGTTTCTTTTTATTCTTGTGTTTCAGGGCTGAGCAATGTTGTTAACCTCCCTGGCGGTTTTCCTGAGTGTGGCTAAATTGGGTTAAATTTCAGCACCATTAGCGATAACCCCGAGCCACACTCGGGATTACATCTCAGGATCCTGGTGCTATATACTTACCTTGTCCCCAGGATCCTGCGATGTCCCCCCCGCTGTGTCTGCGGGCTCTGTCCTCCTCCCGAAGCCTCTCTGTGCCGGGCTCCATTCCCTGCGAGCGTCGCGACACACGGGGGTGGAGCCTGGCGGCAAATTCAAAAAAGTGAAAATTCATAACACATACAGTACACTGTAATCTTACAGATTATAGTACTGTATGAAATCATTTCACTTCCCTTTTGCCCCCAGTGCTTTGTCCAGTGCTCTGCATGCAGTTTTATATGATATATACTGTTCTTTCTGCCTGGAAACTGGAGATTGTCCATAGCAACCATAAAGTGTCCCTTTGCATCAAAAGTGGTTTTAGACCAGCTAGAAAACAGCGATAATAAATTAGAACACTTGCAGAATAGTGACTCGTGGAGAAATTTATTTTATTAGTATTATATTATTATTTTTTATAATTATTTATTTATTATATTATAATTTATGTTTTTGTGTTTCAAACATACCCGGGATATCTACTAGACTCTTGGTGGACAGATTTAAGTGTGTTATTGCTAAGAATTACAGGCCTACAATATAAAACACCAAATTTCTATGCAAAATAATTGTAACGATTTGAGATGCAAAAATCTGAAATAATCATACCGCCAGGGAGGTTAATAAATATTGCCGGCTGCTTTTTTTTTTTTGACAGCTCTTTACCGGACAGCTTTTGACAGCAATTACCAGACTTCTTTAACACTGGGGAGACCCACTGACAGCTCAAAGAACCAATCCTGAAAGTATCGGTTTCAAGTATCGGTGCATTTGCACAGGTACCGATACTTGTGCAAATACTCAGTATTGGCACCGATACTAGTATCGGTGCAACCCTAATTTAAACCTATGCAAACAGCGGAGGGAGACCGTAGTTGTCAGATTGTGCCTCGCTGTTGCGGAGCGGGTTTACAGTGTGCTCAAGGTCGGGTTTTGTCTGTGTTGCATGGCGGGTTTGGTGTGTTGAACGGCGGGTTTTACCTGTGTCTAAGGGCGGGTTGCAATACAACCACAACCCACCCCACAACACAGCCACAACCCACCCCGCAACACAGCCACAACCCGCCCCGCAACACAGCCACAACCCGCAACACAGCCACAACCCACCCCGCAACACAGCCACAACCCGCCCTGCAACACAGCCACAACCCGCCCCGCAACACAGCCACAACCCGCAACACAGCCACAACCCGCCCCGCAACACAGCCACAACCCGCCCCACAACACAGCCACAACCCGCCCCGCAACACAGCCACAACCCGCCCCGCAACACAGCCACAACCCGCCCCGCAACACAGCCACAACCCGCCCCGCAACACAGCCACAACCCGCCCCGCAACACGGCCACAACCTGCCCCGCAACACAGCCACAACCCGCCCCGCAACACAGCCACAACCCGCCCCACAACACAGCCACAACCCGCCCCGCAACACAGCCACAACCCGTCCCGCAACACAGCCACAACCCGTCCCGCAACACAGCCACAACCCGCCCCGCAACACGGCCACAACCTGCCCCGCAACACAGCCACAACCCGCCCCGCAACACAGCCACAACCCGCCCCACAACACAGCCACAACCCGCCCCGCAACACAGCCACAACCCGCCCCGCAACACGGCCACAACCTGCCCCGCAACACAGCCACAACCCGCCCCGCAACACAGCCACAACCCGCCCCACAACACAGCCACAACCCGCCCCGCAACACAGCCACAACCCGTCCCGCAACACAGCCACAACCCGCCCCGCAACACAGCCACAACCCGCCCCGCAACACGGCCACAACCTGCCCCGCAACACAGCCACAACCCGCCCCGCAACACAGCCACAACCCGCCCCACAACACAGCCACAACCCGCCCCGCAACACAGCCACAACCCGTCCCGCAACACAGCCACAACCCGTCCCGCAACACAGCCACAACCTGCCCCGCAACACAGCCACAACCCGCCCCACAACACAGCCACAACCCGCCCCACAACACAGCCACAACCCGCCCCGCAACACAGCCACAACCCGCCCCACAACACAGCCACAACCCGCCCCACAACACAGCCACAACCCGCCCCGCAACACAGCCACAACCCGCCCCGCAACACAGCCACAACCCGCCCCGCAACACAGCCACAACCCGCCCCGCAACACAGCCACAACCCGCCCCGCAACACAGCCACAACCCGCCCCACAACACAGCCACAACCCGCCCCACAACACAGCCACAACCCGCCCCGCAACACAGCCACAACCCGCCCCGCAACACAGCCACAACCCGCCCCGCAACACAGCCACAACCCGCCCCGCAACACAGCCACAACCCGCCCCGCAACACAGCCACAACCCGCCCCGCAACACAGCCACAACCCGCCCCGCAACACAGCCACAACCCGCCCCGCAACACAGCCACAACCCGCCCCGCAACACAGCCACAACCTGCCCCGCAACACAGCCACAACCTGCCCCGCAACACAGCCACAACCTGCCCCGCAACACAGCCACAACCCGCCCCGCAACACAGCCACAACCCGCCCCGCAACACAGCCACAACCTGCCCCGCAACACAGCCACAACCTGCCCCGCAACACAGCCACAACCCGCCCCGCAACACAGCCACAACCCGCCCCGCAACACAGCCACAACCTGCCCCGCAACACAGCCACAACCCGCCCCGCAACACAGCCACAACCCGCCCCACAACACAGCCACAACCTGCCCCACAACACAGCCACAACCCGCCCCGCAACACAGCCACAACCCACCCTGCAACAGTGAGGCACAGTCTGAAAACTATGGTCTCCCCTCGCTGTTTGCATAGCTTTCAATTCTGCCCCTCAAATGGTATCTCCCGTCGAAAAATGCCTCCTACAATGTGCGCATGCGCTATGGTGACGTCACGCCAGCTGATTGGGAAATCAGCTGGAGTGCCCTTCCGTACTGCACATGCACGGGCACTTTTCGACGGAGGGCACTATTCGATAGAACGCCCGCTCACTTTCACCCTTTGTATACCACTCCACATACTGATGGTTTTCAAGGAAATATTCAAAAACGGGTGCTTGTGGTTACATAGTTGCATACACTATATTTCCAAAAGTATTGTGATGCCTGCCTTTACACGCACATGAACTTTAATGGCATCCCAGTCTTAGGATTTGATTTACTAAAGGGAAATAGGCTGTGCACTTTTGAAAGTGCAGCTGCACTCTGCATGTGCAAAAACTGCAACAAAAAATAAATAAATAAATCTGCCCTCATGTCTGTCCTCAGATGGAAGGATCCTAGGTGTACCACTGTACTTGCCAATTAAGCCGTGGGTGTTGAAGGCTAGTTTGCTCAGCGGCAGAGTCGATCGATGGATGGGCAGCCTCTGTGCCGTTCTGGAAATGGTGTGTAACCAGGCGAAGGCTGCGTGGGTATCCCTATAGTAACACCTTACAGAAGTGGCGCCTCGCGTTGACGTCACTCGCTGCACCGAAGGACGAGGCAATGGCTGATGGAAAGGGTGGAGCGATGGCACAGGGAGGCAGGTCGTGTGCACGGCCCGTCACCGCGACGACATGTTTTGCGATCCTGCGCCTTGTCAAGGGAATGTTTTAGTTGCGGCTTTTTTCATTATTCTCCCTTCCAGGAGTTATTTCCAGCAGCTAAAATTCATTAGGGGTTTAATTTACTAAAGGCAAATCCACTTTGCCCTACAAGTGCACTTAGAAGTGCAGTCACTGTAGATCTAAGGGGGGACATGCAATGAAAATAAAAAACAGCATTTTTGCTTATACATGATTGGATGATAAAATCAGCAGAGCTTCCCCTCATTTCAGATCTAAAGCGACTGCACTTCCAAATGCACTTGCAGTGCTCAGTGGATTTGCCTTTAGTAAATCAACCCCATAGGACTGTCATCAATTCTCTGGCACAAGTCTCCATAGAAGGAGCCTGATCTCTTTTGTTGTTTTTTTTACTCGGCATGTGCAGTTGCTCCAGAGCTTGGTAAATGTGGTAAAGCTTCACTTTACAAAGAACAGCCAATCACATGCAAGGAATATAAAAAAAAAAAAAAACTGCATTTTTGCTTGCACGTGATTGGTTGATAGAAGCCAGCATAGCTCTCCCTCATTTACTAAACTCTGGAGCAACTGCACTTTGAAAAGTGCACAGTAACTTTGACTTTAGTAAATCAATCCCTTAGTCCGTAGGGTTCAATATTGAGTTGGCCCACCCTTTGCAGCTATAACAGCTTCAACTCTTCTGGGAAGGCTGTCCACAAGGTTTAGGAGTGTGTCTATGGGAATGTTTGACCATTCTTCCAGAAGCGCATTTGTGAGGTCAGGCACTGATGTTGGACGAGAAGGCCTGGCTCGCAGTCTCCGCTCTAATTCATCCTAAAGGTGTTCTAAAATAAAACATAAAACATAAAATAAAACATTTATTGATTTCTTTTTTCTGTTATGTAACTACTTTGGGAATGCAAGTGAATGAGCCATGTGTCTGCTGAGAGCAAGTCTCTAGCAGCGGCACTGAGAACAATTTTGTATGTATTCTTATCTACTGACATGAAAGAATGCCGGCAAATATTTGTTTGGTTCCCATAGTGAGCGGGAGGGGACTGTAAACTGGTTTTGTTGGAGCCATAGTGCATTGGACTTTGTCAAGGGAACGTCAGGGGACAAAGCTCTGTGCTCCTTCTACAGACTTTTATTTAATAAAAATAGATTGTTTTAGTACATAACCTTTTCAGATTATATAGCAAGCCCGACGTATCCTCAGACTCACATTGCAGCTGTCACTAGCAGTTTACATCCTAAGAATATGTCTGGGGGGATTCCGCTTGTGTGATCTCTCCTCCAGAACTCACAGTTCTGTCTAAATTTGTGGCAATTGTAAAACAAAGTGATGATATGTATGTATCTATCCATTCAGTCATATCCAGTTTTTTTGGGAAGTTATGGGCCAGGTATCTGGGCACTACGTCTGATGCACCTGAAAGCCTTTTCCATAGAGTTGGATATAGGTTGCCAGGTCTTTCCTCAGCCCTCCGCAATTGCTCATCCTTGGGACTGGCATGCAGAATGAGCATTTATACAGCCATTTTTACACACACACTAGGGCCAATAAACCTGCCAGTATGTCTTTGGAGTGTGGTAATAAACCCATGTAAACATGCAAACTCCATGCAGATCAAGTCCTGCCCAAGGTACAAACCAAAGACCCTAGTGCTGCAACCACTAAGGCTGCCCAAAATGATGGTATGGAATCTCTTTAATTTTACATGAACAGTTTATAGAGATGTCAAGTTGTGAGGAAGTGACTCCGTCTTTATGGACATATGAAGAAACCTCATTACACTCTGGGTTTTACTTTAGCCCAACATTGCCTGCCCAGAACTAGGTTATTTTAAGTGGAGCTTGCCTTTAGAGAGTCATTGAACTCGAGCTAAAGTTCAGTGGTTTCTTATATGTCTGCAGACTCCATTCCCTACCTGTGCTTAAAGGTGGCTGGAGAAAAGGGGAGAGCAGGAACTTGAGCTGCAGACTCCACCTCTCTCCCATGGTTACAAGTTGAATGGAGTGGAGGAACCTGAGCTACAGACTCCACCTCCCGCCTGTGGTTACAAGTTGATTGAAGGGAGGGGAGGAACCTGAGCTGCAGACTCCACCTCCCACCTGTGGTTACAAGTTCATTGAAGGGAGGGGAGGAACCTGAGCTGTAGACTCCACCTCCCACCCGTGGTTACAAGGTGGCTGAAGGGAGTGGAGGAACCTGAGCTGCAGACTCCACCTCCCACCCGTGGTTACAAGGTGGCTGAAGGGAGTGGAGGAACCTGAGCTGCAGACTCCACCTCCCTCCTGTGGTTACAAGTTGATTGAAGGGAGGGGAGGAACCTGAGCTGCAGACTCCTCCTCCCACCCGTGGTTACAAGGTGGCTGAAGGGAGTGGAGGAACCTGAGCTGCAGACTCCACCTCCCGCCTGTGGTTACAAGTTGATTGAAGGGAGGGGAGGAACCTGAGCTGCAGACTCCACCTCCCACCTGTGGTTACAAGTTCATTGAAGGGAGGGGAGGAACCTGAGCTGCAGACTCCACCTCCCACCTGTGGTTAGAAGTTGATTGAAGGGAGGGGAGGAACCTGAGCTGCAGACTCCACCTCCCACCTGTGGTTACAAGTTGATTGAAGGGAGGGGAGGAACCTGAGCTGCAGACTCCACCTCCCACCCGTGGTTACAAGGTGGCTGAAGGGAGTGGAGGAACCTGAGCTGCAGACTCCACCTCCCTCCTGTGGTTACAAGTTGATTGAAGGGAGGGGAGGAACCTGAGCTGCAGACTCCTCCTCCCACCCGTGGTTACAAGGTGGCTGAAGGGAGTGGAGGAACCTGAGCTGCAGACTCCACCTCCCGCCTGTGGTTACAAGTTGATTGAAGGGAGGGGAGGAACCTGAGCTGCAGACTCCACCTCCCACCTGTGGTTACAAGTTCATTGAAGGGAGGGGAGGAACCTGAGCTGCAGACTCCACCTCCCACCTGTGGTTAGAAGTTGATTGAAGGGAGGGGAGGAACCTGAGCTGCAGACTCCACCTCCCACCTGTGGTTACAAGTTGATTGAAGGGAGGGGAGGAACCTGAGCTGCAGACTCCACCTCCCACCCGTGGTTACAAGGTAGCTGAAGGGAGGGGAGGAACCTGAGCTGCAGACTCCACCTCCTACCTGTGGTTACAAGGTGGCTGAAGGAAGGGGAGGAATCTGAGCTGCAGACTCCACCTCCTACCCATGGTTACAAGGTGGCTGAAGGTAGTGGAGGAACATGAGCTTCAGACTCCACCTTCCACCCGTGGTTACAAGGTGGCTGAAGGGAGTGGAGGAACCTGAGCTGCAGACTCCACCTCCTACCCGTAGTTACAAGGTGGCTGAAGGGAGGGGAGGAACCTTAGCTGCAGACTCCACCTCCTACCCGTGGTTACAAGGTGACTTAAGGGAGTGGAGGAACCTTAGCTGCAGACTTCACCTCCTACCCGTGGTTACAAGGTGACTTAAGGGAGTGGAGGAACCTGAGCTGCAGACTCCACCTCCTACCCGTGGTTACAAGGTGGCTAAAGGAAGGGGAGGAATCTTAGCTGCAAACTACACCTCCTACCTGTGGTTACAAGGTGGCGGAGGAGAGGGGAGGAACCTGAGCTGCAGACTCCACCTCCTACCTGTGGTTACAAGGTGGCTGAAGGGAAGGGCGGAACCTGAGCTGCAGACTCCACCTCCTACCTGTGGTTACAAGGTGGCTGAAGGGAGGGGAGGGCCCTGAGATGCAGACTACACCTTCCGCCAGCCATGGAGTAAACAAGGCTGCAAGGGTGTTTGCCTGGAAAATGTTGAAACCAGCAAACTCTTCAGCTCGCATTTTCACAGGCCCAGATTTAGTGACATCCAGCTATACTGATTTACAGGGCAGTGAAGAAAACAAGAGTCATAAATTTATATTGTTTTAGAATCTGTTTAATTGCAAACTTTGTTCATTTGATGTTTACCTGTATTTGCCACAACGTTTTTTTCCTTCTTAGAAAGGGTGCTGTTATGCTTTCCATCTACATGTATTTCCATATGTAACCCTGCACTTTTAAATTTCAGGTGGTCACGTTGTGGTACAGAGCACCGGAGGTTCTGCTGCAGTCCAGTTATGCCACGCCGGTTGATCTCTGGAGCGTCGGCTGCATATTTGCAGAAATGTTCCGCCGAAAGTAAGCCACATATTGGTATTGATTTATTTATGTTGGTGAAGAAATTCATAAATTACTATATGAAGATATCTGCATTGTGCACACTACACATTTTTATGAAAGCAAGAATGATATGTTGCGCAACAAATGCCAGTGCAGATTCATAGCTAAGATCTTCTAGTCACATATTGCACACTGTAAAGTTTGTATCCAGTTATAGACTTTTTAAAAGTCAGTATTTGCATATAATAAGATACAGCCCATGTGCCAGTGGTTAGGCCTTCTGAGTGCTACATTGTAGGGGAGTTGGGGTAAAGAGTGCTTTGCTCCATACCCTGAAGCCTGGGAGTTATCAGCCAGAAATTATGGCACCCAAGGGTGCTTGGTGATTATCTGCTTTGTCACCTTCCTTTTACCAAAGTTAGTGTACATGCTTAGCTTTAGGCCTCATGCACACTGGACGTTTTTACAGCTGCTGTTTTTGGCTTCAGGCATTTTTTTTCTGCAGCTAGTAAACTCCCCAGCATGTTATCCTGTGTGGATCCAGTGCCTGACTGTTTGACTTCCGGCCAGTCCGGCCCCCTCCATGTAGAGATTGTCTTCCCAGGGAGGACGCAGTGACTGTCTGTGATCAGATCCCCTGCTGAATCGGACGTGAATGGGACAGATGTCAGTTTTTTTACATCTGTGCCCAGTCAGTTTGTGTCCGCATCTTTACAGCGGGCGGGGTGGATCTGTGATGGCTCTATGGTTATCTAGATGTAAACGGACCGTGTCTGTTTACATCACGCTACCTCCAATCCGTCACATTTAAGTTTGGAAAAGCAGAAAAGGATGCGGTCCTTTTCATTTTTTTTTGGATCTGGACGGACTCAGACGTAGGTGGGTGTAAACGGACACAAGTCAGTTTACATCAGCCTGCCCATAGAATCACACGGGGCTTCTGATCAGGCCCACTTGAAAAACTGACCTGATCGAAAATGCTTGTGTGTAAGGGCCCTAAGAATTCATTATGCTCTGCAAAAGATTGAGGACATTTAGTGGCAGAAGGGGGTTAATGCAAGGGTCAGTGCCAAAATGGAGGTGAGTATTGCAGCCAGAACCAGCTAACCAGCTAACTTTCTGGGACCTGGGAATTAGCTGGCGGTTGGGCTGGCTTCCAAGCCTGATCCTAGATCGTAACATGCATTAGCATACGGTAAAAATAATTTTACTGCATGAAAATAGACATGTGTAAATAGGCCATGAGACATTACCCCTGAGAAAAAAAGAGTGGTACCTGACTTCTCTGCCCATCTCTTGTGTCTGACTTCCCTGCCCATCTCTTCTTCCTGACTTCTCTGCCCATCTTTTGTGTCTGACTTCCCTGCCCATCTCTTCTTCCTGACTTCTCTGCCCATCTCTTGTGCCTGACTTCTCAGTCCATCTCTTGAACCTGACTTCTCTGCAAATCTCTTGTACCTGACTTCTCTGCCCATCTCTTGTACTTGACTTCTCTGCCCATCTCTCTTACCTGACTTCTCTGCCCATCTCTTGTACCTGACTTCTCTGCCCATCTCTTGTACCTGACTTCTCTGCCCATCTCTGGTGCCTAACTTCTCCATCCATCTCTTGTACTTGACTTCTCTGCCCATCTCTTGTGCCTAACTTCTCAGTCCATCTCTTGTACCTGACTTCTCTGCCCATCTCTTGTACCTGACTTCTCTGCCCATCTCTCTTACCTGACTTCTCCGTCCATCTCTTGTATTTGACTTCTCTGCCCATCTCTTGTACCTGACTTCTCTGCCCATCTCTTGTACCTGACTTCTCTGCCCATCTCTTGTACCTGACTTCTCTGCCCATCTCTTGTACCTGACTTCTCTGCCCATCTCTCTTACCTGACTTCTCAGTCCATCTCTTGTACCTGACTTCCCTGCCCATCTCTTGTGCCTGACTTCTCTGCTCATCTCTTGTACCTGACTTCTCAGTCCATCGCTTGTACCTGACTTCTCTGTCCATCTTTTGTGCCTGACTTCTCTGTCCATCTTTTGTGCCTGACTTCTCTGTCCATCTCTTGTACCTGACTTCTCTGTCCATCTTTTGTGCCTGACTTCTCTGTCCATCTCTTGTACCTGACTTCTCTGTCCATCTCTGGTACCTGACTTCTCTGTCCATCTCTTTTGCCTGACTTCTCAGTTCATCTCTTGCGCCTGACTTCTCTGCCCATCTCTTGGTGCCTATTGTCTTTCAGACTTAGAGGTACACTTTAAGTTGACAGTTTATTTCTGATCTCTCATCTGCTGACAGATGTTTTCATAAGCATCAGCAACCATTTGATTGATAGCCGTTGTGAATTCTGTAATAGCATTATTCTGCGGTTGGGTTTTACTGTTATAGTGGGCGGCTTAGGCAGTACAGTTGTGGTTTTCTTCTGCGTTTCCATCTTTGCCAGGCAGCTGTGTATTGTGGTAACAGAAACAGTCATCCCGCCTTGGCTCTCCCTGTATTATCTTGCTTTTTTTGTATAAAACGTGCATGTCATGTACTGACATCTAAGACTGCACACAGCTTGGCAACTCTGGAAGGCCCAGGGCTGAGGAGGGTGGTGGGGAATTCCCTTAAGTTGCTAGGGTTAGGAAACATCTTTCGTTTTGGATTCCAGGAATTCTGGATCCACTGCTTCTTCCCGGAATCTAGAATGTAAGACAAAGCAGGAGAGTATATTGCTGGTACTGTAAACTAGGAATTAGGTAAAACCGCTAAAGCGAATTACTCATGTCTGTAATGGAAAATCTATCAACCTTTATGGGACTTAGGCTGCATAGGCCTCTGTTTAAGGGCACAGGTGTAAGGAGGCACTTATTTTCCCTATACAGCCTATACCTTCACCTATTTGGTTTAAAATATATATGGACATAGAAAAACACGCATATTTTTTTTTATAACCCACACTGCAGGAAGGTACAAAGTTCTTCTTTGTAGGGAAACCATAGTTAGTATTAGTGTAAATATATTAGGTATCATTGGGTATTTTAAGTATTCTGTTGTGTTTTTTTACTGTGGGTTTTCCATTTTATGTTTGCTGTTCCATATTTTCATCATTGCATATCATAATGTATGTTTGCCTGATTTTCCCAACCAGTGGACATCTACTGTATAAGTCAGGGAATGCAGTTGGCATCCCTGCTTAAATGGAATCTTTTGTGCTCAAAAGTCATTGATGGTTAGATACCCTGGCCAAATTTTGCAGTATCAGTTTACATCAGTTACCTTGGCTACAACTTTGACTAATTTGCCTACCTAAATAATGTTTGTTAATATTTTTTTTAGGACATATAAGGTTTTTATTTAGTACACTTTCAATATAAAATATGCCCTGTTCTCATTATAGGCTGACAAATGTACAAAACTGTTTATATATATATATATATAGTAGTATACATTGTATACATTGTAAGTGAGTGTATGTATATGTGTGTGTGTATATATATATATATATATATATATATATATATATATATATATATATATATACAGTATCTCACAAAAGTGAGTACACCCCTAAGTGAAAATGTCCAAATTGGGCCCAAAGTGTTAATATTTTGTGTGGTCACCATTATTTTCCAGCACTGCCTTAACCCTCTTGGGCATGGAGTTCACCGGAACTTCACAGGTTGTCACTGCAGTCCTCTTCCACTCCTCCATGACAATATCACGGAATGTATAAACATGTTTACATTGCATATACAGTATATTTACAAGCTATACACAGCAGCAGGATTTTAAAGAGATTTACACTCCTTGGGAATTAGATATGCATCCAGCTGATTTTGCACATATACAGTATCTGTGGGGAAAAAAAAACCTGCAAGGAAAATGTAGTTTCCCTTTAATCCAGCAGTGATCTGGCCATTATCATTGTAGAAACAATGACGTTCTGCATAACGAGCCCAGCCCGGTTATGTAAGGGGGAAGTCATATGGCAAGGACACGGCCTCATCGGAGGCTGATTAGAAAGCCGCAGCTCACTCTATGTACATAGCTAGAATGCTTTCCCACGACACAGGTGCCACTTAATGGGATTCACTGTGCTGGAGCACAGAGCAAGTGTAAAACCATGGCCAGCAGCTAGGAATCCAGACTGAGGGCCAGGGGGGGGGGGGAACGAAGCCAAGGCTCACACTGATTGTGTGAAGGGATTTGTCTAGATTGGACACACCGTCAGCACCATTTAACACTTTTACAGCTTCACAAAACTTTATATAGTTTTTTAACACTGCAAAGTGTGTTAAAGGTGCACTAAAGTCAGAATAGAAGATTATTGCCCCGTACACACGGTCGGACTTTGTTCGGACATTCCGACAACAAAATCCTAGAATTTTCTCCGACAGATGTTGGCTCAAACTTGTCTTGCATACACACGGTCACACAAAGTTGTCGGAAAATCCGAACCTTCTAAACGCGGTGACGTAAAACACGTATGTCGGGACTATAAACGGGGCAGTGGCCAATAGCTTTCATCTCTTTATTTATTCTGAGCATGCGTGGCACTTTGTCCGTCGGCTTTGTGTACACACGATCGAAATTTTATCTCCTGCTGTCCAACTTTGTGTGTCGGAAAATCCGATGGAAAATGTCCGATGGAGCCCACACACGGTCGGAATTTCCGACAACACGCTCCGATCGGACATTTTCCATCGGAAAATCCGACCGTGTGTACGGGGCAAGTGTACATATGTAAGCCGTATTTCTCCAGACGTTGCTCATGCCACCTCATTTCATTTTTTGTAGATAACTGACATTCTGGGAACCCGTTTGCTTGTGTTGTGAATCAGGAGAGGGGTTCCTAAGCACACCCATTACAGGCTACCTTTTGTCTCTTACATACAGAAAGCCTGATCTATCCAAGAAGTACCTCAAAGCCGAGGAACCAAGTTAGTTTGAAAGCTTCCTTTGGAAGTTTGAATAGGATGTGTGATACAGGGAAGTAGGAAGTTGTGCAGCATAGATTCAGGAAGCAGGCCCATCCACGCTCTGTGGAATCTTGGCTGCAAATGATTGTAGAACTCCAAATTAAAGTACACTATAGTCAGGGCCGTCTTTAAAGCGGAGTTCCACACAAAAATGGAACTTCCGCTTTTCGGAACCCTCCCCCCCTCTGGTGTCACATTTGGCACCTTTCAGGGGGGAGGGGGGTGCAGATACCTGTCTAAGACAGGTATTTGCACCCACTTCCGGCATAGACTCCCATGGGTGTCTATGCCTCTTCCTGTCCCTCCGCGCTGTCTCCTGGGAAACACACAGCTCCCAGGAGATAGCGGGGACCAGTTACGATGCGCAGCGCGACTCGCGCATGCGCAGTAGGGAACCGGGAAGTGAAGCCGCAACGCTTCACTTCCTGATTCCCTCACCTAGGATGGTGGCGGCAGCTGCCGAGAACCGAGCGGGTCCCTGGGACAGGTAAGTGGCCATTTATTAAAAGTCAGCAGCTGCAGTATTTGTAGCTGCTGGCTTTTAATATTTTTTTTTTTAGGCGGTTTAGGTGGACCCCCGCTTTAATATTGATTGGACCCTGGGCAAAACTTTTTTAGGCCCCCCCCCATGCAGTTTCGCTCTCCACCTGCTCTGAGACATACAATAAATAGCAGCTAGACTCAAAATCAGTTTACTGAATCAGATCAGGCAGCTATTGCGATTGGTTGCCAGAGGTTACAGTGTATCATTACCGCTCACTGATTGGTTGCTAGAGGTTACACATCACATTACGGCTCACTGATTAGTTGCTAGAAGTTACAGCACATGACTTCTGCTTGTTGATTGGCTGCTAGAGATTACTGTGGATATGACCTCAGGGGGGCATGATATACATATCAATGCTGCTGGTCGCCGCTATTTACATATGAATGCAGCTGCTATTTACATATGAGTGACGGTAATTTACATGTAAACACAGGGTCTGCGGGTGAGTCATCTGTACACAACAAAAGGGCAGAGTTGGGCAGCATTAGTAGCAGCACTTCACACTGAGGACATTGGGATTGGGATATTGGGACACAGCACGGGACTAAAACCTCAAGGGACGAGGGAATTTAAACCGGGATAGCTTGCAAGTATGAGGCAACTGCTTTGGGCCCCACAACAATGACAGGGCCCAGGGCAGCTGGCCCTTTTGCCCTGCCTTAAAAATGGCCCTGACTATATTACCAAAAGTATTGGGATGCCTGCCCTTACACGCACATAAACTTTACTGGCATTCCAGTCTCAGTTCGTAGGGTTCAATATTGAGTTGGCCCGCCCTTTGCAGCTATAACAGCTTCAACTCTTCTGGGAAAGCTGTCCACAAGGTTTAGGAGTGTGTCTATGGGAATGTTTGACCATTCTTCCAGAAGCTCATTTGTGAAGTCAGGCACTGATATGGAGAAGGACTGGCTCACAGGCTCCGCCCTAATTCATCTCAAAGGTGTTCTATCGGGTTGAGGTCAGGACTCAGCAGGCCAGTCAAGTTCCTCCACCTCAAACTCGCTCATCCATGTCTTTATGGACCTTGATTGTGCGCAGGCATGTTGGAGCAGGAAGGGGCCATGCCCAAACTGGGGGTGGAGTAGGAGATGGATTGGGAGTTGAAGGTTGCATCAGAGGTAGAGAGTAGGGAACAGGGTAAGAAATGTTCTTGGTGCTGGATCAACAGGGAAGGGAGACCATAAACACTTAGAAAATTGTGGGAGCTATGGTGTCAGATGGAAGCCAACTTTTCCTCTAACGCTCATATCATGTCTGTAGGCATTAACCCAACCCACCACCAACCAACCAATACACATGAATGATCATTCTTGTCTTATAAACAGCAATATAATTTCCAGCGTCCATTCTTTTCTCTTCGCCAGATGGTCTCAATCAGTATATATCTGGCTGAGAGCTGTACAGCGGGTGTCTGCTGAAAATTTGGACGCTTTTCAAGAAGCTGTTGTGTCATCATACAGTGCGCCTCCAATTTCTGGAAAGAATCACCCTGCAGAGATAAACGGGTGGTTGGCCATTTCATGGCCGTCTACCTGAGGCCGTGAGAATATTCTTTTGGATTTCTGCCACGGAAGATGATCAAAGACCGAAGGGTGACGACATGTTGGATTATTGGTAGAGAACCAACATTTTGCATCACTTTAGGCACGCGTGAAATATTCACATGAATTCCACAGAAACTCTGCGCCAGGGCCTCCTGAAAGAACAGACATCTGTGAATGCTTCGTAATAAGAGATAGCTAGCATTTGAATACATTTTTGGGTTGGATCAACAGCACAGAATAGCTGAGAAATTTACTGGTGTTACAGCTGCCAGGAGCTTGGTTTAAACTGGCCCTTGGTGTAGCTACTGGGGCTATAGAACCCTCCTTCTCACAGCCTCTCCAGCTGTGGCACCCTCTCCCACACTTTAGTGACCCCTAGCAGAGATATTCCATGGTGTCACAGTTGTTCAGATTTAAACTGGCCAGCAGTGTAGCTACTGAGATTAGAGTACCTCCACTTCCACCGGCACGTCTTCTTCTGATGTGGGTGCTCTCCGGCTGTGCATCCCCATACTTAGTGCCCCACTGTAAACATATAAATCCACATCATACTATGGGAAATTGGTGGATCCTATACTGCAGGGGGCATATGGGAAAGCTTTTTCAGGACTGGCTCTGTAGCTTCATTCAACTCTGCAGAGGAGGATCCAGAACATCCACGTTGTGAATACTGCATTAACTGTTACATTACTGTAGGTAAGAAAGGGGTTGCTGTGTTGTAGCCCAGGTTCTACATAAATTGTAAGCTCTATGCACCAAAGGTTACCATATTTTGTTGAGTTTGCAAAAGATGCAATAGACTGCAAAGATAAGGTCACCTTCAGGCCCTGTAGGTATTCCCTGTGGCGTAAAGATGGGTACTTCCATCCATCAGAACTGCTCACTTTTTCTGTACAGGAAATTTCCAACTGGTTGATTAAGGCAACTTTCAGACTGGGGCTTAGTAAATGAGAAGAAGCTCTGCTGACTTCCATCATCCAATCACATGCAAGCAAAAATGCTGTTTTTTTTGGTTTTCCTTGCACGTGATTGGTTATTCTTTGCAAAGTGAAGCTTTACCTCATTTACTGAGCTCTGAAACAACTGCACTTCCAATGTGCACAGTCTATCTGCCAGTGTTTAGTTATTCCAGACTGCTACAGGCAGAGAAATATGAATTGTCTTGTAAGGCTATATTCATGTGAATGCAAATTACCTCTAACACCCTAGTACAGGCATGTCCAAAGTCCGGCCCGCAGGGCCAATTGCGGCCCGCGTTCTGGTTTAATGTGGCCCCCCTGGTAATTTGGATATATACAGTATACCTTTTGTGGCCCCCAGGGCCACAAAAGATATATACTGTATTTATAGGTGCTGCCTCGGAGGGGACAGAGAGGGGCGGGACGAGGACCGTCAGATTACATACAGGAGAATCTCCCGTTTACTCGGCGGCTTCTGTAATAGGAATTCCCGTCTCCTGGGCTGCCACTGGACAGCTGTTCTGTCTATCATAGGAGGCAGAACTTTGTATTAAAAAAGGCCGCCGAGTAAACAGGAGCTTCTCCTGTATGTAATCTGTTGGCGCTCGTCCCGCCCCCTCCCTGTCCCCTCCGAGGCTGCATTCATGGCAATGCTGAGGCTGCATTCATGGCAATGGTGAGGCTGCATTCATGACAATGCTGAGGCTGCATTCATGGCAATGGAGAGGCTGTATTCATGGCAATTTATAGAAGGAACCCTCCCAAAGGAGGAAAAGGGAACACTTGTACCCCCCGGTAGGGACTTTAAAGGCGAACGGTCATGATATTATTATAAAAGCATATTTATTTACAAAATTGCTTAAAAAACATAGTACTAAAAACATGATAGTGATTTGTACAAAGCCTTTAAAGTCCCTATGTACCGGAGGGGTACAAGTGTTCCCTTTTCCTCCTTTGGGAGGGTTCCTTCTATAAATAGAATTTGGGATGTTGGCAACAATTTGGAGAATTTCATTTTTCTTGTTCATCACTCTATTCATATTCATGGCAATGGTGAGGTTGCATTCATGGCAATGGTGAGGCTGCATTCATGGCAATGGTGAGGTTGCATTCATGGCAATGGTGAGGCTGCATTCATGGCAATGGTGAGGCTGCATTCATGGCAATGGTGAGGCTGCATTCATGGCAATGGTGAGGCTGCATTCATGGCAATGGTGAGGTTGCATTCATGGCAATGGTGAGGCTGCATTCATGGCAATGGTGAGGCTGCATTCATGGCAATGATAAGGCTGCATTCATGGCAATAGAGAGGCTGAAGATGGGCACTGATTAGGCTGCATTGATGGGCACTGACCCTTATTTTTCTTCATAGTTCTTTATTTAAAATGTACATCTTTTCCTGAAACTTACCTCTTAAAGTGAAGGTGCATGTTATACGCCTTCATAACATGCACAATATATCCAAATAACATGCCCAAGCTCATCCTTAGTCCTGAGGGGCGCTCTGGGATTTGTTGGGGGCCACAAAAGATATATATATCCAAATAACATGCCCGAGCTCATCTCTTCACCACACACAGCCACAAAGGCAAGAGAATTCTTGTTGGGCAGTGTATTAGTGCTCGGACGAACACACTTAGACCGAATTTTAATGGTTCAAAGAATGTCAGACAAAATGGTCGGCCCCCACGCATGTTCACTTCATCAAATCTGGCCCTCTTTGAAAAAAGTTTGGACACCCCTGCCCTAGTATCAAAGCACCGTGTTGGCAGAAACTGCCGGTGATAGGTTGTAATCATTCCATTTTCTGTTGAAAGAAAAGGTCACATGGTGTATTTTCTTTATATAATATGGTTAAAATTTTGAAAATAAATACATACAGGTAATTAATGGTCGGGTTAATACAATACATTGTGCAAATGTATTGTTTTTAAGCCATCAAGTGGAGCTTTTTTCTCCTTTTCCTGCAGCTGTCTGTTGTAAAAACCCTGTTGTTTATAAGGTTCAGTAGCTAATGCTGCACTGTTTCTATTGATCTCTGGGATAACCAGATGTTGGCTGAATAGAAGAGGCATGTGTATTCTAACTTAAATCTTGGTGTCAGAACCTGCAACCACTGCTGTGTCTGACAGTTTCTCTTGCTGAGCCACCAGAGATGCTGGACAGCTCCTTGGACAATCTTGCCTTGAGTCTTGTTTCTGGTGAGCCTTGACCTCTTTGCTCCTCCAATGAACTTTGATATTTTAGGCCAGGGGTGTCAAAGTCAATTTTATCGGGGGGCCACATCAGCAATATGGCTGGCTTCAAAGGGCCGGTTGTATCTGTAATATCTGAAAGGCTAGATGTCCAGAGCACCCCCCAACATCAGCTGTCAAGAGCCCCAACACCATCAGAAGTCAAGAGTCCCCCACCCTCCCTTACATCACAGTGCACCCCCCTTACTTTGTGCTGCTGCCAGGAGGATGCTGGGAAGCACAAAGTGCAGGGTCTGGAGGAGGACCAGAGGAGGGCTGGAGTCTGCTGCTGGAGACTGCTGAATGCTGAGACCATAGGAGGAGGAGACGAGAGGGGGGCTGCGCCTGCACAGAGAGGTGCAGGATCTGTAGGAGTTCTGGCCTCCTCTCTGCTGCCGACTGCTCAGACAGGGGAGGCAGAGACAAATCTCTCCGTGGCTGCATGGAGAAGTGCAGGATCTGCAAGAGGATCAGAGGAGGGCTGGAGTCAGCAGCTGGAGACTGCTGAATGCTGAGACCAGGGGAGGAGAAGAGGCAGAGACAAATCTCTCTGCGGCTGCACGGAGAAGTGCAGGATCTTGAGGAGGAGGTCTGTCCTCCCTGCTTTCAACTGCTTGAATAAGGTGGAGGAAGAGACAAGGGAGTGCCGTAGCTGCAGGAGAGGTGTGAGAGCCACATAAAATGGCCTGGCGGGCTGCATTCAGCCCGCGGGCCTTGTGTTTGACACATGTGATTTAAGCCATGCCTTCCTGTTTGCCAGATTATTGTGCTCTCTCCAGCCAATATCTCGCTCTTGTCACTCCTGCTGCCGTCTGTATCTTCACAGTCATTCGTTGCCGACCTTTGGCTTGTTCCTCAACTACACTTCTGCTTGTTCCCAACCTGCAAAAACTTGTTACCGACCTTTGGCTTGTTTACTGACTATGCTTCTGCTTGATCCCTACCTGCTGTATCTGTTACTGGTCCCCGGCTTGCTCACCTCCTAGTGGGGCAATCCTGAGGACCACGACCTGGTATTAGCAGACGACAAACCCCATCTCCACCATCAGGAGGTCCGGTGAACACCAGTTAGTGCTTAAACCCCACACCTTGGATGAGCCAGCATAATTCACCAGGGTGACCTACTTGTGTACTTATCCAGCTGGTTGGTGGGAGCCTCTCTACTGCTGTTGCTACTGGTCCGTGAGCCTGACCCCTGACTTGAGGGTTAATTTGCTAAAACCAGAGACTCTGGTGCATCTCTGCATGGTAGCCAAGCTTCTAACGTCAGCTTGTTCAATTAAGCTTTGACAATAAAACCTGGAAGCGGATTAGTTTCTATGCACAGCTGCACCAGATTTTGCGCTCTTCAGTCTTAGTAAATCAAGCCCTTAGTTTCCTTTGTGTAGTTATTTAAGGTCTGTATAGTAAACCATTGTGAAAGACCAGTCACTGCTGCTCTCTTTCCTTGTGCAAGGTGACTGGTCATGTCTCCGCCCCCCCTGTAGTTTTCTGTGAGCAGCCTGTGGAGGGAGGAGTCTGCTGGGCCCCTCCCACAGCTCTGCTCTCTGCATAGATTATGTACAACACATCGATGATGTCGCTGACACTTTTTTAGGTCAGATCTGGGTTTGCAAAGACATTTGGAGCACACAAAAGGGGATTATTTACTAACATTGGAGAGGGCAAAATCAGGTGCACTTCTGCATAGAATCCAGCTTCCAGGTTTTATTGCCCCAGCCTAATTGAACAAGCTGACGTTAGAAGCTGATTGGGCTTTACGCAGAACTGCACCAGATTTTGCACCCTTAGCAAATCTCCCCCAAAGTGGATTTATATATTTTGCTGCTAATGAGGAATATATTTAAACAAACGTTTTGATGCCCAGAGTTCAGATTTAAGTATGTCGTCTTTTTAAATACAATAAAAATGTAGATTGTTGCCAACATATCGTAATGTTGACTAAATATAATGCTGTGTTATTATGTTCTTCTTCAAGGCCCCTGTTTTGTGGAAGCTCAGACGTGGATCAGCTACAAAAAATATTTGAGTAAGTCAATACAATTATCTGTTTACCAAAAACATTTAAATCTGATAAGTTTGTTCATACTGCGTACACGTTTTATTTGCACTGTATGAAATAAATCTTTGAGTGGCACCAGACGGTATGCTGCCACTGCGCTATGTGGAGCTCTAGCTCCCTCTTGTGTACACTCCTTAGAACACCCCTTACAAAGAGAGATGGGACACATCATCCAGAGTAATATCTATATTTATTGTAATAAGGAGGGAAGCCTGTATAATAGGGGTGTCCAACCTTCTGACCTTCCTGGACCACATTGGAAGAAGAGGAATGGTCTTGGGCCGCACATAAAATACAAAAACAATAAGGAGAGCTGATGAGCAGAAAAAGTCGGGCAGATCACATGGTAACGATCATTAATATAGATAATGTACCCGTCTGAGTAATAAAACATAATTTTTTTGTAATATTTTTTATTGTACAAGGTACATGTACATCAGATATTTTGGTTTTAATTTTGCCCTTCATGTACCGTATATACTCGAGTATAAGTCGAGGCCCTAATTTACCACAAAAAAAATGGGAAAAACTTATTGACCCGAGTATAAGACAAGGGTGAGAAATGCACAGCTACTGTAAGTGGAAAAGAGGGTCAACAATGCCCATTTGCAGCATCACTGTGCCCATTTGCAGCCATAGGTCCCCTGAACTTCAAACTCGGTAGTTAAGGGTTCCTAGATGCCCCCTAGCTGCAGCCAAAATTTGGGCTCTCTGAACCCAAAGGGTCCCGAAATGACATTGCTGCAGATGGACACAGTTGACCGAATTTGGGGCCCCGTATCTCGGGGCCACTTAGTGCTAAGAACCCCAAATTTGGTGTGCAAACCCAGTGGAACTAGCACCATAAAATTTCCAAAGCTGGGGTTTCTAGCACCAAGTGGCCCCGAGATACAGGGCCCCAAATATCATTTCAGAAAATGTCAAGCACTTTTCTGCAGCAGAGAATGACATTTTCCAAACTGGTTTTGGGGCCCCGTATCTCAGGGCCACTTGGTGCTAGGAACCCCAACTTTGGATATGTTATGGTACCAGTTCCACTGGGTTTGCACACCAAATTTGGGGTTCCTAGCACTAAGTGGCCCTGAAATACGGGGCCCCAAATTCGGTTCGGAAAATGAAATTTTTTGCTGCAGAAAAGTGCTTGACTCGAGTATAAGTCGAGGGGAGCACTTTCAGCACAAAAAAATGTGCTGAAAAATTCGACTTATACTCGAGTATATACGGTAATTCATGCTTGAAAACAGTTGCTCACAAGTATAGGTGCTGCCGAAAACTGATGACATGAATAAGGCGTGATTGTGAAAAGTAAAATATTTTTCTTTGGGAAGATAAAACTTTTAAAAGAAGTCAGTGGGGTTGATTTAGTAAAACTGGAGAGTGCAAAATCTGGTGCAGCTCTGCGGAGAAACCAATCAGCTTCCAGGTTTTATTGTCAAAGCTTAATTATTATTATTATTATTATTATTAAAAATTAACCACTTCAATACCAGACACTTTTGCCCCTTCCTGCCCAGAACAATTTTCAGCTTTCAGCATTGTCGCACTTTGAATGACAATTGGGCGGTCATGCAACACTGTACCCAAGCTAAATATTTATCATTTTCTTCCCAAAAATAGAACTTTATTTTGGTGGTATTTGATCACCTCTGGGGTTTTTATTTTTTGCTAAACAACCTAAAAAAATGAAATTTTTGAAAAAAAAAAAAAAAAGTTTTTCTTAGTTTCTGCCATAACATTTTGTTTTCTCCTTCACTGATGGGCACTGATGAGGCGGCACTGATATGTACAATTGATGGACACTGATAGGTGGCACTGATAGACAGCACTGATTGGCACTGACAGATGGCACTGATGGACACTAATAGATGGCACTGATGGGCAGCACTGATGATGCAGTACTGACAGGTGTTACTGCTGGGCACTGATTAGCACTGTGGTGGGCTCTGATTGGCACAGTGGTGGGCTCTGATTGGCACTGTGGTGGGCACTAAGAGACTTTATTGCGGGGCACTGACTGGTAGCTATTGGGCATTGATTGGAAGCTGATTGGCACATCTGATGGGGGCTGTGCTTATAATCAATGTGCTGATTATCAGCACAGACCCCCCTCTGACAGGGAGAGCCGCAGATCGGCTCACACTGTCAGCGTGAACCGAGGAATGCCATTTACCTGCACTTCCTGGTTCACGCGATGATCAGCTGTGATTGGTCACAGCTGATCACGTGGTAGGAAGCCTCTGTCAGAGGCTCCTTACCACGATCAGAGATGCGGTGTGTCAGACTGACACGCCGCATCAGCGATCGCTGCGCTACGCGCCCCGCGGGCGTGTTATCCTGCAGGATATTATATGACGCCCAGTCAGGGTAACAGAACCCTTTTTTTTATCACTTTTGTTGCTATTATCCTATTAGAAGGAATGTAAACATCCCTTGTAATAGAAATAAGAATGGCAGGTCCTCTTTATGGAGATTTCTGGGTCAAAGACCCCAAATCTCTTCTTTACCTTTAAAAGCAAAAGATAAAAATAAAATAAAAAATTGATTTACTTTGACTTCATGACATCGCTCCTGTCCTCCTAGGCCAAAGAGTCGATCAAAGAGTACCTAATCTTTGATCGCCTATGGGAGTAGCCGGCTGCACCGTCTTGTGTCCCCCGCCAGCGCTTCTGGCCCCTCCCTCCTGCCGAGTGTCCCCGAGCCGCTGCTCTGTTTGTCCATTCAGACACGAAGTGCGGCTTGGACCCTCTCTCACTCTCATTATTGGCTCACTGACTGTAATGAACAGCAGCGGGGACCAATGGCTCCTGCTGCTGTCTTTCCAGTGAGAAGGAAGAGACCCAGGAGAGCCCCTCCTCTTGGGCAGGTCTCTGGATGGAGATGGGGCTCAGGCTTGTACTAGGTTGGGCTGCTGCATAAAGAAGGTTTTATTACCTTTATGCATAGAATGCATGAAGGTAAAAAAAAAAAACTTTGAGACTTTACAACCGTTTTAATAATGATGGTAAGTTCTAGTGTCAGACTGGTTATGAAAGACTCCTGTTAGTGAGCTACAAAGATGGCCTACCCGCTGGAAGACATATACTATATGGTCAGAGGTTTGAGCTCATTGGACATTCAGTTCCAAAACAATAGAATTGATCCAACCTCCTTGTGGCTATAACAGTCTCCACCCTCCTCACAAGGTTTTAGTGTTTGTGCAAATTTGTGCCCCATCTGTGAGGTCATGTACTGATGTTGGATGAATAGACCTTACTCACATTTGGCATATAATTTAATCTAATAGGTGTTGGGTTGAAGTCTGGGCTCTGTGCAGGCCATTAGAGTTTCTGATGAGTTTGTATGTGGGAATGTGTGCCCATTCAGCATTTTGCAAGGTCAGGTATTGATTTTGGGTGAGAAGACCGGGCTCATAGTTGGCATTTAATCTCATAAGGTGTTCAGTAGGGTTGAGGTCCGAGTTGTGTGCAGGCCATTAGAGTTTCTGATGAGTTTGTATGTGGGAATGTGTGCCCATTCAGCATTTGCGAGGTCAGGTTGTGATGTTGAATGAGAAGACCGGGCTCATAGTTGGCATTTCATCTCATAGGTGTTCAGTAGGGTTGAGGTCAATGCTTTGTGCAGGCCACTAGTGTTCCTGGGATCTGATGTAGGGTGAGAAGATCTGATTTCCAGTTCACCCCAAAAGGTGTTCAGTAGAGTTGAGTTCAAGGCTCTGTGCAGGACACTCAAGTTCCTCCACTCCAAACTCATTAAATCGTGTCTTTATGGAACTGGTTTTGTGCACAGAACACAGTCATCCTGGACCAGTAACGGGACTTCACTAAACTGGTGCGAAGTGGGAAGACCACAATTGTCTAAAATGTCCTTGTATGCTGCAGCATTAACAGTATCTTTCACTGGAAAAAAATCATTTGGAGGGGTTTGGCCATACAGTATAACAATTCTTTAGTCCTGAACCAATGTTTGTGTTTCCTAAGCACTTGGTTGACTTGCGACATGCCCCTGCATCTCACCACCAGTAATAGTGAATTCAATATTATTGGTGGCCATCTAATTCTGCGGGAACCTGCTGCCAAGCCACTCCCCTCTGGTTGGAGGTGACATGGCTGAGGAATATTTGTTTATAGTGAGTTTGCAGTGTAGCAAATACAATTGTTAACCACTTGACCTCCGAAAGGTTTCACCCCCTTTATTACCAGGCCATTTTTTGCTATTCAGCACTGCGCTACTTCAACTGGAAATTGCGCAGTCATGCAACATTGTACCCAAATGACATTTATATCATTTTTTTCACATAAATAACAAAAAAAAAAACATTTTTTGGTGGTATTTATTCACCATTGAGTTATTTATTTTTTTTATATATAAACAAAAAAGACTGAAAATTTTGAAAAAATAACAATATTTTCTACTTTCTGTTATGAAAGTTAACAAATAAAAAAAAGAATTTTTAAAAAATGACTTTGTTTTGGTAAAAAATCCCAATAAATGTATATTAACTGGTTTGTGCAAAAGTTATAGCATCTAAAAACTATGGCATATATACCAAAATCTACACAGCTTTAGGTACTACACTGTAATGGCTGTGATCAGTGACTTATAGGGGTTGATTTACTAAACCTGAAGAGTGCAAAATCTGGTGCAGCTCTGCATAGAAACCAATCAGCTTCCAGGTTTTATTGCCAAAGCTTAATTGAACAAGCTGAAGTTGAAAGCTGATTGGCTAACATGCACAGCTGTACCAGATTCTGAGTGCTCCAGTTTTAGTAAATCAACCCCATAGTGAGACTGTGATAGGGTGGCGGGCAATGTGCCGCTAACAGACACTGTCTGGAAGGGTCACCAACTAACGCTGACGTCCCTAATGACACTAATACAGTGATAATACTATACACTGTCACTGTACTAATGACACTGGCTGGGAAGGGGTTAACATCTAGCGGCAATCAAGGGGCTACCTGTGTAATTAACAAGTGCAATGTGTGGTGCTTTTACTTTTTGATCTGGCTGTTTTTTTCCCTGCTTTTCAGATTGAAGAAACAGGCACATCACTGTTTCTATGTACACAGAGTTCTGTGTGTTTGTGAACAAAGTGCTCTTTATGTGATTAGACGCAGCCGATTAGCAGGTTTCAGCCAAAATCATTGGCTGAAATTAGCTGCCAAACTCGTGTCCAATCACAGCACAGTTTGGCTGGGGAGCGCACATACCCTGAAGAAGGCCGGCAATGTACACGTACGTGACCGTGCCTGTACCTGCCGCCCGCTCGCAGTATATTTACTGTGATCGCTTGGCAGGTGGTTAAAGTAACATCAACTTTTTTTTTTAAGGCAAATATTTTTGTTTCTGATTACTTGTCAGATTTGTATTGCTGTCTCTGCCTATTGAAACTTCCCCAAAATGAGGGGTAATCCAATCTGACAGCTGTCATCAGAACAGGTGTCACCGTTGGATGCGTTTGGATTCTCCCTCACTTCATCTAACACTGATGGTCATCAGGTCAAATTGATGGGTTAGATCTCCCCATGTGGAACCCAAACAGCAATAAAAAATATAATATGTTAGCAATATAGATGGGCCGAACATTGAAGTCTATGAGACCTGAACATGAAAAATCAAAAGTGCCCATTTGAAAGCTTATATGCAAATGATTTTTAAAACGATCGTTTTTATAAGAGCAGTGATTATATTGATGCATAAAGTAAAACAATAAAAATGAAAAATTCCTTTAAATGTAGTGCCTGGGGGTCCCCTTAGTCTGCCTGTAAAGTGGCGAATCTGTAGCATGTATAGAACATGCTGCAGGAAAAATGACATTTGTAAAGAAAAAGAAAAAAGAGTCAAATCACATTTAAATGGACTCGCGGTTACAATTGCCGGCTAGCAACATAAAAAAAAATGGTATGCGCCCCCCCCCCCAATACCAGGCCCTTTGGGTCTGGTATAAATTTTAAGGGAAACTCCACGCCAAAATTTTTAAAAAAGTTGTGGGGCTCCCCAAAGTCCATAGCATACCCTTATCCGAGCATGCAGCTTGGCAGGACAGGAAAGGAGGGTAGGACGAGCGAGCGCCCCCCCCTCCTCCCTCCTGAACCATACCAGGCCACATGGAGGGGTGGGAGCTTTGGGGCGGGGGGGGGGCTCTTTGCTCCCCACCCCAAAGCACTATGTCCCCATGTTGATGGGGAAAAGGACCTCTTTCCCACAACCCTGGGTTGTGGTTGTGGGGGGTCTGCGGATGGGGGTCTAATCGGAATCTGGAAGCCACCTTTAAGAAGCGCTTACCCCTTATGTGAATGAGTATGGGGTAATAAAAACACAGACAGTTTTTTACAATTGCCATCATTAATCACGACGCCCGCCACACCACTGCCTGAACCATTCGCCCAACACTAGTTAGCAATAAAAACCTGGACAGGTGTCACCATTAACAAAAAGGTTGGTTTCTCCCTCTCTTTCTTTAATATCGATGGTCAACGGGACAAATTGTGAAGTTAGATTCCCCCCAAGGCAGCAATAAAAACTCTTTACTATTGCCTTATGGTACAGCATTTGTCACACGTCTGATTTGATTTGTATCAAGTTCAATAAAAGGATCATAAATGTTACAAATACCAAGTTTTAAATGCTGTCGGTAACCCATCTGTAGTGCACCTTTAAAAGAGACATCAATCTAAATCTCAGCCTAAATGTATAAACAACTTTCTCTTTAAAGAGTAACTCCACTTTTGTTAAGAAAAAAACATTCCCCTCTGGGTGATCTGTGTACATTACAGGGAGTTTAAAGTGGTGTTCCGGCCGAAATTATACTTTTTAAATAAAAATACCCCTATAATACACAAGCTTAATGTATTCTAGTAAAGTTAGTCTGAAAACGAAGGTCTGTTTTGTTAGTTTATAGCAGTAGTTTGTTATTTTATGAACTTACAGTGGGCATCTGAAGCCAGACTGTATTTCTTCCTGGATCTCATCCTTGCAGATCTCGCACATGCTCAGTGCAGCACAAGCAGTGTAATAGGTTTCAGGTCAGGTTTCCATAGCAACGTCAGTTTCAGAGGAAGTTGCCGCCCCTTCCCAGAAGGCATTGCAAACAGGAAATGAAGCGATGGGCCGCGGCCAGGGAGGAGGAAGTGAAAAATTAATACAGCAGATATACAGTAGGTGCTGAGAAAAAAAATTAAAAAATATCCAATTTGTTTACAGCGCACAGTTTATTGAGGGATGCTGAAGAGTTGTAAAAGTGGGTGGAACTCCACTTTAACAAAGTTTGTTGCAGATTTCCTACCTTTTATTATTCTGATGAAATATCTGTTTGTATGTCTTTGTCCATGTTCAAAGTGAACCTACAGTTGTGCTCATAAGTTTGCATACCCTGGCAGAATTTATTATTTCTTGGCCATTTTTAAGAGAATATGAATGATAACACAAAAACTTTTCTTTGACTCCTGGTTAGTGTTTGGCTGAGGCCATTTATTATCAATCAACTGTGTTTACTCCTTTTAAATCATAATGACAACAGAAACTACCCAAATGACCCTGATCAAAAGTTTACATACCCCAGATCATAATACCGTGTATTGCCCCCTTTAACATCAATGACAGGTTGAAGTCTTTTGTGGTATTTGTGGATGAGGCTCTTTATCTTCCCAGATGGTAAAGCTGCCCATTCCTCTTGGCAAAAAGCCTCCAGTTCCTGTAAATTCTTGGGCTGTCTTGCATGAACGGCACGTTTGAGATCTCCCCAGAGTGGCTCAATGATATTGAGGTCAGGAGACTGAGATGGCCACTCCAGAACCTTCACTTTATTCTGCTGTAGCCAATGACAGGTCGACTTGGCCTTGTGTTTTGGATCATTGTCACATTGGAATGTCCAAGTACATCCCATGCGCTGCTTCCTGGCTGATGAATGCAAAAATGTTCCTCCAGTATTTTTTGATAACATACTGCATTCATCTTGACAACAATTTTGACCAGATTTCCTGTGCCTTTGTAGCTCACACATCCCCAAAACATCAGCGATCCACCTCCGTGTTTCACAGTAGGAATGGTGTACCTTTCATCATAGGCCTTGTTGACTCCTCTCCAAATGAAGCGTTTATGGTTGTGGTCAAAAAGCTCAATTTTGGTATCATCACTCCAAATGATTTTGTTCCAGAAGGTTTGAGGCTTGTCTCTGTGCTGTTTGGCGTATTGTAAGCAGGATACTTTGTGGCATTTGCGTAGTAATGGCTTTCTTCTGGTGACTCGAACATGCAGCCCATCTTTCTTCAAGTGCCTCCTTACTGTGCATCCTGAAACAGCCACACTACATGTTTTCAGAGAGTCCTGTATTTCACCTGAAGTTATTTTTGGGATTTTCTTTGCATCCTGAACAATTTTCCTGGCAGTTGTGGCTGAAATTTTAGTTGGTCTACCTGACCGTGGTTTGGTTTCAACAGAACCCCTCATTTTCCACTTCTTGATTGGAGTTTGAACACTGCTGATTGGCATTCTCAATTATGTGTAGGGGTTGGGGTGGACGTGGAATCACAAATACAGAGGCACCATCCCCTAAGAATATGCAACTATGTTTAAAAAAAAAGGTAGAACGGGGTGGGACTTTAATTGTGCCTCATAGGAGTATGAAAAAGATAGAATACAAACACTTTGATTATAGAAAAATATGTAGATTTTATTAATTTGCCATAAGGCAATACCTTCTAAGAATAAAAAGACTCAGAATCCAGAAACGTCAGTGCAGCACTGGATGAAAGATGCAAGGGTCTGGCAGGAGTCCAGAAATTCATTGACCTTTTATACACACACACTAATTACAAGCAAACAGATCACAGGTGAGGACGGTTACCTTTAATAGCCATTCAAACCCCTTTGTGTCAACTTGTGTGCATGTTATCAGGCCAAAATCACCAGGGTATGTAATCTTTTGATCAGGGTCATTTGGGTAGTTCCTGTTGTCATTGTGATTTAAAAAGAGTAAACAAATGGCTTCAGCCAAATACTAACCATGAGTGAAAAAAATGTTTTGTGTGATCATTCATATTCTCTGATAAATGGCCAAGAAATCATAAATTCTGCCAGGGTATGTAAACGTATGAGCACAACTGTATATGGGAGTGGTTTTATCATTATTAATCAGCTGCTACACCTGCAGGGTTCTAATGAAGAAAGTTGCAGGGTCTGCATCCCCTTAGACATGATTTCCCTTTGAGAGTATCACACCAAACATGACACTTTTGTTGCATGGGATGCCCAAAATCTGATTTGTATCCTAGTGCAGACTTCTGCGAAAATCAGTAAGCCAATCATACAGGCAGGAAATTACATTTCTGGGGAGGGCGTCTTGTACACCATCTGTGTACAGAATACCTCTAGGTTGCCATATTGCATTTTGCAGAAAATCTCAGAGCTGCAGATTGAAAAGGAAAGGTCATTTTTAATATTCAATAACAATATGACTTGTGTAGCAATTGTATGCACTATATTATTTTTTTTTTTATTTGCTATTTTTTTCCCACGAAAGTGGAGTTACCCTTTAAATCCCACTGTATATGCAAGAAAAGTATCAATGGTTAACATAGGTAAGCCTTAATGGGTTCACAAGAAGTCACATTGTGTCATCTTCTCCTTCCAGTGTCATTGGTCTCCCGGTCGAAGGGGAGTGGCCTAGTGAAGTAGCCATCCCACAAACTGCCTTCCATGTCCGGCATCCGAAGCCATTAGAAGACGTTGTTCCAGACATTGATGAACTAGGCAAAGATTTACTTATCGTGAGTTTACAAGCTTTTTCAGAATTTGTCAATGAGAAGGCATTTCGTCCTAAAGTGGAACTTTTAGGACTCATTCACACGGACACTTTAACCTGTCTATGGTGACACAGTGGCTGCACGGACACAGACGCTCATCCCAATGTGCCTGGGTCACCAGCACCGAGGCCCCGACCACAGGAAGAGGGTTTACCAGTAAAATGTAAAAATTGCAAGTCTGCAGTTATGAATTCCATTTCAATGCACTGGCTAGTGGCTAGGCACACAGTTAACTCTTTGAATGCCCCTGATGTTAACCCCTTCTGAGCCAGTATCATTAGTACAGTGACAGTGCATATTTTTAGCACTGATCACTGTATTAATGTCACTGGTTCCCAAAAAAGTGTCAAAAACTTCAAATAGGTGTCCAATATGTCCGTCGCAATTTCGCAGTCCTGTTATAAGTTGCTGATTGCTGCCATTACTAGTAAAATAATAAACATTCCATAAAAATATCCCATAGTTTATATATCTATTTATTATATATATATATATATATATATATATATATATATATATATATATATATATATATATATATATATATATAGTATATAATAAATATATATAATATATATATATATATATAAATAAATAAATATATTATATATACCGTATATACTCGAGTATAAGTCGTTCCGAGTATAAGTCGAGGCCCTAATTTACCACAAAAAAATGGGAAAAACTTATTGACCCGAGTATAAGACGAGGGTGAGAAATGCACAGCTACTGTAAGTGGAAAAGAGGGTCAACAATGCCCATTTGCAGCATCACTGTGCCCATTTGCATGCCTCACTGTGCCCATTTGCAGACATAGGTCCCCTGAACTTCAAACTCGGTAGTTAAGGGTTCCTAGATGCCCCCTAGCTGCAGCCAAAATTTGGGGTCTCTGAACCCAAAGGGTCCCGAAATGACATTGCTGCAGATGGACACAGTTGACCGAATTTGGGGCCCCGTATCTCGGGGCCACTTAGTGCTAAGAACCCCAAATTTGGTGTGCAAACCCAGTGGAACTAGCACCATAAAATTTCCAAAGCTGGGGTTTCTAGCACCAAGTGGCCCCGAGATACAGGGCCCCAAAAATCATTTCAGAAAATGTCAAGCACTTTTCTGCAGCAGAGAATGACATTTTCCAAACCGGTTTTGGGGCCCCGTATCTCAGGGCCACTTGGTGCTAGGAACCCCAACTTTGGATATGTTATGGTACCAGTTCCACTGGGTTTGCACACCAAATTTGGGGTTCCTAGCACCAAGTGGCCCTGAAATACGGGGCCCCAAATTCGGTTCGGAAAATGAAATTTTTTGCTGCAGAAAAGTGCTTGACTCGAGTATAAGTCGAGGGGGGCACTTTCAGCACAAAAAAATGTGCTGAAAAATTCGACTTATACTCGAGTATATACGGTAATTCATGCTTGAAAACAGTTGCTCACAAGTATAGGTGCTGCCGAAAACTGATGACACGAATAAGGCGTGATTGTGAAAAGTAAAATATTTTTCTTTGGGAAGATAAAACTTTTAAAAGAGTCAGTGGGGTTGATTTACTAAAACAAAATGCAAAATCTGGTGCAGCTCTGCGGAGAAACCAATCAGCTTCCAGGTTTTATTGTCAAAGCTTAATTATTATTATTATTAAAAATTAACCACTTCAATACCAGACACTTTTGCCCCTTCCTGCCCAGAACAATTTTCAGCTTTCAGCATTGTCGCACTTTGAATGACAATTGCGCGGTCATGCAACACTGTACCCAAGCTAAATATTTATCATTTTCTTCCTAAAAATAGAACTGTATTTTGGTGGTATTTGATCACCTCTGGGGTTTTTATTTTTTGCTAAACAACCTAAAAAAATGAAATTTTTGAAAAAAAAAGTTTTTCTTAGTTTCTGCCATAACATTTTGTTTTCTCCTTCACTGATGGGCACTGATGAGGCGGCACTGATATGTACAATTGATGGACACTTATTGACCCGAGTATAAGACGAGGGTGAGAAATGCACAGCTACTGTAAGTGGAAAAGAGGGTCAACAATGCCCATTTGCAGCATCACTGTGCCCATTTGCAGCCATAGGTCCCCTGAACTTCAAACTCGGTAGTTAAGGGTTCCTAGATGCCCTCTAGCTGCAGCCAAAATTTGGGGTCTCTGAACCCAAAGGGTCCCGAAATGACATTGTTGCAGATGGACACAGTTGACCGAATTTGGGACCCTGTATCTTGGGGCCACTTAGTGCTAAGAACCCCAAATTTGGTGTGCAAACCCAGTGGAACTAGCACCATAACATTTCCAAAGCTGGGGTTACTAGCACTAAGTGACCCCAAGATACAGGGCCCCAAAAATCAGTTCAGAAAATGTCAAGCACTTTTCTGCAGCAGAAAATGACATTTTCTGAACCGGATTTGGGGTCCTGTATCTCAGGGCCACTTGGTGCTAGGAACCCCAGCTTTGGATATGTTATGGTACCAGTTCCACTGGGTTTGCACACCAAATTTGGGGTTTCTAGCACCAAGTAGCCCTGAGATATGGGGCCCCAAAGTCGGTTCAGAAAATGTCAAGCACTTTTCTGCAGCAGAGAATGACATTTTCCGAACCGATTTTGGGGCCCCGTATTTCGGGGCCACTTAGTGCTAGGAACTTCAGCTTTGGATATGTTATGGTACCAGTTCCACTGGGTTTGCACACCAAATTTGGGGTTTCTAGCACCAAGTAGCCCTGAGATATGGGGCCCCAAAGTCGGTTCAGAAAATGTCAAGCACTTTTCTGCAGCAGAGAATGACATTTTCCGAACCGATTTTGGGGCCCCGTATTTCGGGGCCACTTAGTGCTAGGAACTTCAGCTTTGGATATGTTATGGTACCAGTTCTACTGGGTTTGCACACCAAATTTGGGGTTCCTAGCACCAAGTGTGCCTGAGATACGGGGCCCCAAAGTCGGTTCGGAAAATGAAATTTTTTGCTGCAGAAAAGTGCTTGACTCCAGTATAAGTCGAGGGGGGCACTTTCAGCACAAAAAAATGTGCTGAAAAATTCGACTTATACTCGAGTATATACGGTAGTTACTATGTAACTATGTAACTATATATAATATATTTATATTTAATTTTAAATATCCCATATCGCCAGTAAACTAGAAAAAAAAAAATTATAAAAATGCCATAAATCTATCCCCTATTTTGTAGACGCTATAACTTTTGCGCAAACCAATCAATATACACCTATTGGGATTTTGTTTTACCAAAAATATGTAGCAGAATATATATTGGCCTAAATTGATGAAGAAATCAGATTTTTTTTTTTTTATTATTATTAGGTATGTTTTATAGCAGAAAGTAAAAAATATTGGGTTTTTTTCAAAATTGTCGTTTGTTTTTGTTTATGGCACAAAAAAAAAAGCAAAGGTGATCAAATACCACCAAAAGAAAGCTCTATTTGTGGCGGAAAAAAAAAGGACGTACATTTTATTTGGATACAGTGTCGCATCGACCGCGCAATTGTCAGTTAAATGAATGCAGTGCCGTATCGTTAAAAAAATGGCCTGGTCATGGAGAGGGGTAAATCTTCCGGAGCTGAAGTGGTTAATTGAAACAGCAGGGGGGAGAGAGGTCACTGTTTGGACTCGTTCACGTGTGTAAATTTCAGCTTGAACAATTTGGCTTGTCTAAAATTTAAATAAAAGCAAGAAAGGAAAGACAGGTAAACATGGTAAAGGAGCTTAGAGCTCCACCTGTTGTCTGGATATGAGAATGCAAAAATAAATACCCAATATTTAATTTATTTAACATATATATATATATATATATATATATATATATATATATACTCGAGTATAGGTCGACCCGAATATAAGCCGAGGCACCTAATTGTACCACAAAAAACTGGAAAAACTTATTAACTTAAGTATAAGCCTAGGGTGAGAAATGCAGCAGCTACTGGGTAAACAATGCCCATCTGCAGCCTCACTGTGCCCATTTGCAGCCTCACTATGCCCACCTGTATCATCAGTGCCCATCTGCAGCCTCACTGTGCCCATCTGCAGCCTCACTGTGCCCATCTGCTGCCTCACTGTGCCCATTTGCAGCCTCACTGTGCCCATTTGCAGCCTCACTGTGCCCATCTGCAGCCTCACTGTGCCCACCTGTATCATCAGTGCCCATCTGCAGCCTCACTGTGCCCATCTGCAGCCTCATTGTGCCCATCTGCAGCCTCACTGTGCCCATTTGCACCTGATTTTAAAAGAAATGTAGTCCTAAGCAGAAAAATTAAAATATCTATAGTACAAACCCACCATATATTACCTTTAACTAAGCCATTAGGGGCTATTTAGATCTTATGCCCCCTCCCTGTGTGACACAAGTCCTTGGCAGCTAGGCTACACCCCTGAAGTGTTGTAGGTTTAAGTAGAGCTGAATTAGGTAGAAAGGCAAATATAGACATCATCTTCCCATAGCTACACTTACTCACCTCTTTTGTTTTTTGTTTTTTTTGCAGAAATGTTTGACATTTGGCCCTGCAAATCGGGTGACGGCATTCAGCGCCCTGTCCCATCCTTACTTTGACGACTTACAGACACACAAAGACAGTTCAGACCGTCACAGGCCCAATGGACAGAAGGCCGGAGAGGACAGTACAACTGAAACAAAGAACCCCTGAGCCAAGGAAGGCCAAAATATAGACTTGGCCAGGTGGCCATGAGGTTCCGAGTGTCACACAGCTTATCCTGGGCACCTGACCTGCAGCCTTCCTCGTGTATCTGCAAACAAACCAATCAATGCAAGCCGTGTGCAGCTTACTTTTTATTTTTTATCATTTTTTATTTTTTTTTTTTAGTCTGGGTTGTCTCCAGTTTAAAGCAAAGCTGCTGATCAATTTTGCTGCCTTTTTTTTTTTTCTTTTAATTTAACTTTCAAAACACCGGTAGAACATGATATGGCATCCAACACAGGATGGACTCTTCTTACAGCTGCTGTCCGAATGACTTTCACTTTTTTTTTTATATTTTTGGTTCAAATCTTCTCTGTTGTGCATTATTGTACTGCAGCCATTGTGAAGCCTGGGTGACGTTAGTAGCCCATAATGAATTTACAGATTTGATCTCATGAATGTCGGTTTAGCCAGCAAAATGGTTCCCTCACATGTGGAAACAAGTGGGGTGCATTTTACAAATGGTTGTCATGAATTATTTCAGTCGGTAATATCTTGAAATTTGGGCTTTGAAAAAGAACTTGAGCAGGCTTATCTAGTAAGGCAGTGCAGAGTTCAAGTGCAAAATGCCAAAGCAACCAATCGTATTCTGCCAGGATGTGGTCAGATCAATATAAAGGTGGCCATAGACTTGAAATGATGGCTGCCCATTCCAAATAATCCTGGCTAAGATCTTGAAGGTAAATAATTGCTGGGCTGGCTTGATGTATGTACCTTCTTTCTCCTCATTCCATGACCTACAAATATGAACTGTTAGCAGATCTGAGCACTCATGTTTTATGTCTAAGCCTGGACCTGAGGACGCCTTCAGACAGTTGGACTTTTTGCCATGTCTTTGGGTGGTATAAGAAATACCAGTCACAGCCTGGCTGATGTAAGAATTGTAATCTTAAAGTGATATTCAAGTCAAAAATGTTTAAAAAAAAAATAACAAACATGTTATACTTACCTGCTCTGTGTAATGGTTTTGCACAGAGCAGCCCTGATCCTCCTCTTCTCGTGTCCCCTGCCGGTGCTCCTGGCCCCTCCCTCCTGCCAAGTGCCCCCAGTGCAAGCAGGTTGCAATGGGGGCACCAGAGCAGGCTCACTCCCGATGTCCATTCACACACAGAGCCTCGGCTCTGCCCCTCCCCCTCTTTGTCCTCGTTGGCTCACTGACTGTGATTGACAGCAGCGGGAGCCAATAGCTCCCTCTGCTGTCTTAGCCAATTAGGAGGAAGAGTCCCTGGAGAGCCGAGGCCCTCGTGCACATCGCTGGAGGAAGATCTGGTTCAGGTAAGTATTTGGGGGGGATGCGGCACATTAATGTTTTTTTACCTTCATGCATAGAATGCATGAAGGTAAAAAAACTTTCAGCCTTTACAAACACTTTAAAGAGGAAGTAAAGTCTTCCTCTTTTATTGTACCTATAAGGCTTACTTGTAGGTACTGTAAATATCTCCTAAACTTGCACTGTTTAGGAGATATTTACTATATAAGCTGCTGCCGACGTCATTGGCGCATGCGCACTGAAGGAACAGCCGCTCGTGCCGTTTCTTCAGGACCTGTGCCCTGACTGGCGGCACCCACGCGCGTGCGCGGGAGTGATGTAATCGCGGCTCTGGCCAATCACAGCGCCGGAGCCCGCGAACCCGGAAGTAACTATGGGAAAGATGTCAGTCGTGGGAGCGGAGTGTGGGCGGCACTGCAGGGCATCCTTCTAAGGTGAGTATTTCATAATGAGCTAGTATGCAATGCATACTAGCTCATTATGCCTTTGTCTTGCAGGTTTGTTTTTTTGGGGGGAATTTTTTTCAGAGGTTTACAACCTCTTTAAGTCTTTATTTAGTTGAATTGTGTAGGCTTATTTATAAAAAGGTTATTGTTTGCATCCTTAGATTTACAAACTTTTGAGGGAATTCATTAGGAAGGTATGATACCCTTAAGAATCCCATAATGCCTGTTATTGCAGGTGACAGATTTGGTACCAGTTGGAAACGGGCACGTGAATTTGGGGCAAGCCTCACATGCAGATGCACACTGAACCCAGAGTGTCCGTACGGTGCAGAGAAGCTACTGCCCTGAGACATTAGTTCCCCATCAGATTTGCCCCCCGTGGGATTGTCAGTGGACAGAATCTGTCCACTGTGTGCTGTCAATCACAAGAGGAGAAAGGACCTCACCAAAAAAGTAAAAAAAAAAAAAAGTGGGCCCACAGAAGGTTTATGTCATGTATGCACCACATCCTAGCACATTATGACAGACTTACCTGAAAACAAAGCCCTCCAGCTGCACTCTGTAAGGGTCGGTTCACACTAGGACGACTTGTCAGCTGCCTGACAAGTAACGTCCCGTTCTGTACAATGGAACCGTTCTAATCGGAGCGACGCAAGTCTCTCCGACTTAGAAAAAGGTTCCTGTACTACTTTGGGGGCGACTTGAGGCGACTTGCATAGACTTCTATATAGAAGTCAATTTGCTAACCGCCGCCCCTGTCGTGTCCAGGTCGCCTGAGGCAGTCGCGCTGCAAGTCGCGCTGCCTCAGTGTGAACCGGGGCTCACGGCGCTTCCATCTTCACCTGGTCTTCCTTCCTTCCTTAGTGGGCTGCAGTCGTATGAATGGCCAAACCGCAATGACATCACTTCCATGCATGCGCGCAGGAGTCCCAGCCCCGGCAAAGAGCTCTGAAGGAACGGCACGAATACGCCATTCCGTTAGAGTGCATGTGCCGGGTATGTCACCGCTGCTGCTAAAGTAGAGATGTCCTAAACGGTGCACATTTAGGAGATAATTACCGTACCTATAGGTAAAAATCAATCCAGTGAGTTTACTACCACTTTAACATTCATATAAGTACTGTGTGCTGACCGATTGCGTCAACCAGTAACAGGAGGAGTGGGTGGGGTGGCACCGGTAAACATGCTGCTATGCTATGTAGCGTATAGAGACAATCACTGTGCCCGTCTCTGTACGCCAGATTATAGTTAATCTTAGTTACTTCCAGTTTTGTTATCTACCAACTGTAGGAAATTCTTTTTGAACTTACAATACAGCCACAGCATCCCTTTTTATAAGTGGCGCTATGAAGAAATACCTGAACTTGTCGCCTATTTTAGTAAGGCCTCATGTACACTGCTGCTGGTAAACAAACGTTCAGAGGCAGTTGGCTGCTTTTTTTCAGCTGCCCCTGAACTCATCCAATGTTATCTTATGTGTACATGTACACAGGTTCGTCTAATGTCGTTTTTAGGCAGTTGAGTTTAGAGGCCTCTTTTGGAAAGCAAAAAAATGAGTTCAGACGCTGAGTTTAGAGGCATTTAACGCTTCTAAACGCGGTAACTCGCTTTTAACCGCGTTTTTCATTCTTGGATATTTTGAAAAGAAAATAATTTTTTTTTTTTTTCAAATGCTTCTAAACGCAAACGCGGCATGTAAACGAGGCAAAACAGATGTTTTAAACATGGGTTACTATCTGTCAAGTTAAATCGTTCAGGAGAGGTTGTAAAAACGTCCCGTGTACATTAAGCCTAAAGCTACAGAAACTGGCGGCAGGGATTTTTGTTATCTGGCACAGGGCATTTTAAAAGACCATGCCAAATCTTTAAAGCGGATCCAAACCCTCCTATTATTTTCAGCCAAGGAAGCTGCCATCTTGGCCTCTTTTTGATATTCAACTGTTTTGATTCTGCATGATGCTGACAGTTTGGATGAGAGCACAACCAATGTGAATGTTACATTCCCGTCACGTGTCAGGATTGTAGCTGTTTTTACAAACTGTTAAATTGATGAGTTTAGTTCCACTTTAACACCAGCCACGTAACTAATTTTCAAATTTGGTTAACCCCAACTGTAAATAACTCTCCCCTTTTTGATAATAATGATACTTATTCTGGTGTGTTAAAGTGGAACTAAACCATCCTATCCTTTACAGCCAAGGTAGCTGCCATCTTGGACTCTGTTTGATCTGCAGTTGCCATAGTGCTGTACATGTGATTAGCAATGACATCAGCCATTTGATGATAGGATGGTTGAGAGCACAAGCAAATGTGAAAGTTCTCATTTACGGCATGCTCTGAAAATAACTGTAGAGAAACAGTTCATTTGATGGGTTTAGTTTCACTTTAACTTTGTAAATTGAGTCCAGTATCTGAGGTTAAAGCAGAATTAAACTCTGCAAGATACTTGCCTCCACCTTCCAGTGATGGGACGCTTACATCCTTTACTGGCCTCTGTCATACTCTTCCCGGGCTTCCTACGTGTGCTGGGTTTTCGGCCTCTTGATTGGCTGGTGGGGACTTTATGGTTATGTGTACAGGAGTCAGTCAGTCTGGCACAATGGCAGTGCACTGGGAATAAATGCTGAGCTGTGCATGCGTAGGTCAATATAGATTCAGTAGTAGACTGCAAACAGTTTTTTTAATTGTAGGTTTAGTTCCACTTTAAGCAGTTTTCATAGCGGCAGTGGTCAGACCTCAGGTGTGACCCCTAACCTGTAACTTTCATCATGAAGAGTCAGACTCAAGAGCCAAAGCTAAATAGGGTTGCAAATGAAAAGATTTTTAAGTCTGCACAATTGTACAGTAATAATGTAAGTATTCAATAGCTTACATAACCTCCATCATGAGTATAAACTCTCCTTATTTCCAAAGAACTAGGCTAATTGGCATGCCCCAAGAGCTCTACAACACTGGTTCTCATCATGCAGATACCAGATAGGAAAATCAAACCTAGACCAGCCACTCCCATCACTTACTGCAGAGCAGTAGGGTCCCTGGTCACACTGAAGATTCACTAGCAAAGTGGAGGAGCTGGGAGAGGACCAGGTTAGAGGACAACTTTTCTTGCCTAACCCAGTATTTGTACAATAGAGGGCCCATTTGCAGTTATGCATTACAGTGATGTGTGGTAATACGCACATACCAAGGTGCCGTGATTTGTGGTGCATCGGCAGCCTATTCAAAATAAATGCAGGGCATGTTAACACGGGCCACAAAGTGCAATCCTTAACGTAACGCAACGCTGAATAGGCCTAAAAGGTACCTAAAATCGTTTGTGTTTACCAGAGTGAAATATAACTTTATGTTAAAGTGAACTAGACCTGGCATAAAGGGTTTCTAAGGTTACAGCATTGCTTACAAGCTGCACCTTGTGGTGCTCTCAAGTACCTGCATTTGTTTTGAATTGATCCTGATAAAAACATATTGGATCCTGGGCACAGACATTTTAGTGGTAAGACCCATCCTGAAACTTTACTGGACTATAGAGGCTTGGATATTTGCCCTTGTGAAGGGCTAAGTGTCAGGATGGAAAGGAACCTAAAAGGGCATCTACAGCCAAACTATTTTTCTAAGTTCTGGATAGAGAAAGATTAGGACCTCTCTCTCTCTCTCTCTCTCTCTCTCTCTCTCTCTCTCTCTCTTTTTGACCTGGTCATCATTAGATAGAAGATTATGGGAAATCCGAAAATCTACTGTTTGCATGGGAATAGGAGAAATCTTTAAGTGGAGACATCTTCCTGGTCCATTTACAGCCGTGTGGAGTTTCCCTCACTTCAGAAAGATTCCCCCTTACGGTTGTTCCTCTGGGGCAGGAAGAAGAGAGAAATCTCCACAAGATACTTTTGGAAAAAACTTACAAAGGTTTAAAGCATTCCTTTCTATATCTAAAACTAAACGAAAAGCTTTGGCCAGACATATACTCTAAAGTCAAGACCCCTGGTACATACTGGGCCAATCGTGACTTGATCAGAAGTCAAGACACCATGTATTTCCTGAGTGAGCCAATGATGACTTGAGCAGAAGTTGAGACCCCGTGTATTTTCTGGGCCAGTGAGGACTTAAGTAGAAGTTGAGACCCTGTGTATTTCCTGTGCCAGTGATGACTTGAGTAGAAGTTGAGACCCTGTGTATTTCCTGTGCCAGTGATGACTTGAGTAGAAGTTGAGACCCCGTGTATTTTCTGGGCCAGTGAGGACTTAAGTAGAAGCTGAGATCCTGTGTATTTCCTGTGCCAGTGATGACTTGAGTAGAAGTTGAGACCCTGTGTATTTTCTGTGCCAATGATGACTTGAGTAGAAGTTGAGACCCTGTGTATTTTCTGGGCCAGTGAAGACTTGAGCAGGAGTCGAGACCTCATGTATATCCTTGGCTGATGATAATTTGGGTAGAAATTAAGACCCCCTGTACATCCTGCTTCGATCAGCCAACACATTTACCTGCAGACCCCCTGAAGGTTCCTGTACTTCATCAGTATTACTTTCCAAACATATTAGGCCAGACCAGGCTCAATTTAAGATAATTTCTGATTGGTTGATGTGGGTTATTGCACTTGTGGTCTTACTCGCTAAATCTGTGTGTGCTGCTTATAGTGGCATTCGTTCTCTAACGAGCCTCAAGAAACATGGAAGGAAGAAGCTGATTGGTTGCTCTAGAAACACAGGCAATCCCTAAATGATGCATAAGGCACCAAATGTTGTTTAGTCCCCTCCATCAAGGGCTGGGGTTATAATATTTTTTCTTGTACAGAAATGAACTGGGATACATACATGAGGGATACTGGGATAGTTCTAGAAAGTTTATTGTTAAGCTTTGTGCAAATGTGTTGAAAATAAAAAATGAAAAAAACATTATGCAGATCAAAGTTGATGTGATTTTTTTTTTTCGTAGCAATTGCAGAGAGCCGCCAAGCAAAAGGGAAACGTGGATGGATTTGCGATGTTATTGTATATAAAAGTGTAAATTGTAGTGCAAATCCTTACAAACTCACAAGATCGGTCTTATGTCCCATTTTGTCGTCCCAGGATCTTTGTGGTTTTCAAAGGATTTCCAAAAATATTTGGGTTATAAATAGCTGTTTAGGAGCATTTTGTATTCTGCATTTCTCCCTTTCAGCTAGTTGGTCAAAAATGTTTCTGTTACGCATTTCTTGGCTGCATTAAGAGTTAGGGGTGTTAAAGAAAATCTTAATTAGAATTTTTTTTGGGACAAAGTACATGTAGTACTTCATCCTATCTTACTAGGTGGCTTCTAACCCTAGTTCTGAGATCCCAGCTGCCACCTCTCCTTCTGCTGCAGCCGATTTGAGAACAGCTAGAGAGGAGAAGGACGATTCATAGCTTCAGTGTCACGCCTGCCCCTAGCATGGATGATTAGGCACTATAGCTGTTCTTCACCTATAGCATCCCCATTTCCTATAAGGCAAGCAGGCCCACCAGTACTCCGTTTCCCCCAGGTCTTATACACAATGCTATAGTGCCTTGGCACCATGCTGGGGCAGGTGCGAGCTAAGCACAGCAAACAGGTACTGCGGTTGGCAAACAGGCAGAGTGATGGCTGTCTGGGTTCAGGGCAGGCAATGTTCAAAGAGTAATCAGGGTGAAATCCATGGTCAGAATGCAGGCTGAGTTCAAAGTCCAATCAAAGTCCAATCCGAGATCGATAACAAGAAAATCCAAACTAGCCGGCAGGGCAGAGAACGGGCGAAGGTCAAGGCACAGGGACAAGGCAGGCAAACTGGGAGCTTGAAGCACGTGTTGTAAACACTATCACAAACATGACACTACGAGCTTGGCAGGCTTAAAACAGGTTTGGTCTCCACCCAGAGGTTGTGTCTATATTGATCACCCTGAATGTGGACAGTCAGACAGGGAGAGTGCAGCTCAGCCAAAACTGGGATGCTAGAATGAGACCAGCAGCTGCGATGGAACGGGAACGTTACATGCTCCTGACATGCAGCTTGTCCCAGCTGGCCGCAGACAAGCAATGGCAAGAGGAATGCAGGGGCTGACGCACCCCCCTTCTCTGCATTCCTCTTGCCGTTGGAAAATACTACATTATGGCCACTAGATGGAGCTAATGACCATAGTAAATAAACATGATACACACATTACAGGGATTATTTGAGATGACTGTGAATTCTTGAGCCATGTGCACAACATTTTTTTTTTTTAAGAAATGTACCCCTCTGTCTCTTATGAAATAAAGTAATTTTGTTCTGAGCTGCCCTTAACCGATTGTGGATGGATGGTGATCATAGTAATAGCAGTGGATGGCTCTGCGCAGAACCACAGGAAAAAGAAGGGGAGTCACCAGGACTCAATTGAAAAAAAGATTCACATGTACAGTAAAACCTTGGCTTGAGAGCGTTTTGCAAGACAAGCAAAATGTTTTAATAAATTTTGCCTTGATATACAAACGATGTCTTGATAGCGTCATGTCACAGCCGAGTATAAAAAAGGAGAGAGGAGCCTCTAATGCTCCTTTCACACGGGACGGATCCGTGATGATCCGCCCCGTGAACATCCGCTTGCTCAGCGGGGATCGCTCTGTGGATCCCCGCTGAGCAGGCAGATGACAGGTCAGTGTGCAGCGACGGACCTGTCAGAGCGCCGCTCTCACCTATGGGGGATCGGATGACGACGGACCGTAGGGTCTGTCGTCACCCGATCCGATCCGAAAACGGATGGAAAAGTAGGTTTTTCCTCCGTTACACTTTTTTGGATCAAAGCGGGTCGGATGTCAGCGGACATGTCACCACTGACATCCGACGCTCCATAGAAATCTATGGAGGGTCCGTTCAGGTCCGCCTAAAAAACGTGTAGCAATATAGTTACATTTAATGAAGGTACAACATTTAGCAACTTATTGCTACACTTAGAGGTGCTTTCTCTTCTCTTTTATACCCTGTAAAAAAATGCTTTGCTATACAAGTGCTTTGGATTACAAGCATGTTTCTGGTACGAATTATGCTCGCAATCCAAGGTTTTACTGTATTTATTTGCATAACGCCATATGGGTCAAATACAGCCAACATTTCTGACCCATTCAGGGTCCCTTCATCAGGGTGACACATTGACGCATCACTTTGTCCGCTTAAGGAAGGGACCCTGTGCACCCTGAAACGTTCTCCTTTTTGTCCATGGGACAAATGCAGCCAAGGTCTGGTGTCACCCGCAAACCACCTCCATCCCAATATATGCAACAAAATACAGGAAATCGCCCCGGGACTTTAAACGAGGTGAATGCGGTTAGCCAACAATTGACAGAGTAAATGCAGTCTCAAAATTTATTAAAATTGTCACGCAAATATAAACAGCAAGAATTATAGCCAAGCCACTGAAATGATACATACAGTAAAAAATGTCATTACACATATTATGAAATAAAATGTAAATTGCAAAGTACACAGGCATAAAAAGTATCCCAACGCATTTCGCAAAACCATGCTCGCTTCATCAGGGGTAGATGCGTGTGTAGTGCATCTGTAGGGGGTATAATGAAACAAATAAATATCAACACAGAGATGGTATCATGACAATTAGTCGAGAGGGTCCAAAACACATGGCCCTATACTCGCCAAAGGCTGGATCAGACTGACAAATGCTGAATACCTAGAGGCGGCAGTAATGAGCGTCCGGCTCGGGAGCTGAGGAGGTAGAGGAAAAACCAACCCAACAGAGCACAAATGGGGGGGAAGACATGGCTGGGATGGGGTTGTCTGTCACCAAAGATCTCCCAATATCCATTAATAATGTCAACTCAAACATAAACGCATATGTATCAATAGATGCTGTAATAACAGCAAAAAAGTAAAGTAGTATATAATATATAAATATGTATATGCATGAACCAATCTGGTTCAATAATGGTATGGGCTTAGAATTTAGGGGACAATAGAAAAATAAATAAATAAATAAATAAAATAAAATGTGTAGATAAAAAAAATATGACGATAGAGTGTGTGTCCCGCACAGAATGCATCCAAGTCCATTGTATAGCTAAAATAAGGATATACCGGTATGTATATCAGTTGGTACTATATCAACTGAGCAACCATGAAGTATACAATATAATGAAAAATATATAAATATATATATATATAAACAAGAAAAAATTGCGCTGAATAAAGTCCACAGTGAAATGAATTAATTAATTTTCGTCCACCCAGTTTTTTCCCTTCATAAATATATATATATATACACAGTATCCCACAAAAGTGAGTACGCCCCTCACATTTTTGTAAATATTCTATTACATCTTTTCATGTGACAACACCGAAGAAATGACACTTTGCTACAATGTAAAGTAGTGAGTGTACAGCTTGTAACAGTGTACATTTGCTGTCCCCTCAAAATAACTCAACACACAGCCCCGTAATGTCTAAACTGCTGGCAACAAAAGTGAGTACACCCCTAAGTGAAAATGTCCAAATTGGGCCCAATTAGCCATTTTCCCTCCCCGGTGTCATGTGACTTTTTAGTGTTACAAGGTCTCAGGTGTGAATGGGGAGCAGGTGTGTTAAATTTGGTGTTATCGCTCTCACTCTTTCATACTGGTCACTGGAAGTTCAACATGGCACCTCATGGCAAAGAGCTCTCTGAGGACCTGAAAAAAAGAATTGTTGCTCTACATAAAGATGGCCTAGGCCACAAGTGTCAAACACAAGGCCCGCGGGCCGAATCCGGCCCTCCAGGCCATTTCATGTGGCCCTCGCACCTCTCCTGCAGCAGCATAAGGAAAGGGGGGTGCACTGCGATGTAAGGGAGAGTGGGGGACTCAACTTCTGATGGTGGGGTGGCTCTTGACATTTAATATATGGGGAGGGGATGCGCTGGACATCTAATCTTACAGATACAACTGGTCCTTTTGAGGGCAATCATAATGCTGATGCGGCCCACATTGAAATTGAGTTTGACACCCCTGGCCTAGGCTATAAGAAGATTGCCAAGATCCTGAAACTGAGCTGCAGCATGGTGGTCAAGACCATACAGCGGTTTAACAGGACAGGTTCCACTCAGAACAGGCCCCACCAAAAAAGTTGAGTGCACGTGCTCAGCGTCATATTCAGAGGATTTCTTTGGGAAATAGACGTATCAGTGCTGCCAGCATGCCACACACTGCATCAAATTGGTCTGCATGGCTGTCATCCCAGAAGGAAGCCTCTTCTAAAGATGATGTAGAAGAAAGGCCGCAAACAGTTTGCTGAAGACAAGCAGACTAAGGACATGGATTACTGGAACCATGTCCCGTGGTCTGGTGAGACCAAGATAAACTTATTTGGTTCAGATGGTGACAAGCGTGTGTGGCAGCAACCAGGCGAGGAGTACAAAGACAAGTGTGTCTTGCCTACAGTCAAGCATGGTGGTGGTAGTGTCATGGTCTGGGGCTGTATGAGTGCTGCCGGCACTGGGGAGCTACAGATCATTGAGGGAACCATGAATTCCAACATGTACTGTGACATACTGAAGCAGAGCATGATCCCCTCCCTTCAGAGACTGGGCCGCAGTATTCCAACATGATAACAACCCCAAACACACCTCCAAGACGACCACTGCCTTGCTAAAGAAGCTGAGGGTAAAGGTGATGGACTGGCCAAGCATGTCTCCAGACCTAAACCCTATTGAGCATCTGTGGGGCATACTGAAACAGAGGGTGGAGGAGCGGAAAGTCTCTAACATCCAGCAGCTCCGTGATGTCGTCATGGAGGAGTGGAAAAGGACTCAAGTGGTAACCTGTGAAGCTCTGGTGAACTCCATGCCCAAGGGGATTAGGGCAGTGCTGGAAAATAATGGTGGCCACACAAAATATTGATACTTTGGGCCCAATTCCGACATTTTAACTTAGAGGTGTACTCACTTTTGTTGCCAGCGGTTCAGACATTAATGGCTGTTTGTTGAGTTATTTTGAGGGGACAGCAAATTTACACTGTTATACAAGCTGTACACTCACTACTTTACATTGTAGCAAAGTGTCATTTCTTCAGTGTTGTCACATAAAAAGATATAATAAAATATTTACAAAAATGTGAGGGGTGTACTCACTTTTGGGAGATACTGTACATATGAACCAATGTTGTTCAAAGCTAGATGGACTTGGAAACTCGGAGACAGTGAAATAAATGAGATGAATGTGTAATGGTGTGTGCATGAATGAACTATGTGAGTGAACATAATGTGTGAGACAATGTATATGGCAGACCGTGCTAAAGTTAAGTGCTTAAATGTGAAGGGAGTGAATGGATGATTAGCATCCATCAAGGACTGTGGACTCACCTTGAATGAAGTGAAACATCTGTGTGTGAGTGAAACAGGAAATGGGAAGTGAAAAACAGATCCAAGCCATGACTAGCCCCCAATTTATATCCCCAGAGGGCTCGGTGAGCTCCGCCTCCAATGCCATGTGTGCGTGACAAGGCACGCCAACGTGAATGATGCTCGCTGCCACATGGGGGCATGCCTGCGCAGGTGCCCCCCAGTCACACGTGGTGACATACCACGCAATAGCGAGCCAACGCCGCATCCGCGGACATCGCCTGGTGGGCGTGGTGTTTGCTTGGCGCCGATGTGTAGGTGGCCCCGCCCGTCCGGACAAGGCAGCTCCCGAGCCAGAACGATAACCAACAGGGAACAGCACCAAGAACCTAGATCAGTCCATGGGAGATGTGGTACCTGAGTGTTGGACAAAATGGCTGAAAGGGCTACGGAATAGAATAATTGTATGTAATGAATAATTGGCTAATGGTGGCAGCAGACATTACAAGAATAAATATGTGTGAATCTTTGATCTTCTCTTAAGTGCAAATGACGCTCCTCCTTCTTCTGCAATAAAGGATTATTACGTTCCTCCCCACAAGATGCTTTAAACTACAGTGAGGGGAAAAAAGTATTTGATCCTCTGCTGATTTTTTACATATGCCCCACTGACAAAGAAATGATCAGTCCAATTTTAAAGGTAGGTTTATTTTAACAGTGAGAGACAGAATAACAATAAAAATATCCAGAAAAAACGCATTTCAAAAAAATTATAAATTGATTTGCATTTTAATGAGTGAAATAAGTATTTGACCCCTTCGCAAAACATGACTTAGTACTTGGTGGCAAAACCCTTGTTGGCAATCACAGAGGTCAGACGTTTCTTGTAGTTGGCCACCAAGTTTGCACACATCTCAGGAGGGATTTTGTCCCACTTCTCTTTGCAGATCCTCTTCAAGTCATTAAGGTTTTGAGGCTGATGTTTGGTAACTCGAACCTTCAGCTTCCTCCACATATTTTTTTATGGGATTAAGGTCTGGATACTGGCTAGGCCACCCTGGGACCTTAAAGTGGAGTTCCACCCACTTTTACAACTCTTCAGCATCCCTCACTAAACTGTGCACTGTAAACAAATTGGATATTTTTTTTATTTTTTTTCTCAGCACCTACTGTATACCTGCTGTATTCATTTTTCACTTCCTCCTCCGTGGCCGCGGCCCATCGCATCATTTCCTGTTTGCAATGCCTTCTGGGAAGGGGCGGCAACTTCCTCTGAAACTGCCGTTGCTATGGAAACCTGACCTAAAACCTATTACACTGCTTGTGCTGCACTGAGCATGTGCGAGATCTGCAAGGATGGCATCCAGGAAGAAATACAGTCTGCCTTCAGATGCCCACACTTAAGATGGCCACAGCCTGTTGTAAATTTATAAAATAACAAACTACTGCTATAAACTAACAAAACAGACCTTAGTTTACAGACTAACTTTACTAGAATACATTAAGCTTGTGTATTATAGGGGTATTTTTATTTAAAAAGTATCATTTCGGCCGGAACACCACTTTAATCTCCTTCTTCTTGAGACACTCCTTTGTTGCCTTGGCTGTGTGTTTTGTGTCATTGTCATGCTGAAATACCGATCCATGGCCCATTTTCAATGCGCTGGCTGAGGGAAGGAGGGTCTCACCCAAGATTTGACAGTACATGGCCCTGTCCATATCCCCTTTGATGCGGTGAAGTTGTCCTGTCCCCTTAGCAGAAAAACACCCCAAAGCATAATGTTTCCACCTCCATGTTTGACGGTGGGGATGGTGTTCTTGGGGTCATAGGCAGCATTCCTCCTCCTCCAAACACGGCGAGTTGAGTTAATGCCGTAGAGCTCAATTTTGGTTGCATTTGACCACAACACTTTCACCCAGTTCTCCTCTGAATCATTCAGGTGTTCATTAGCAAGCTTCAGAGGGGCCTGTGCATGTGTTTTCTTAAGCAGAGGGACCTTGCGGGCGCTAAAAGATTTTAGTCCTTCACAGCGTAGTGCGTTACCAATTGTTTTCTTGGTGACTATGGTCCCAGCTGCCTTAAGATCATTGACAAGATTCTCCAATGTAGTTCTGGGCTGATCCCTCACCGTTCTCATGATCATTGAAACTTCATGAGGTGAGATCTTGCATTGAGCCCCAGACCGAGGGAGATTGACAGTCATTTTATGTTTCTTCCATTTGCGAATAATCGCAGCAACTGTTGTCACCCTCTCACCAAGCTGCTTGGCGATGGTCTTGGCGATGGTCTTGGCGATGGTCTTGGCGATGCTCTTGTAGGCTCCCATTCCAGGCGATGGGGTCATTGTACAGGTATTTGGTCTTGGCGATGGTAGAGAGATTGGAATCTGATTGATTGATTGATTGCTTCTGTGAACAGGTGTCTTTTATACAGGTAACAAGCTGAGATTAGGAGCACGCCCCTTAAGAGAGTGCTCCTAATCTCAACGCGTTACCTGTGTAGAAGACACCTGGGAGACAGAAATCTTGCTGATTGATAGGGGATCAAATACTCTTTTCACTCATTAAAATGCAAATCAATTTATAACTTTTTTGAAATGTGTTTTTCTGGATATTTTTGTTGTTTTTCTGTCTCTCAGTGTTAAAATAAACCTCAAAAAGCAAAAACATATAAAGAACAGTCTCATCAAAACAACAGTCCAATGTTAAAACAGTGCTGCTGCTGGATAAATGTCCAAATCTACAAACAAGTATATTCTCAATTATGACGATGTAGCAAAGTGAGTCTATATTGGTGAATAATCCTAGGTAATGGCTTGCATGTGCACCCTACAGCAAATCCCAGTCTTCACCACGTGAGGCACTCTTCCCCCAATGGGGTTTAAACTCACCAAAACGTTGAAATAAACAGCATTAGTCAGTCATTTCTTTCAACCAGACTCCCATCATCATCTTAGAAGACAGCATGTTGTACTCCAAAAGGGTTCATAAAAAACACAGAGATGCTTACATAGCGTAATCCTGCTTTAATAAAGATACCCAAAAATACAGCCAACCCTACTTTCAATCTACGTACATTTATCATTTACATTTATCCCCTGTTGGTAAAGCATGTCAAATGTAGAGTGTGTAGTCACCAAACCTGGTCCCAAGCCCGCCCATGTTGCATACACGGCGTTCGCGATTACTTCCTGGTTGGGAACAGCTGACGGTGAAGCGCACTCGTCACTTCCGGTTACGCATTTCGTCACTTCCGACTTCAACAGAGGGCGTGGCTAGACGGCCTTTAGATTAGGAGTTATATTGTCCCGCCTCCCAAATGATTGGGCAATCCAGCGCGCAACATCCATTCTGATTGGTGCACTCCAGAGCGGTGTCTATGCACACTGATTGTCATCTGCTATACGAGGACAGCGAACTCCATGCTAATACTGCACATTAGGTTAATAATGGTCACATAATTTAATCGCGAGCACACATATTAACTTAGACATGTCAATATACACATATTATATGAAAATTGGAGATAATATCCCAAACTAAAAACATCACAATTGCATATCTTCATTAGACAACATCTGCTCTTCACTAGAGATATAACATAAAATAAGGTAAAAAACATGGTTATGTGCAAAACACAAAATCCAAAGTATCTGGACAAGCTAGTTGTGGATAAGGTTGCCACCTTTTCTTCAAGTCAAACCCGAACACTTCAGTGTCGCACATCAATTTTTATTCATAGTATGCATAGATAAACTATGCATAGATGTCGCTATTAAATAAAATTTCTAATCATATGAAGTTAATCACAAGAGTCCCCCTTTACATCAGAGTCCGCAAAGTTCCCCCACACTGTAAGATGGGACTCTGGGGACTCTGATGTAAGGGATGCTCTGATGTACGGAGAGGACTCTGATGTAATGGGGAACACTGTGGCCTCTAGTGTAAAGGGGAGCTCTGATGTAATGAGTGCTCTGAGAACCCCGATTTACCTTAGCATACTCACTTAGAGGCAGGAGAGTTAAGGGTCAAGGGGGGAGACTTCAGTCACAGACGGGGATGGATGGTGAGCTCACTCACCCCTTGGCAGTCAGCACCTCCCATCCAGATGTATCTGAGGCTGCTGGGCTTCAAATTTCCCATCCCCACTTTCCCTTTCTGAGGCACAGTGCTGGGGATTGGAGTGTGGGCAGACACAGAGGGGTAGGGGCAGGAGGAAGAGGTGCAGATCGAGCCCTCTCTCCTCTCCTATCTGTATGTGTTTGGGGGGGGATTGATAGTGCTGACTTTGTGCAGTGTGACAGAGAGTGTAACAGACACTCTCAGCTTAGACAATTGCAGCCATCAACCCTGCTGGGAGGCCATAGTCCGGTCTGAATAATGTGTCCGGGTCTCAGACAGTCTGAAACCCGGACGCATGATTCCAAACCCGAACTGTCCGGGTGAATCCCGAACAGTTGGCAACCCAAATCTGGATAAGAGTTCATCAGTCTAGTTGCCTAGTGACAGCCCAATCAGTGTTTTGCCTCAGGGGCCAGGGCATATGCATTTCAGATTTCTATTTCTCTGTGATTGGTATCAATACTGCTACTATACAATATGACTTTATCATTTTCTGTGTATGCCAGCATAACATGCAACCAGGGGCGTTGCTAGGTCTACAAAAGATCTGGGGCTAGAGCCCATAGCAGCATAGTAAAGAAAGTCATAAGCTTGGGCGGGCATACACATGTATATACAGTAATATACGTGTGTGTGTGTGTATATATCCCCAGAGAGCCCCCTTACATCAGGGTCCCCAGAGAGTCCCCCCTTACATCAGGGTCCCCAAAGAGCCCCCCTTACATCAGGGTCCCTAGAGAGCCTCCTCCTTACATCAGAGTCCTCAGAGAGCCTCCCCCTTCCATCACGGTATCCAGAGGGCCCCCTCATTCACATCAGGGTTCCCAGAGAGCCCCCCTTACATTAGGGTCCCCAGAGCCTCTGCCTTAAAATCAGGGTCCCCAAAGAGCCTCTCCCTTGCATCAGGGTCCCCAGAGAGCCCCCCACTTACATAAGGGTCCCCAGAGAGCCTCCCCTGCCCTTTGGGGACCCCTGCAGAGACTCGGGGCTATTGGCCCTAGATTCGGGGCTATAGCCCCAAAAGCCAGCCCCTAGCAACGCCCCTGCATGCAACTCACATTTATTCGCTGTTCCTTTTCAACCGTTCCTATATTCATGCCGGGCGGGTATACTGCTACTTAAAGGATAAGTTACGTTTTTGTAAACAAAGAAAACATGCACACTTTTTTTGCAGGTAAAAAAAAATGTGCATTTATTATTTTTTGGAGCCTCTAAAGCATTGCACCAGAGACCAGCGGACCACTGGTGCCATGCAGGTCTCAGACAGATCTGCCAGTGTATCTGCTTCCCTGTATATCCCGTACGGCCAAGCAGATACAATCTGACAGGAAGCTTGAATGAACTACCACAGCGCCATGGTAGTTCACTGAAAACTACAAGCCGACAGCTGCAAAGGCTGCACATAGCCTTGTCAATCAGTGATGCGGGCGGGTGGGGGTGGAGCCCCGCTCGGCCACGTTTTGTTTTTTTTTTAAATTGCAAATGCTAGCAGGGAGAGAAGAAGAACCCTGCTAGCTGTCACAACGGGATCAGGGAGTTGCGGGGGCCGGTCCGTTCGTACCCAGAATATGGGCGTAACATGTAACATTAGCAATAACAGACAGTGCAGCGCTGAAAAGATAATCTAACAACTACAAACAATGATAAAAATGTCCATATAAAACCATGTAAGGAAAAACATGGATGTAATATGAAAGCTAAAAACATCAATGGTGGTAAAGGGTGCTTCATGCAAAATTCTGAAGTGCTCCTTAATCTGTGCTCACACCACTTGCTAGCCAAACCGCTCACCTTACAAAATGGACCCCTGAGCTAACAGGAAGGTCACACAGGCGTTCGCCACCAATGGTGGTTAAGGTTAAAATCTTGGATGGAAAGTCGGGCACCTCTTTCGCTCAATCGCTTTAAATGTATTTAATCCGTAGTTACATGAAATGTAAAAAAAAAATAATATAGTGCTCTCTGTATGGCTAAAAACGTAATCCTTTATTCTAAAAGACAGGTACTCACATAAGAGGCACTATACCTAGTGCTGGGATAATAGGTGTATGCACATCAAATGGTAACAGCAAATGATAAAGTGTCTGCAGAGACATCTGGGGAAACTCCCGCACGCGTATCGTCCAACAGGACTTCCTCAGCTGTAATGGAGTCCCATCTGTCCAATTACTTATTTACAGCTGTGTAACATGTTACGAAAGGTGAACTTATGCTTTAATATTATACCATATGTTTTTTTGTTTTCAACTCAGCAATGTTTAACTTTCTCTGTATTGTTCAATATGATAATAAAAAATATGCTTGAAAAAAAAAATTCAAAAAAGTGTATTTTTTTGAAAAAAAAATGGTTTTGAAAAAATTGCTGCGCAAATATGGTGCGGCATTAAAAAAAAATGCAACGGCCACCAATTTATTCTCTAGGGCCTCTGTTTTAAAAATATACAATGTTTGGAGGTTTCAAATTATTTTCTAGATAAAAATTGTGATTGTTACATGTAAACAAAAAGGTGCCAGAAGAGGCATGGAGCTAAAGTGGATCAAATGTAATTGCCAATATCTGTACAGTAAAAAAGAGCCTTGGATGCAGACATCTTATGAACAAAATGTCAATCATTTTTGACTCTGCCCACACCATATTATTACACAAAAAATACCAATCTGATGTTCAATAAAGATTTATAGGGAGCTATAACATATTTTTTTGATATTTATAATTTCATTTGAATTGCTCTTCTGAAAGTTTTTGTTTTTTTTAGTTCATGTGACTGGCGGAGCGCCAATCAGGGCTGTGCAGACTAATGCCGCGTACACACGGTCGGACTTTTTGTCTACAAAAGTCCGACGGACGCCGACGGACAAAATGCGGCTGACAATCCGATCGTGTGTGGGCTTCCCCGGACTTTCAGCGGACTTTTCCAGCCGCAAATCTGACGGACTTTAGATTTGAAACATGCTTCAAATCTTTACGTCGTAACTACGCCGGACCCAGAAATCCGCTCTTCTGTGTGCTAGTCCGACAGGTGAAAAAGGACGCTAGGGCAGCTATTGGCTACTGGCTATCAACTTCCTTATTTTAGTCCGGTGTACGTCATCACGTACGAATCCGTCAGACTTTTGTGTGATCGTGTGTAGGCAAGTCCGTTCGTTAGAAAGTCTGCCGCAAGTCCGCCAAAAGTTCGTCGAAAGTCTGTCGGACGGACTGTCGGACTTTTGTAGACGAAAAGTCCGACCGTGTGTACGCGGCATTACTCATACAGTAGTAACAGAAGCCCCTCCCAAGGATCTTTCCCTGAAGAAGCCAAAGAACAGAGAGAGATCATATGATCACATAACAGTGCTGCAGGAGTAAGGAAAAACAAGAAACACAGGGGTTGATTTACTAAAGCCAAATATACTATGCACTTTGCAAAGTGCAGTTGCTCCAGAGCTTAGTAAATGATGTAAAGCTCCACTTTGCAAAGAATACCCAATCACAAGCCAGGAAAATAAAAAAACAGCATTTTTGTTTGCATATGATTGGGTAATAGAAGTTAGCAGAGCTTCTGCTCATTTACTAAGCTCTGGAGCAACTGCACTTTACAAAGTGCACAGTCTACTTGCCTTTAGTAAATCAACCCCACAGTGTCATGATATATATGATTTATCTACTTGCCGACCGCAATACGCATATATATATATGTTGCGGTTTGCAAGAGATTTACCGGGGTTATCATAGCTCCCAACTTTCTGAGATGAGATGGAGGGACACCTATTAGAAAAAGTAGGTAGGCATTGGACATACCCCCTGCCACGCCCTCCTCCCCTTAAAGAAGAATTGTACAAAAAATGATTGGTTAAACCCACAAGTGCTTTTTATTTTACTACTATTCCTTTATTTTGGTTTTTGGAATTTACAAATGCAGCAATTTAGAAATTGGATGAAAGGTTTAGCAAGGTAAAACACTTTTGGATAGACAAGTAGTGCATTTTATATAAATCAGATCAAAATGAGGGGGGAAAGATGGACATTTGGGGATTTTGTTCCAAATCAGAGATGGTCCCTCGAAATCAGGGATGGTTGGGAGCTATGCATACAGGACAAGAGAAGTGTTAAACTGGCCATACACCATACAATTTTCTTTTTCAACTTTCTTTAGATTTATCTTCAACTATGTAGTACAAGGGCCTGCCTGATTGCATACAAATTAAAAGTGTTTAGGTTTGACCTCCTATTATATGGTTTTGGTAAATCTAAAGGAAAGTTGTACAGGAAAATTGTATAATGTATGGCCAGCCTTACTGTGCAGAGGCTATACATACAGAATGTCAGGAATGGATTCACCTGCTGGTGGCACTGTGGCTCCCAGACCTGTAGATTGTAGTTCTGGTGTCCACCAGCGGGTGTCTCTCAGCAGCCAGCAGCTCTTACTAATTAGTTATCACCTGATGCTGGTTGTTGGGAGGATATTTAGCTCTTCCTATGCTACTGCCGCTTACCTTGGTGTTTTGTCCATATGCCCCTGATCCTTGTAGCTGATGCTGATGCTCCTCTTCCACCTGCCTGCTTGTTCCTGTTCCTGTGTACCCTCTCCCTGTCCTGGCTTGCTTCCTCTGCCTGGTCTCCCGTGCATAACCCTGGCTTTGACACTGACCACACTTCTCAGCCATATCCTCCTGTCTGTATATAGTTATTCATCAGGAAGTGGCAGTAGCATCTCCTGAACACCTGTCAGCTGCTGCTATACCAGTCTGAAAAACAAACCATCGCAGATTGCTTTTCAGAGGGCAGTAAGCATTACTGCAAGTGTGAAAGAGACCTAAAAGAGGGGAGACTTGCTTATTTATGGCAGACCCCACTTACAATTATAATACTATGTACAGAAACCTTGTTCACTTCCGGACCGCCCATTGCAAATATATATATTACTTTGACGTTATATACCGTGGTTATGGCCATAACCCCGGTATTTTTTTAAACAGTGGACGATCCTCTTTCACATAAAAGTGGTCGCGGTGGCGGATTCACACTCAGGCGGTTTTCAGGCGCTTTTGTGCTTAAAAATAGCGCCTGAAAACTGCCTCCCATTCATTTCAATGGATACTTTCACACTGGGGCGGTGCGCTTGCAGGGCGGTGAAAAAAGACCTGCAAGCAGCATCCTTGGGGCATGTTTGGAGCACTTTAAAAAGCGCCTCAAAAACGCCCCTGCCCATTAAAATGAATGGGAAGCACTTCCAAAGTGCCTTAAAAGCACCACAAAACGGCTCTTTTTTCATTCTAGTGCCTCAAAAGCGACCAGCGTTTTATCGGCAGTTTTTGCAGCGTTTCAAGTATGAATTACACCACAGTACCTGGCAGTTGTTCAGTGAGGGTTTGTTTTAAAAGCTCTTTTAACCACTTAAGCCCTGGGCCATTTGGCTGGCCAAAGACCAGAGCCATTTTTGCGATTCAGCACTGTGGCGCTTTAACTGACAATTACGTGGTCCTGCGACGTGGCTCCCAAACAAAATTGACATCCTTTTTTTCCCACAAATAGAGCTTTCTTTTGGGGGTATTTGATTACCTCTGTGGTTTTTATTTTTTGCGCTATAAACAAAAAAAGAGCGACAAATTTGAAAAAAACGCATAAAAAATATCCCCAAAAAATATATAAAAAACAGTTTTTTTCCTCAGTTTAGGCCGATACGTATTCTTCTACATATTCTTGGTAAAAAAAAAAAAAAATCGCAATAAGCGTATATTGATTGGTTTGCGCAAAAGTTATAGCGTCTACAAAATAGGGGATAGTTTTATGGCATTTTTATTAATAATTTTTTTTTTTACTAGTAATTAGGCTTGTGCAATTCGTTTCGTAACAAATTAAAATTCAGCCGAATTTTGCATCTTTCGAACATTCGGATGCATCCGAATTTCCGAATAAAAGAAAAACGAATTTCAACTAATACGAAAGAAATTATAGCAGATTTAACGAATGAATTCGACATGATTCAGTAATTGTTAAAGATCTAATGAAACAAAAGGTCAACTCAAAGTAAATCTTACAGTCCAATCAGCTGATTAATTTTGTGCTGGAGGTTGGATTACTGGCAAAGTGCATTCCTGAGAACTGAGTGAGAAGGATGTTGTATTGTATTTGAGCAGAGGAGAAGATATATTGTCATTGTGTGTGTTAAAAGATTCAATAAACAAACGACTTTCCAAAGTAAGAATCATTATCACGAATATATATACATACATAAATATCGAATTTCAACAAATACGAATAAAATTATAGCGCATATAACTTATGAATTTGACATGATTTGAGATTCCGTATAACGAATATCAACACTCTACAGAAATAACGAATTATCCAAAAACGTATTAACATAACATAACGAATATAACAGAACGAAATTATTTATTTTACGAATGACAACGAACCGAAACTAAACAAAATTTTTCATTGTGCACAAGTCTACTAGTAATGGCAGTGAAGGGGTTAATGTGTGTCCTAGTTTGTGTTCTAACTGAAGGGGGATGTAGACTGTGCAGGGAAGCTCTGTATGAACAGAGGATCTGTCAGTTCTCCCATTAGAGAACCGGAAACTGTGTGTTTACACACACAGTTCCAGTTCCGGGTTCTCCGTGTGCCGCCAGCCGTTTGCGGTGATCGAGACTAGTGGCCACAGGGCGAAGCGACATTACATAACGTCGCTTCGCCCAGCCATGCCATTCTGCCACAGTATAACTGCGGCGGCTGGTTAACCACTTGCCGACCATATAACCTAAATATACAGCGGCAAGGCGGTTCGGCTGCACCAGATCATGTACAGTACCTACTATGTGATCTGACACTTCCGGGTAGGGGTCACACGCTGATTAAACACAGCAGATGTTGATCACAGGGGTGGCGGCCAATGGATTATTGCTGACACCCAGCGATCGTCATGAATTTACACAGGACAGGGCTCTGGCCTATGTAAACAAGGCAGAGCCCTGTCCTGTCAGAGGGAAGTAATAGATTTAAATTTAATTTCCCCGCAAAGCAGGGAATAAAATGGATTACTTGCCCTAGTAAAAACACCTCACACGGTACACCAAAACACTGGCTAGGCACACATTTAACCCTTTGATCGCCCCTGATGTTTACCCATTCCCAACCAGTGTCATTAGTACAGTGACCGTGCACATTTTTAGCACTGATCGCTGTATTAGTGTCACCGGTTCCCATAAAGTTTTAAAAGTGTCAGTTAGTGCCCGAATGTCCATCGCAATATCAGAGTCTCGCTATAAGTTGCTGATCACCAGCATTACTAGTAGATTTACCAAAAATATGTAGCAGAATACATACTGGTCTAAATTTATCAAGAAATTACATTAAAAAAAAAAAATGTATTGGATATGTTTTATAGCAGAAAGTAAAAAATATTTTATTTTTTTTCAAAATTGTCAGTCTTTTTTTTGTTTATAGCGCAAAAAATAAAAAACGCAGAGGTGATCAAATACCACCAAAAGAAAGTTCTATTTGTGGGGAAAAAAGGACGTCAATTCTATTTGGGTACAGCGTCGCACGACCGCGCAATTGTCAGTTAAAGTAACACAGTGCCATATAGCAAAAAATGTCCTAGTCATGAAGGGGGGTAAACCTTCTGGGGATCAGGTGGTTAAAGGCTAATTAATGTTTTTGTTTAATGATCTAAAGACTGGGAGCAGGCAGGCCATGCAGGAAGATCGGGGCTGCCCTGTGCAAAACCATTTCACAGAGGAGGTAAGTATAATATGTTTATTATTTTTTACAAATAATATATTTACCTTCAGATTCACTTTAATGACTCTTTTTCACATGCAAAAATGATGATAAATTCATTGAGTGTCACTCATGTTCCCCAAAACTATGGGGAAAGTGTTGTCACCCTAGGACATTAAATATATTAGGACTACAGGACCCCTCTCCTGTCCCTAACATGAGGGGGAGGTGTTTTGTAGTTCACAGAGATAACCTGGGTAGGAACATAAAACTACATGAGATAACACTGCGGAGGGCACAGGACAGTACTGGATTTATGGCAGTTTATTATTTTACTTTGGATTCTTCAATCAACACTATCTTCTAATACAACAGTAGAAGCGGGGCAACCTCAGTAAAACCTTGGATGCCAGACCCAGACCACACACCAGGAGCATGACCTGTAAGGTCGCTTTGGGCACTGGATTCTGCTTGAGTTTTCACCTTGGCACTTTGCATGTTGCGCACAGTTAGGCACGGGGTGCTATACAGATCCATGGCCTTGGTCCATTCCTATGGAACCCAGACACTGAAGACCCCTTCCAGGGGTTTACACATCATGACAGATGAAGCCTGGACCCTATATAAGTATCAGCTCCTCAGGGTGCAGACAATATGCAACTAATAAATGAGCGGTGCTAGAGGCAAGTCTGGAGGACGCTTACATCACTTCCGGTGACGTCACATCCCACCGGTGGAATGCACACCGCGGTTGTGGAAATCAAAACAGAGACTGCTTGCATCTGCAGCATTGCTGGATACACTGGGTGCCGGTTCTGGCACACTATTATGTGAGCGCACATTTTTTAGCTAACAGCTTAAAGAGTAATATACCATGCTAGAACAAAATCATGTGGGGCTTTACATGTACCTTGTGGGGTCTGATAAATACACAAACCAAGGAAGTTTTAAAAAATATAAACAAATCTTTACTTTACATATACAAAGGGTTTGTTTTAAAAATTGAAGACAAGACTAGTTAAAAATCACAGTTACAGTTAAGTTGTCCGGGGTGCTGTTGTCCTGGCTGCAGAATCCAGGAAAATGACCTACGTGTTTCATGGGGTAACCCCACTTCATCAGGGCCTCGGATTATAATACAAATTGTATATATACTTTAATGATGTACAAGCATGTTGTTAACACAAACATTTATATTGAAATTGGAAAGAAAATTCATTGGATATTCCAACAATGTTAACATGTGACATTGTTGGTTAACATTGCTGGAATATCCAATGAATTCTCTTTAAAATTTCTTTTTTTTAATTTCAAAAGTAGAAGACAACAAAACCAATAAAGCAGTAGGGGGAGAAGATCCCTGTACTAGCGGTCACTGTTTGAAAACAGCGCAGCTGTGCGGGGCTCCGCCCACATGACTGCATCATTCATACACACAGCTCTGTGTGAGAATGAACTACAAGACCCGATATCCTTAGCGGCTGTCGGCTTGTAGTTCTGAATGAACTACCATGGTGTTGTGGAGCGCGGTGGTAGTTCATTGAGTCTTCCTGTCAGGGAGTATCGGCTTAACCTGTACGGCATGTACACTGACAGAGTGCAGGAGACTTGCATGGCATCAGTGATCTGCTGATCGCTGATGCAAAGCTTTTCTGGCCCCTACTAAAAAAAATTATAAATGCACACGTTTTTACCTGCAAAAAAATGTGCATTTATTTTTTTTTTAACCACTTAAGGTCCATCCTATAGCAGTTTTACTGCTACAGGGCGGCACCTCTGCTCTGGATCATGTGTGTGTATATATATACATATATATATATATATATATATATATATATATATACATATACTGTATATATATATATATATATATATATATATATATATATACGTGATCTAGCTCTTTCGTGTGGCTGGCGGCTCGCTCCCACTGTGATTATACACAGCAGGAGCTGACTGGTGGGTACCGCAGACTCCGCTGGGCACCCGCTGATTGTTCGGTACAGAGGCAGAATGGCAGTCTGCCTATGTGACAAGGCAGATTGACGTTCTGTCAGTGGGGAAGGCATGGATCCTGTGTCTCTGCAAAGGATCTCCCACAGTCCACAGAAACATAGGCTAGGCACACATTTAACCCTTTGATCGCCCCTGATGTTAATCCCCTTCCTAGCCAGTGTCATTAGTACAGTGACAGTACATCGTTTTTAGCACTAATCATTGAATTAGTATAACTAGACATGCGGTTCGTTACATTCTAAATTGAAATTCAGACAAATTTTTCGTTATTCGGATATATACAAATTTCAGAATTACAATAGTAACGAATCCGAATTAACAAAACAAAATTTTGGACAAAATTCGGATTCAAATTGTTTTTGAATCAAATTCTAATAGTTTACGAATTCAGATTGTTTTCTAATCAGATTAGAATTTCCGAAGCGAATAAAATAGAATAGAAAATAAAAGAATATAATAGAAAAGAAAAGACTAGAACGGAAAATAAAAGAATAGAATTGAATAGAAAAAACAATAGAATAGAATGGAATAGAAAGAATATAACCATCTTCTAAATTCGATTTAGAAAGGAATTAGATTCAAATGGAAACTAATTCTGAAAACTAATTAAACAAATTAAACACATTTAACTAAGTGTTATTTATGTAAATACCAAATCGAAGTTATGCTAAACGCATTTTTTCGTTTGGCACATGTCTAAGTATCTTTGGTCCCCAAAAAGTGTCAAAAATGTCTGTCAGTGTCAGAATGTCCATTGCAACATAGTTTATAGACGCTATACCTTTTGCGCAAACCAATCAATATATATATATCAAATTTTTTTTTTTTAATTGTCTGTCTTTTGTTTATAGTGCAAAAAATAAAAAACCCAGAGGTGATCAAATACCACCAAAAGAAAGCTCTATTTGTGGGAAAAAAAGGACATAAATTTTATTTGGTTACAGCGTTGCACGACCACGCAATTGTCAGTTAAAGTAATGCAGTGCCGTATCGCAAAAAATGGCCTGGTCATGAAAGGGGGGGTTAATCTTATGGACATCAAGTGGTTAAAAAAGTGTCATACACCGTGAAGCAAAAGCATGGTCAGGAACCAGGCTGAGGTCAGTACCAGTGAAGCAGGCAGAGCAAGGTCCAGTAGCAGACCAAGGTAAGTACCAGGGAAGCAGGCAGAGCAAGGTCCAGTAGCAGACCAAGGTCAGTACGAGGGAAGCAGACAGAAAATAGTCAAAGGCAAGCCAAGGTCAGTATCTGGAATCAACAGAGCAAGGTCAGGAACAAGCCAGGACAGCAATGGAAGATCAATCAGCAAACAGAAACAAGGATCACAGGGAGGCTGAAGAACATGCATTGATTAGCACACACCAGCATCTCCTTTAAATAGGCAGCTTGGTGCCAATGCATGTGAACGTTGACGCCAATGCACTCAGACACACACAAATGTACCTACATGTCAGTGCATGCAGGATACAAGCCCGAGCTCGCCTGTGTGCTGGTACATGTTCACGAGCATTAGCTGCATGAGAATGAGCATTAGCTGTAAAAGTTTCCTGACACTGGGTGTGTCATTGGAGACAGAGTTGTTTTAAGAGTTGTAGCACAACAGAGGATCCATTGTCATCACCATCAACAGCTCCTTGGGGTAAGCACTACATAAGCTTCTTGAAACAACTATATTTCTGTGGGAAATGAGGGGCAAATGTAAAGGCAACAGCTATACATTGAATTGTTACCTCTGTGTATCTGCTACCTATAGACACAGGTCTACTGGGCTTTCCACCAAATCCTGGCAAAAAAAAAAAAAGACGCTAATTTGGGGGCTCCTACTATGCTAGTATATGATTGCGCTCAGTTCAGTTGTTTGGGTATAAAGTGGACCTGAATAAAAAAATTACGATTTTCTTTTATTTAGGGAACCTCAAAAAAGTTAATTATATCTAAGCGATCCCGTGAAATATGGACTTTTTCTCTTGAAGGTCTCTTGAAACATAGCAGTCGTTTGCCCTGGCACTCCTGTGCCCTGAGCCTCATAGCTGTATATCTGCAGTGTGAGACCATCTAAAGCAGGGGTCTCCAGACTGTCTAAACAAAAGGGCCAGTGTACTGTCCCTCAGACTGTAGGAGGGCCGGACTGTGGCCAGTAGGAGTAGAAAATGCCAATGGGAGTAGACAGTGGCTCAGGCTTGGTGGTCAATGGGAGTAATAAAGTGACATAGCTCCTATGGTCAGTAGGAAGAGGAATAATGCCCCATAATTGGTATTAACTGGAGGAATAGTGCCGCATTACTGGTGTCAGTCTGAGGAATAGTGCTTAATGATTAATATTAGTGGGAGGACTTATGCTCCTTTGTTGGTGTCACTGAAAAGGAAAAATGGCCCATTGTTGGCGTCAGTGAAAGGAATAGTATCCCATTGTTGTTGTCAGAGGAAGGAAAAATACCCCATCGTTGGTGTCAGTAGAAGGAATAGTATCCCATTGTTGTTGTCAGAGGATGGAAAAATACCCCATCGTTGGTGTCAGTAGAAGGAATAGTATCCCATTGTTTGTGTCAGAGGAAGGAAAAATACCCCATCGTTGGTGTCAGTGGGAGAAATAATGTCCTGCTTTTGGTGTCAGTGGAAGAAATGGTTCATTATTGTTGGTGTCAGTGGAAAAATGGCTCCTCATTTTTGGTGTCAGTGGGAGGACTAAAACCTCATATCAGTGGTAGAAAGAGTGCCCCAAGGACCAAATAAAGGCAAGCAAAGGGCTGCATCAATCATGCAGGCCACAGACTAGAGACCACTAATCTAAAGTACTACTGTGTTTAACTGCAAATTGCACCCGATTTGAAGATGTCATTACTGTGATGCTCACTCTTCTTGATGGAGAGAAAGTGGCAGTGGAAGTATCTCCCTGCTTGTAGTTCCTGCAGCTCTAATGCTAATTCCTGGTTCTCACCAGTCATTAGGGGTAGGTCTTATATTAGGGAGTAAAGCTCTTTTTTAACAAGATGGCCACCTCCACAAAAAGAAGAAGAAGAAGAAGAAGAGACATTAGGTCAGTAATTAGGGAAAAAGATCAGCTGTAAGGACATTATAGACAATACTGGTCACCAATTATTTTTTTAAACAGCTTCAGGCCCTTTTTAAATACAGATTTAATGTAAGGGCCATGCAGAGATATAGAACTTTTCAGTGCCTCAGGTTAAAAATAGTTATATTTAACAAAATAGTTTTTTTAAGTAGGCAGAAGTTCTGCGGCAGTGGCAGTTTCCTTCAAATGACCACACCCACACTGATAGCTTTGGGTACCAGGCAGGTTTGCGAGAAGCCATGGATCAGACTGAACTGGGCTGAGGTTGATATAAGTGAATTCATTATTCCTGAATACACGGTAAAGTATCACATTTTGGAGCTCACAGTTTTATTGACTTTGCTTTGAGTTTTAGCATGTTGGCTTTTAGTGCAATCTCGTGTAAGTCAGCCATCACCAGCACCCTAATTAGCTGTTCAGAAATAGCTGCCGGACTTATATTAGGCTGTCTGACAGTTCTCCAGAGGTTCAACGCATGCAGGACCTTGTCTGGTAGTTGCAGAGATCTGAAATATAAATGCACAGTCATTAGTAAGTGTGGACAGTGCTGAGGTTGCACTGGTTTTTCTCTAGCAAATTAATGTATTATGACCTGTCTAATCATGATCTATCATGTAATGTGTATGTACATGCAAAAAAAAAAAAAAGAAATTGGTTCTAGTTTTGGTGAGAGCTCTTCTCTCCCTTCACCTATTGGTCTCGCTGGCTTTGCTGGGGCATCGGGAGCTCAGTGCTGTCAATCAAAGCCAATGAGAAGGGAGCGGGGGCAGGGCCGAGCCCCGTTGTCTGTGTCAATGGACGCAGCAGAGGGACTCGGTGTGAGCACTCATGAGTGCCCCCATGGGAATCGGCTTCTCATGGGGGCGCACTGGCCAAAGAGGAGAGGCCAGCAGTACCGGTGGGAGACATTATTATTGGTTTCTGGGATTACATTTTTATTAAACGTACAGCACAATGATGTTTATTATGCTTCTCCCGAGCTTTATTGTTGGATCAATGTAAGGAGATAAGAAACAAAAGAATTGCGCTAATAAATTACAAAAAGTGCATAGAAACTGTGAAAACAGTGTCAAATCCAAATGACGTGAAATGTAAATGAACTAAAAGAATACGGTGGCATCAAGGGTTAACCACCCATGCGACCTAGAAGTCCAAAACTGAGTGAACTAAATAATAGTCTACAATGGTGGCAACGAAATAAAACCACATATAAAGAAAAAATCCAAGTGAATGTAAAATATTCTTCCGTGAAGAGCAGTCCACCACCAAGAATGGAAGGGGTCACTCCTTACCGGAAAGCCATGATCCCCCACTACAAAGGATCATGACTCGCAAACAGCTGAAACTTGCAACTTGGAACTTGCATCGGTATCCACTACGAGTTCATCAAATCATCAGGGGTTATGGACCAGAATGTCATCCAGAAAGGAAAGCCTTAAGCCCCTGGAAGACGTGATGCTGTCACGAAACGCGTAGGGTGGAGCAGGACGACGCGCTGATGTCACCTCCAATCTAGTCAATGTAGACTATTATTTAGTTCACTCAGTTTTGGACTTCTAGGTCGCATGTGTGGTTAACCTTTGATGCCCCCGTATTCTTTTAGTTCATTTACATTTCAGTTCATTTGGATTTGACACTGTTTTCACAGATTCTATGCACTTTTTGTAATTAATTAGCGCGATTCTTTTGTTTCTTATTTTTAGTGCTATATGGGTGTCATATTGTCAGAATCGCTGCTTTTTCACTATGATATGCAATTGATTTATATCACATTATTTAGGTGTTACATTTATTAATTAATTATTTAGCGCAGTTTTTCCCTTGTTTTTTCTTACCTTCAATGTAAGGAGATACTTCTGGGAAAGGAGTCACTACTTCCATATTGGTTGCTGACTAATGCCGCGTAAACACGATCGGTTTTCTCGTCGGAAAAAGATATGACAGCTTTTCCGACAGGATTCCGCTCAAGTTTGCCTTGCATACACACGGTCGCGCAAAAGTTCGCTGAAATTACGCCTGTAAAGAACGCGGTGACGTACAACACTACGACGAGCCGAGAAAATGACGTTCAATGCTTCCGAGCATGCGTAGGGATTTTGCGCGTCGGAATTGCCACAGACGATCGCATTTTTGGATAGGAACTTTTCCCGACCGAAAAATTGAGAGCATAGTCTCAATCTTTTGCTGGCTGAAATTCCGCCAGCAAAAGACCGATGGAGCATACACACGGTCGCATTTTCAGACAAAAAAATCTCATCGGTCTTTTGCTGGCCAAAATTCCGACCGTGTGTACGCGGCATAAGAAGTGAGAATTTTTGCAAGGCGCATTTAATATATATATTTGGTGAGTTTGCATTTCTCACATACGTTTTGCGGTGGAGCACGGTTTCAAGAAAAAAACCTTTTAACACCCATCTTTCAATCACGGTGATTGGACTGTTCTGTGAAGATTTCTGTCACTTTTTATGGAACCTCTACACTATGGACAGAGGCGGCTCTAGGCTTTGTGAGGCCTTAGGCAAAACTTACACATGAGGCCCCACGGACTGGGACGCTCCGTGATGAGGCCGCTATTCCACAGGCTGCGGGCAGTATCTGATTTGTCCGTCAGCTCCTAAGCCACAGAGTCCCAGTGGGGGTAGGCGGAGCCGCCGGCGTCAACTTCAGTGATTGAGAACAGGCAAATTAGGAGGCCGCGAGGCCCCTGTAAGTGCGAGGCCTTAGGCGACCGCCTAATTTGCCTAATTAGAGAGCCGCCTCTGACTATGGACTGTTGGATTCATGTTGATAACTACTTATTGTTTCATTTATGCTGATTACCACATTATTTATTTTGCTTTTTATGTTTGAGTTAGCACCAAACCTTTTATTGTTTTTGATTTCGTATGTAGTGCAAGGGCCTGCCTGATTGTATACAAACTGAAAAGGTTCAGGTTTGACCTCATATTATATGGTCTAGGTAAACCTAAAGGAAAATTGTACAAGTATATTGTATAATGTACGGCTAGCCTTAGATTAAAATACACTGAAGATGGTTCCAGTGGGGAAACATGATGGATGTCTGGGGTATATTTATGTGCAAAACTGTAGTTCTTGAAATATGAGAAACATTAGTTTCTTTGTAGAAATGCAAACTAAAAAATAAAAATGATACAACTAATTCATTGAAGGGATAGGATATTGTATTAGTTCATTTCTTACTTGTTCTTTAATATTGCTTTGGCATCTTCACCTCGAAGCTGAAGTTTGGTGCACAGAAATGTAAAATCATCTGTAAAAAGACTGCTTGAAACTAGCTTAAAAATCTTCTGCATAATCCTTTCTACAATGAAGAAAATATACACATATTAAACAGCATCTGCAGGCAAATCATTAAAATCAATCAGTGAAATCCTGATGCCATTGTTGTCATACCACAACCCAACTAAAAACTGAAACACCATTCAATTTACCTTCAAATTTAGGGCTTAAATTACAAAACAACCAGAAGGGCACACCAGCTGCGTGCATTACCTTTAAGTATCATTTATTTGTAAAAAAACACATGTAGGTATACTCACAAATGAACTATGATTACAGGCTCCTAAGCTCACTAGGACACCAACCACTTGACGAATCCAGAACACATTCAGTAACTGGACCTGGATGACACTCCATGGCAAGGATAATAACTTACATGTTTCAAGGCTTCTACCCTCTTCCTCAGAGCTCTGAATAAGGGGGTATATCCCTCGAAACACATAAGCTCTTTTTCCTGCCATGAAGTGTCATCCAGGATTGTCACATACACTTGTCATCAGTTCATTACACTTTAGCGCTGAAGTGGTGTTTTTCTATTTGTTTGGATCACATTTAGGGCTATATAATTGCTCGTAAACAGAATTACCAGAAGTTTCTGAGTGCTTTTGTGTAGAACTGATGTCTCTTTAGAACTGATCGCTCTGTGTAGCTTCCTTCTCTGAGACCCACAACAGGTTCTTAGAACTGGGGAACACGCTGGACTGCAAATTTAGATGAATTCATAATAATTCAGGAAATATTTATACTGGTCCAGACACCGGGGCCTTGTGCCCTGGCTTTCTCTCCCCAGGTCAGCAACACACACTTTACTGATATGCAGCAGTCTCTTCCATGGGTTATATATGGCCCACAGCTATGCAGGAGAACCTGCTTGTTGTAAAGTTCTTTCTTTGAACATACAGATACAGAAGGTTACAGAGCTAAAGTAAGCTAGTTGTATACTTGGTGGGGGGGGGGGGGGTTTGGATACAGAGGGGAGTGAGGGAGGAAGATAATTTGTTTCGGGTAGGGTTTGCTGGGAGGAATTAGGTATTTTCCATTATAATAACGGGTTGGCTGTTTGGGGTGGTGGGTGAGAGGGAAGACTTTATGCTAGGAGTGGGATTTTTGCTTAGGAGCGCAGAGATTTTTGCTTAGGGGAGTAAGGGTGGGGGAATTATTGCTGGTGGAAATTTCTGCTCTTGGAGAAGGAGGCAGAGTTTTTTTTCTTAGGCCCCTTTCACACTGGGGCGGTGGGGGCGTCGGCGGTACAACAGCGCTATTTTTAGCGCTGCTGTACCGTCGTTCTTGGAGCAGTATTCGGCCGCTAGCGGTGCGGTTTTACCCCCCCGCTGGCGGCCGAAAAAGGGTTAAAATCCCTTGTACAGCGCGGCTATAGCCGCGGTATTGCCGCGGTATAGCCGCGCTGTCCCATTGATTTCAATGGGCAGGAGCGGGGAAGGAGCGGTGAATACACCGCTCCTTCCCCGCTCCAAAAAAGCGGTTTGCAGGACTTTTTTCACCGCCCTGCCTGCGCACCGCTTCAGTGTGAAAGCCCTCGGGCTTTCACACTGAACAAACAGCGGAGGCTGTTTAGGGGCGGTTTTCAAGCGGTATTTTTAGCGCAATACCGCCTGAAAACCGCTCCAGTGTGAAAGGGGTCTAAAGGTAGAGATTTTTGCTTGGGAGGGACGGGGAGAGTTTTCTCTGGAGGAGGGATCTTTACTTTGGGGGGGAGGGGACATTAGCCTGGGGAGAAGGGGGGAATAAAAGAATTTGTGTTTGTTGGGTAGTTGAATTGGTGCTGGGGGAATAGTGTTGATCTCTGCACTCTGCAAGTAGGTCTATATGTTAAATATGCCTGACCCCTGTACTCTGAATTGTGTTTTGGGAACTCCTGACTACTGAACTGTGTACACTGGAAGCACAACATACAGAGTCCAGTGGTCTGAGACGTATGCAATGTACAGCACAACATACAGAGTACAATGGTCAGGAATATGCCATGTACAATGTTACATACTCCTGACCACCATTCCCTTTATACTGTGCTGTGTGTTATATACTTAGGGGTCCTTATTGGGGTCCATATCATTGTTTTAAACCAGGGGTGCCCAACCAGTTGCCCGGGGGCTGGGATGGCGGGTTGGCATGCCCAGATTGCGGGTTGCCAACCAGCCATCCCAGAGCATCGGTGATGTGAATTAAGCCAGCATTAGAGGAAGCAAGCGGCTGAAGAGCAGAGCCGCATAAGGCAATGCTTCCTGTATAGCGCCACCTCCTGTCACAGGCGGAGTGATACCAAATGTACTCTGCCTGGGGCAGCAACAGCCAGCGAAACCTGAATGGAAGACTGTTATTAAAGAGGAAGTAAACCCTGATGGGTTTTACTTCCTCTTTTGCTCCCTGCAAAGCCTGCAAATTAAAAGCATAATGGGCTGGTATGCATCGCATACTAGCCCATTATGTGACACTTACCTGCAAACGGATCCATCGCTGTCCCCTGTGCAGGCTGCATCCATCTTCACCCCTCTTCCTTCCGGGGGCTGCGGACTCCGGCTCTGTGACTGGCTGGAGCCGCGTGACGTCACTCCCACGCATGTGCACCGGAGCCGTCAGTAACGGCACACGCTGGGGGAAGAAACAGCACAGAGGTCCGTTTCTTCACAACGTATGTGCCGATTACATCATCGGCGCACTACAAGTGAAATATCTCCTAAACGACGCACGTTTAGGAGATATTTCCACTACCTATAGGTAAGCCTTATTCTAAGCTTACCTATAGTTAAGTCACTAGGGAGGGTTTACAACCACTTTATAGGTCAGTTTACATTATAAAATCACAGTGTATATATGGGCATATCTGTCCTGCAGTGGTTACTAGGCTGCTTTCAAACTGATCCGCAGGCGCAGTGCGGTGCACTGTGGGTTTCCTGCACTGAGCCATACACTTCTGTTTTTATGCAAAAGTGCAGCTTACCTGCAGGAAAGCCACAGGTGCAGTGCATTGCACCCACGGTGTGGGTCAGTGTGAAAGCAGCCTCAGGCCCCCTTCACACAATCGGTCCGACCAAATCGGACCCTCCATTCACCTCTATGGAGTGGCAGATGTAAATGTACTTGTGTCTGTTTACACCCATCTACCTCCAATCCGATCCACTAAAAAAAAACAGAAGGGGATCCGTCCCCTTTCATCTGGGTGGATCGGAGGGCCCATAGAGTAGAGTAGATTGCGCTGTGTCTGTGTCCACTTTGTATATGCAGGGTGGACACGAAACATGTCATCCACCCGCTCCGCTCATTGTGGCCTGCGGCTGGTTACCAAGTCGCTTAATTGGCCCTCGCTCCTCAAAAGTTTGGGCACCCCGGCTTTGAACAAAACACAATAGAATACCACACATTTATAAAACACAGCAGTGTGCCTATGGGAGTACTTCTCAGTTTTCTGCGGATGTTGGATATGTAAACTGACTATAAGATTCTTATATCTTGGAGACTTTATTGTTGATATAAGTAAAATACACATTTTTTTTCCCAGTGGAAAGTAATGGGTAGTCTTTACTACATGATGTTCTTGTGGCCTGTATATTCATGTTTCTGCTCACCTTCCCTGATGTCAGTAGCCTGTAAGTAGCACCCGATAGGATAGAGCTGTCTCCCTTCACACACAAGACGTGGAGGTCTCACCATTGGATTTTTATCAAGATCAATTATATGCAGTTTCTTCAGGCGGTGGATGTCTCCAGGCAATGAAGTTAGCTTGTTACCTATAAAAAAGATGATTTACTTATATTGTCATATCTGCACCGTGAGTTGGAAACAGAAGTTGAGGATGCAAATAAGAACAGCTAAGAAGTGCAGTGTTACAATATTATAATATCCACACATGACGGAAGTGCTTCTCCGTGATCAGTACCCCCCCAACGTCCAACCCAAGCACTTACATGTATCTGGTAAATGAAAAAATAAGGGGTGTGCTATGAAATAAATATTATTTATAATTATTAAGAGCAAAAAATTATTATTATTTAATTTAAAAAAATATAACCTTTATTATTATTTAATAAGTATGCACATTTATGATCAATTAAAGTGTGTATATTCCCTAATAATATGCACCTCTTATTTGTTCTAATGAACCAAATATTTGACCACCAAATAATTGTTGGTTAAACAGATCATTGAAAGTGTTTTTTAGGCCTGGTTCACACCTATGCATTTTTTAATGCATTTTAAGGCTGCTTTCACACTGGGGCGGTAGGGGGCGTCGGCGGTAAATCAGCGCTAATTTTAGTGCTGTTTTACCGCGGTATTCGGCCGTTAGCGGTGCGGTTTTAACCCCCCGCTGGCGGCCGAAAAAGGGTTAAAACCACTCGTACAGCGCGGCTATAGCCGCGGTATAGCCGCGCTGTCCCATTGATTTCAATGGGCAGGAGCGGTTTAGGAGCAGTGAATACACCGCTCCTTCACCGCTCCAAAGATGCAGCTTGCAGGAGATTTTTTCTTCTCCTGCCAGTGCACCGCTTCAGTGTGAAAGCCCCCGGGCTTTCACACTGAACAAATAGCAGCGGCTGTTTTGGGTCGGTTTGCAGGTGCTATTTTTAGCGCAATAACGCCTGCAAACCGCCCCAGTGTGAAAGGGGTCTTAGTTTTGCAGAAACACACTACAGTTCATTTAAAAGCGTGTTCCGACCGCAATTTTTTTTTTTTTTTAAGTCAGCAGCTACAAACACTGTAGCTGCTGAATTTTAATAAGGACACTTACCTGTCCAGTGAGCCCGCGATGTCGGCTCTCCGAGGCCGATCCGTCCACTGCCCGTTCCCTACTGCATGCGCGAGTCGCGCGGCGCTTTGTGAATGGCCCCGTTGTTTTCTGGGACACACACATGTCCCAGAAGGCAACGGGGCCGCTCGCCGCAGAGGAGGAAGCGCCGCGGGATAGGAAGAGGCAGATTAGGAAGACTGCCTAGCAACAGGGGTTTCAGGTAAGTTAAAAAATTTATTTTTTTTCAAATGTTTTTATTTTGTAAAGAATATTAATGCAATTTTTTTATTTTAGGATGGCCCTCTGCTTTAATATGATTTCCTATGGATGTAGTTCACATCTGTGCATTTTATGGAAAGGGCCAGGGTTTTTTTTTTCTTGTTTTTGGTTCCACAGACTTCAGTGGTTTAAAGATGTTTATTTAAAAATGCAAACTGCACCTACAATATGCAAACTGCAACCTGTACAAGTGTGAATCAGGCCTAATATCTGCTGAAAGTGCGCAAAATAAACTTAGTAAGATGATTTAGTAACCTAAATCAAATGTATTATTATTATTTCCATTTTTTTATTTTTATTATGACTATTAATAATAATACATTAAATACATTTGGAAAACTAAATCAAATGTATTGTTGTTATAAAATCAAATGTATTATTATTTTTATTATTAATAAGTGAAATACATTTAGTAACCTGTGCTCTATGGATGTGCTGCACAAATACCAGAGTGCAGAGTTATCGATTAATTCTGTGGACTACAGATCACGCCCTCCCATTATGGAGTGAGGAGAAGGGGAGATTTTCTGTAGACCTGACACATTTGCTGTCCTAGGGTGACCAGCTTGCTCCTGCTTAGATACAGTAAGTAAGTGCTATGACTAAGGTTGCCACTTTTTCTTCAAGCCAAACCCGAACACTTTAGTACATTTTTTTTTTGTTTTAGTATACACTATAGGATTGTAACAGACCTAGGACACCTTTGGGCACTCCAAAGATAATAGTAATATGGTGCACATAGAGCCCCCTCACCCTCCTGTCAAGCCCTGTTCCAAGCTACATTCCTGTCTAAATAATGTGTCCGGGTTTCAGGTGGACTGAAACTCAGACACAATTCAAAACCTGGACTGTCCGGGTGAATCCGGGACAGGTGGCAACCCTAGCTGTGACCCTAGGACAGGAAGTATGCTACTGGCAGGATAAAAAAAAGGACTGACAGATAAAAATAAAGGAGAAAAAAAATAATAATATGCCCACAACTTCTAAGGACTGGCACGCTGAAATCTATTACATTTTTATTCTTTAGTGCTGGGTTTACATATGTGTGAATTGAATGCATTTTTCACGACATCCAATTAGCATGACATGTGAGTGTGACTGGCTCTCAATCAAGCCGGTTCACACATGTCCGGGGCGGCCGCAGTGCGAATTCCAAAAGGGTCCTGTGCGTTTTTGGGTCCGGTTCAGGTGTGAATCAGGCAAAAATTCAGACCTGAATCCATACCTCTTAACTTTTTGAGATGGGAATGAGGGACACCTATCAGCAAAAGTATGCAGGCATAGGACACACCCCTTGTCACGCCCCCTTAAAGGAGAATTGTACAAAAAAAGCAAGATTGGTTAAACCCACAAGTGCTTTTTTACCACTACTATTCCTTTATATAGGCTTTTGAAATTTACAAATGCGGCAATTTAGAGATCAGATGAAAGGTTTAGCACTGGAAAACACTTTTTGATAGATAAAAAGTGAATTTTATATACATCTATATAGATCAGACCCAAAATGAGGGACAAATGAGGAGGAATGAGGGACAGGGGGACATTGTTCCAAATCAGGGACAGTCCCTCGAAATCAGGGACAGTTGGGAGCTATGTGAATCGCACCTGACCTGGTGAACAGAAATGCACCGGACGCCGGGCTGGAAACTGTGGCTGCACATATGTGAACCTGAGAGAGAGAATATTGAGATTCTGCATTCTTTGCATTTATGACAGTTTCTGTATGAGGGTTATAAATAGGTACATAGTTGCAGACAATCATCGGTCCATGATGACAGTTTAGCCCCCTGGTTGGTCAACTTGTTACCCTTCAAGAAATGACCTTCCAGTTCTCTGCCAGTAATTTGGAAGGCCCATGAGGAGCCAAAGATATAAAGAGATGACAGGTGTGCCGGTATGTACCGCTCAGGTTTATGTGTTGCAGATCCTTCATATCAGCTATGGATGCAGGAAGGCAAGAGAGCTGATTGTTGGATGCAGATACATGTGTCAGACTTTTCATTTCTCCAATGTTGTTCGGAATTATTTTTAAATCGTTTTCTGAGATGTCAAGACTCTTGAGGTTTCTCAGTTTACATAGATCGTCTGGAAGATCTGTCATCTAAAAAAAAAACAAAAAAAAAAAAACCAAAGCACACATTTAGAGGATATAATGCATAAACATATATCACATATTAAAACCAATGTGTAAAATTCATGCAGTATTACACTATTACAATGCCAGTCTTTACACTACATAAGGGGTCTCCACAGTATAGACCCCTGGGCCAAATCTGCAAGATTTTGTCTGCCCTATGATGTAAAGGAAGACTCTGATGGAAACTCTGATTCAAGGGGAACTCTGGTATAAGATGGGACTCTGATGGGGACCCCGATGTAAGGGGGAACTCTAATGCAACAGGGAACATTGGAGGATACCCTAGGTGCGTATGGGACCGTGCACCCACACTCGCACAGATGTCACATTAGGAGCAGCAGGTATGTTTGTGCCCCAGTGCCCCCCCTATGCAGGTAAACACGACCATCACATGAGCATACCTCCCAACTTTTTGAGATGGGAATGAGGGACACCTATCAGCAAAAGTATGCAGGCATAGGACACGCCCCCTTGCCGCGCACCCTTAAAGGAGAATTGTACAAAAAAACAAGATTGGTTAAACCCACAAGTGCTTTTTTTACCACTATATTACCAAAAGTATTGGTACGCTTACCTTTACACACATGTAGCGATGGGTTGCTACGTGTTACAGCATCCACACATTTCACCCTGCTGCCAGACCCCTATTATGCCACGTACACACGAGCGGACTTTCCGGCATACTTGGTCCGGCGGACCAGAGTCTGCCGCACAATCCGATCGTGCGTAGGCTCCCGCGGACTTTTTTTTCCCAAAAGACCGCCGGACCTAGATTTGAAGCATGTTTCAAATCTTTCCATCGTAAGTCCGCCGGACTCAGTTCCTGACGAAAAGCCCGTTCGTCTGTATGCTGGTCCGACAGACCAGAGACGACGCAAGGCTTCTTGGCTTCTTCTCTTCCTCCCATGTTGATACGACGGTCATAACTGTTGACCACGCCCCCTAAAACTTCACAGTCCCAGCATGCCCAGGGACTGTGACGGCATAAGGGGGCAGGGTCTCCGCCTATATAAGTCACATCGGAGCTCTCAGAGAGCATTCCAGCCGGAGAGACTGTCGTGTCAACATGGGAAGAAGAGAAGAAGCCAAGAAGCCCAGAAGCCAGAAGTCCGGGCCTCCGCTGGCAAACGAGCGGCATGAAGATAGCGGAGGAGCCGGCAGAAGAACTGGAACACCAGGAGAAGAGGAGAAGAACCAACCGGACGCCGGGAGAAGAGGTACCGGTGGGACCCCCGAAGCCGGAAGAAGACCCCCCGAGCTGTCTAATAAATTACTTTAAAAAACTGTGTAGTGTGTTTTATTATTGACACTTTTTCCCTAGGTAAATGGGTAGGGGTACCATGTACCCCATACTCATTCACATAGGGTGGGGGGCCGGGATCTGGGGGCCCTCTTATTATAGGGGGCTCCTGGATTCCGATAAGCCCCCCGCCCGCAAACCCTGACAACCAACGGCCAGGGAAAAGGCCCTTGTCCTCATCAACATGAGGACAAGGTGCTTTGTGGTGGGGGGGCCCGCACCCACCCCCCCATGTTGAGGGCATGCGGCCTGGTACGGTTCGGGGGGGCGCTCGCTCATCCCCACCCCCTTTCCTGACCGGCCGGGCTGCGTGCTCTGATCGGGGTCTGGTATGGATTTTAGGGGGGACCCCACCCCGTTTTTTCGGCATAGGGGGTTCCCCTTAAAATCCATACCAGACCTAAGGGCCATGTATGCCCCGCGACGGGGCTCGTAAGGTGTCAATCTCACCAATAAAAGCAGCGAGATTCACTTCCTTTTCTAGTCCCGTCGTACCCGAGTCACGTTCAAAATGAACGGACTTGTCCATGTGTGGGCAAGTCCGTTCATTCTGAAAGTCCGCCATAACTCCGGCGAAAGTCCGTCGGAAAGACGGGCGGACCTAGCCTGCCAGAAAGTCCGGTCATGTGTAGTCAAGTCCGTCCTTTCAGAAAGTCCGGCGGTAGTCCGCCGGAAAGTCCGACGGGAAGAACGTCGGACCAAGTCTGCCGGAAAGTCTGCTCGTGTGTACGCGGCATTGGACATACTTTATAGTCAATGAACAGTGTTTTGCTTGTTTTTGTTATTTTAGGGGATTGAACTTGGTTGGGGGAAAGGGACATGGGATGCCCATAGGATAAATTAGTACTTTGTAGAATAAAGGAACTGTGTCACAATTCTCAGAAGGACAAGATGGCTGACCTTAAACTTGACAGACTTTTACCTCAGAACACTTCTTCCTCCAGCACATTACTTCACTGTCCAAGACTTATGCCCTGTACACACGATCAGACTTTCCGACAGAAAATGTGCGATCGGAGCTTGTTGTTGGAAATTCCGACCGTGTGTGGGCTCTATTGGACTTTTTCCATCGGAATTTCCCACACACAAAGTTTGAGAGCTGGCTCTAAAATTTTTCAACAACAAAATTCGTTTGCGTAAATTACGATCGTGTGTAGACAATTCCGACACACAAAGTGCCACGCATGCTCGGAATCAAGCAGAAGAGCAGCACTGGCTACTGAACTTCATTTTTCGTGGCTCGCCGTATGTGTTGTACGTCACTGCGTTCTTGACGTTTGGAATTTCCAACCAACTTTGTGTGACCGTGTGTATGCAAGACAAGTTTGAGCCAACATCCGTCGGAAAAAATCTGATGGATTTTGTTGTCGGAATGTCCGATCGTGTGTACAGGGCATTACTAATCCTGTCACGCCATCAGAACATGACTAGGCCTCACTCTGAATAAGTCCCAGTGAATTTTCTTGATGACACTTTGTAGGCCGAGGCTTGCAGTACCCCTTTTTTGGCAGCAACCATTTACTTGAGCATAATAAATGGTGATGGACTACTGATCCCAGCAAGTCCGACTGTAAACAAGGAAGGGATGGATTCCCTTCAGGGATTGGAATGCATTTCTTCCCCTAGTAAAAACAGCACACAGCGTACACCAAAACACTGGTTAGGCATCACATTTAACTCTTTGATCGCCCTTGATCTCTAACCCCTTCCCAGCCAGTGTCAGTACAGTGACAGTGCATATTTTTAGCACTGATCAATGTATTAGTGTCACTGGTTCCCAAAAAGTGTCAGTTAGGTGTGTGATTGTCCGCCGCAATATCGCAGTCCCGCTATAAGTCACTGATCGCCACCATTACTAGTAAATAAATAAATAAACATTCCATATCTATACACCATAGTTTGTAGATGCTATAATGTTCGCATAAACCAATTAATATATATATTGGGATTTTTTTTACCACAAATATGTAGCAGAAAACATATTGGCCTATATTTATGAAGAAATTAGAATTTTTTTTCAATTTTTATATTGGATTTGTTTTATAGCAGAAAGTAAAAAAAATATTTATTTTTTTCCATAATTGTTGGGCTTTTTTTTGTTTATAGCAAAAAAAACAAAAAACGCAGAGGTGATCAAATACCACCAAAACAAAGCTCTATTTGTGGGGAAAATGACATAAACTTAATTTGGGTACAGCGTTGTATTACTGCGCAATTGTCAGTTAAAGTAACGCAGTGCTGTATCGCAAAATGTGGCCTGGTCATGAAGGGGTGTAAATCTTCCGGAGGTCAAGTGGTTAAACTGGAACATAGGCAAAAATTAAAATATGAATAAGCTACATGCTCCGTAAATGATTAAATCAGCTGCTGAAATTGCTTAAAACTGAGGGGTTAATATCACTTTAAATGGTGGTTTATATCTGCCTATAGTTCAGGTTTGATAACTAAAATACTCAGATCTCCTTTGTATATGATTTATTATTTGCTAAAAATGTAAGCTGATATTCTGAATTCACTTTAACAGACAGACCTTGTCGGAACTCTTTGGTGTACATGTAGTGCTGGTTGAGAAGCTATAGTCCATAGATATTGTCCACAGTCTAATACAGTGGAACCTTGAATTACGAGCATTGTCCGTTCCAGGAGAATGCTTGTAATCCCAAAGCACTCGCATATCAAAGCGAGTTTCCCCATAGAAGTCAATAGAAATGAAGATAATTCGTTCCACATTGACTTCTATTGCATGCAATACCGCATGTGACCAGAGGTGGGGGGGCGACGGAGAGCCTCGGAAATACTCGGGGACAGCTTGGCTGAACTCAGAAACCCTCGAAAACTGAGTATTTCCGAGTGTTTCCGAGTGATTCTGAGTATTTCCGAATGGCTCTGAACCATTCCGAGTGTCACCAGCGCCCCCGCACCTCTGGCCAATTGCGGTACTGCACACCCCATTAGCGTGAATCCTGCTCATTTTGTGAGACACTCGCAAACTGAGTCAGGATTTTTTTTAAAAGGTTGCTCGTCTTTCAAAACCCTCGTTAACCGCATTAATCGTTAACCAAGGTTCCACTGTCTTTCTCAACCTTTTTTTTACCACAGAAAAGCTCTTTTAAATCATTTTTGGGTCTCAGAGAACCCCTGAAAAACAAAATTCATTGGGCTTCAGTGGGAAAAATGCTTCCCATTCAGTGGTGGTGAGAATGCCACCCTTACAGACACCTAAAAAGCTCACTGATGTCATAATGCTGGCTCTGCCAAGTGGCATTAGCCCTGGAACTATACAGGAAGCATCAGATGGGGGTTCAATCAGCCAAAATTCAAGGAACCCCTAGCAACCTCTGAAGGATGCCTATGGTTCCACAGAACCCTGGTTGAGAATGGCTGGTTTAAAATATACAGTTTCAACAGGTTCCACAGAAGCCATGGTTTCCATACCCTCCACTGATGATGGTCTACAAGCCTGAAACAGCTGTATTCAATTTGAAGTAAATGATTCTAAATTAGGCTGTATCTGTACTATACATAACTGGTTCTGGATGTACAGTTAGCCGAGGGAGCATAGAAGAATCATTTGCATGGCTGTGCCCTAAAATGAGGCAATAAACAATTTTTTTGGAATATGTGATGGAAATGAAACTGGTAAATACTTTGTGCATTAATAAGGCTCTGCTGTTCTACGTACTGGTTCATTGGAAGCCTTTTTGTTTTCTTTTGGCCCACATATTCACAAGGTTATATTTCCTAACAGGTTCAGATAAAAATCACGGCTGGTTTTGATCTGAGCAGATGGCATTACAAATCAAAAAGGATTATGAGTTGTACTGCTACATTTATTAAATGCAGCAAAGGCTTGCATCCAGCTGTGTTGGAAGCAGTCCACTGCACCATCCTCTTGTGGTTCACCAGGGTCAACTAGACTCACCAATGGAGACACTGCTAGCCTCAGTCAACAATCGGGAAGAACGCTGTAATAAAACGTGGTATTACTGGATGGAGTTCATGTATACCCCTGAGTATAAAGGCCTTATGGGCTCACATGCTTAAGTCCTACTCTGTTTCTACCCACCGCCCTGGGGTATTGGAGACTAAATGATTACCAAGCAGTTGCTCGGATAATACAGTTCCCTGGCTCCATCCCACCTTTCCTTACTTTCTTCCTCTCGTGCTTCCTTCTTTTCTCCCCCCAATGAGAGTTCTTTTTTCTTTGTTTTTTTTCCCTCTTCTTACTTTTTTCGTTGTTACCCTGTTTTGGGTAGACCTGTTTTTTTTCCTATATATGCAGGGGCAGTCTCCCTCTTTTAGGCTTATGTGTCTTTTGACCGAGGGCCTCAAGTGAATGTTACTTTACCAATATGGCATTTGAAATTAATTAAAGTGGTTGTGAAGGCACAAGGTTTTCTACCTTCATGCATCCTATGCATAAAGGTAAAAAAAACCTTCTGTGTGCAACAGCCCCCCTAATACTTACCTAAGCCCCCTCTCGATCTGTCTTCAAGAACCTTGGCTTTCTGGGTACTCACACTCCTGATTGGCTTTTGGCAGCAGCGGGACCCATTGCCTCCCGCTACTTTTAATCACAGCCAGTAAGCCAATCAGGAGACGGAGGGGCGGGGCCGAGCCGCGGCTCCATGTGTGAATGGACACGCAGAGCTGTGACTTGGGAGCGCACCTGCTTTGGTGCCCCCACAGCAAGCTGCTTACGATGGGGGCACCTAGCAGGAGTAAGGGGCCAGAAGCGCCGGCGTGGACCGGAGAAGAAGAGGATCTGGGCTGATCTGTGCAAAACCATTGCACAGAGTAGGTAAGTATAACATGTTTGTTATTTTAATGTATATAAAACAAGGGTTTAGTAACACTTTATTGATGTGCTCCTGGTTTTATGACTAATGCCGCGTACACACGAGCGGACTTTACGGCAGACTTTGCCCGGCGGACGGGATTTGGTCGGACAATTCGATCGTGTGTGGGCTCCAGCAGACTTTGTTTTTTTAAAAGTTGGACGAACTTAGATTTGAAGCATGTTTTAAATTAATCCATTGAAATCGAGTCCGGTCGAAAAGTCCGCCGTCTGTATGCTAGTTCGACGGACAAAAAGCCACGCTAGGGCAGCTATTGGCTACTGGCTATGAACTTCCTTGTTTTAGTCCGGTCGTACGTCATCACGTACGAATTCAACGGACTTTGGTGGATTGTGTGTAGGCAAGTCCGTTCATTCAGAAAGTCCGTCGTAAAGTACGTCGAAAAGTCCGCCGGGCAAAGTCTGCCGTAAAGTCCGCTCGTGTGTACGCGGCATTAAAGTTTTGCTTGACAGCTGGGCGAAGATACCATCGATTTTTGCCAAGATAAGGTTATATGTATTTGCGTTTCCCAATGCTTGTTATGTCAATGCCTACTAAGATTGTATTGCGTGCTTGTATTTTTAAAAGTTTAAAATATAGAATTTAAAAAAAAAGTCTATGGTTTGAATTGGATATTTTCAGTCAAAAGTACTTTTTCCTCCCACAGCTACGGCAATGTTTTAAAACCCATGAAGTCAAATTTACTTTTGTAAAATATAGAATTCCTATCTCACTCTACAAAGATATTTTTTTTTATAGTCTGGTATATAAACATGAATGCTTGGGCCAGTGAGCAAAGATTGGCAAATATTTGATTACCTTTGTTCCCTTCTCTTGCTTGAGATTCAGTGTTTCCAATGACAGAACAGAGCAAACCTCAACAGGAAAAGCTCTAAAATGATTGTTCGAGAGGTCCAGCTCCATCAATGTTTGTAGCCAACTGATTTGTTCTGGCAAAAACTGAATCTCATTGTCCGACAGGTTTAGTCTCTTGAGACTCTTTAAAGTGCAGAGTTCAGGAGGAAAACGTGTAAACTTATTACACTGGAGAAGAAGATCAGTCAAAGAATCCATCTCAGACACGTTTGGCGGGACTTCACAAAGTTCATTCCTGCTCAGATCTAAGTAAATGAGATTGTTAAGTGTGCACAAGTAAACTGAGAAAGTACTTAATTTGTTTCCACTCATCTCTAAGCGTTTCAGCTGCCTGTTGTAAACAATGGTCTCGGGTATGTTATGAATTTCATTTTTATTAAGGTTCAAATGTAGAAGTGTTAACATGGAGGACAACGCTTGTGGAACCTCCGTCAGCTTGTTACCACTCAGATCCAGCTGGCTGATTTGCAAACAATTTTTCAATTCGATTGGAACATAAATAAGCTGATTTTCAGCCCAAGAAATCGATGAAAGACTTTTAAGGTGAGACAGTTGCTCTGGTAAAACTGCCAATGCGTTTTGGTCAACCTGAAGCTTCTTTAGGTTTTTTAGCTTGTGAATATTTCCCGGGAGAGCACACATATGGTTGCCACTTAAATTTAAATTTTCTATACTATGACAGCTGCAGATGCTCTCCGTGATGAACTGAAGCAAATTATTAGAAATAGAAAAAACTTTGAGATGTTGCAGTTGATTGATTTTGTCCGATAATCTGGTTATACGGTTGTTATCAAGGATAAGTTCTTCCAAGCTGGTCAAGTTGTAAAGTTGTACAGGTAAAAAGGTGAGCTGGTTATTACTTAGTGTCAGTTCTCGAAGGGCTTTCAGGTCACCAATTTCTTTTGGCAAACTTTTGATCTGGTTTCCACCTAAACAGAGCTTGACCAACTGCAGGAGCCCGAAGATGGACTTGGGCAAGCTAGACATTCGATTGCCATCTAAATTTAGCACATGTAGGTTTTTAAGATTGACGACCGACTCAGGCAACGTTTTTAGGGAATTCCCACTAAGTCCCAAGATCTGAAGGGTTGCAAGGTCTCCAATACATGTAGGTAATTGTGTGAGATGGTTATTGTTGGCAAATAGTTGTCTGATGTGTTGGAGGTTTGAAATGTTATCTGGGAGAGATGTAATTTGGTTACGGTTTATGTTTAAGGCCTGTAATTGTGAAAGATATCCTAGTTCAGAAGGCAGACATTGCAACCTGTTTCCTTCAATAGATAATTTCTCAAGATGTAGGAGAAGCTTCACATTTTGAGGCACGTGCTGGATCAGATTGTTGTCCAACTGCAGAGTCTTTAAGGTTGGGTATTTAAAAATATCTGCAGGAATTTCATTTAGCTGCTTACTGTTAAAATTAAGAGTCGTAACATTGTCCGTCTCTGGTGACATTGTTGCTTTCAAATCTGTAGATGACAGTAAATATAGACAGTTTACATAGACCAAACTTGAGTGCTAAATCTACAAATCTATACTGTATAGCCACAAACCCTAGAGAAGAACTGTGTTAAAGAGTCCGTATTGAGGTCCCAGTGTTATTTTATTTAGAGGTTTGTGTAGAAGAGATCCATTGGGGTGAAAGCCGCCAGTGGGGCAGTTTCTGGGAGGGGACCAGCTGCTGCTTTTTTTTTTTTTCAGTCTGTGGCTGAAAAAAAAAGTTTATCTGGATGTGACATCATCAGTGTGTGGCCTTCTGTCTATTGCAGTGACAGTACTGGGAGCAAGGATGAGCTCCTTGGCCAACACCTGGCACCTTCCCATTCAGTGCAAAGTGATACAATGGGGGTTGATTTAATAAAGGCAAATAGGCTGTTTACTTTGTAAGGGAAGTTGCACTGTACATGGAGTAATCCCCAGAGCTTACTAGATGTGATGCAGTTTCACTTTGCAAAAAATTCCCAATCAGGTGCAAGAAATTTTTTTTAAAAATTCATTTTTGCTTGGACGTGATTGTGTGATGGAAGTCAGCAAAGCTTCACCTCATTCACTAAGCTCTAAGAATTAATTCCTTGCAAAGTTCAACTTCCCTTGCAAAGTGAATAGTCTGTTTGCCTTTAGTAAATAAATTCCGATGTCTTTATAGATGGCTCTAAGCGCCCTTAACCCTCCCCACTGCTCCTCCCCAACCCTGTCCCGTTGCTCCTTCCTTGCCCTTAGCCGGTGACAGTATTAAGCACAAGTTTCCTCTAATACTTTGTTTTGCTGGCTTGATTCTTTGTATCCCTTTGAAAAGGTTCAGCTTAGTACTGGATATATTGTGGCATGAATGAGTAATCTAATCACCAGCAATTGAAGCCTTACTTACACCATGATGCTGAATTATTACTTACATTACCATGTTGGCACAAAGTGAGCTATTCAATGTTATAAGGGAAAGAACAAGAAAACCTGGGAACCACCAAGGGCATTGAGTCAGGGTAACCCGGCATGGAAAGTTTGGCATTTAGGTAATACCCTTTACTGACTAACTTAAAGTGGAACTTTAATCAGAAAATTAAGTCCTGCTAGATCACTTCAGGCTGGCCCCTTTTGCAGGTATAGCTATGTAAAACATTAAAAATAAGTGTCTATACTGTTTAACTACTTGCCGACCAACCAGGGGTTGCAGGAAAGAAATTCACACAATTCCCCCATCAACACAGACAGTGCTAACAGGGGAATACCTCCTGCTGAGCAATTGACTGCTCCCATCAGGGGGTGGGGGGGTGGGGGCCGTCTCCACCGGGAGAAGACAGTGCTTATCGCTAGTGGCTATAATCGTAAGAGAATCCAACAGGCTGGTTGTACCCAAGTTGATCGATCAACTTGGTACATTCAGCCTGCCCATTAATGGCTCGAATCTCAGCCAGTTCCTGTTGAACCAGCCGAGATTTGAACCGTGTATGACCAGCATAACTCTACCTATAAAGCTAGGTTCACACCTATGCGTTTTTAGTGTGTTTTGCATTTAGCTGAAACGTACTACAGTCCATTTAACATGGTTTCCTATGGGACACATTCACATCTATGCGTTTTATAGCTGCTGTGTTTTTGGAAAGGGTCATGGATTTTTTTTTCCCTGCAGCAGGTTGCATTTTGTGTGTAATAGACTTCAATGGACCATCACCACAAACACATGTGTTGCAATTTAAATGCAGTTTTATGCATTTTGCCGTTTTCTTTTTTGCTGCTTTTAGGAAAGTATGACAGTTCTGTTCATGTAGTGCGTCTTCGATGTGACTTTACACTCTCTGGCAATCAAGTAGCATCAAAGTCGCATCAAAGTAGTGTGGGAACCTTTGGGTCAAAAGTCGCATATTAGGGTTGGTGTTAAGGGCTAGGGTTAGCATTAAGGTTTGGGGTTAAGGGATGGGATTAGTGTTAAGGGCTAGGGTTAGCTTTTAGGGTTAAGGGTTAGGGTTAGCGGCCGAAAAACACATAGATGTGAACGTGTCCCATAGGAAACCATGGTAAATAGACTGTAGTGCATTTCTGCAAAATGCAAAATGCACTAACAAATGCATAGGTGTGAACCGAACCTTATACTAACCCTAGCCATTAACACTTAACCCTAAGCCTAACATGCACCTTAGGACACATAAAGGTTCCTGCACTACTTTGATGCTACTTGAGTGCCAGAGTGCTAAAGTCGCATCAAAGTCACACTTTTAATGAACAGAACTGTCATACTTTCCTATTAGCAAAAAAACGCATCAAAAATGCATGTTCAAAAATTCTAAATGCTTTGCAAAATGTGCCAGAATACGCATCAACCGCAACCTGCATAGATGTGAATCTAGCCTAAATGTTCCTTGCCCAAAAAAACAGACATAAACAGAATGGACGTAAATGGATGACATCCGTTTACATCTGTCGCTATCTTCAGGCCGGTCACGTGACTCGTGGCCACTTTACAGCTCTGAGACAGGGCTTCTGCGGGAGGCCACGTGATCTCCCCGGCTGACGTCAGAGGGAGATCTCGGCCCCTCCCGCAGAAGCCCTGTATCGGAGCTGTAAAGTGGCTGCAAGTCACATGACCGCCCTGAAGATAGCGCTAAATAGGTATTTACAACGCTCGTTTTTAGAAATGACTTGTATAGTGTGGTATGCAAGGCTCTAATAGAGGGGCTGGCAGTATTTTATAAATTTGACTTAAACACTTTAATAAAAACAAAAAAGACTACATTTAATACATAAGCCGGAATATATGAAATAAGCTGCGACCATCGCGAGGGTGAAAAAAAAAAAAGGCAGGAACTCCACTTTAAGCTATTACTGAGGCACAACACAAAGTCTACATGACAATACACCCGGTTGCTATGGGAAAGAAATGGGATTAGCTGTCATACTGCCTACTTACCAGAGCTGTTCAGGAGAAGCAGGCTGAAGAATCCGGAGACTTGAAGTTGATTCGAATCCCTATTGAACTGACAGAACATTGAGGGGGGGTCAGTGAGCAGAACTTCACTAAACCGAAGTTCACATTTCTCTCCTCAGGAGCTCCTTCTAAGCCCCAGCTGACTGCAGCAGTGATTGCAAGCAACCAGGAGCAGACATGTTGCTATGGGGATGTACATAAACACTCACTGAAGGAAATGTAGGGACTTAGTTACACTGGATGTGGTCAACAACTATTTACTTTTGCTATTTCTCAGCAGAGGCCATTCCCGTATTCCAAACATGTCTATTCAGTCTCTACCCTGAGCTGACCATTGTAAAGTGACAGCTCAGATGATTCATTCATGACGACAAGGCTGTGTGTACAATAGATATGCAGAGAGCTGAGGAGGCCGTATGTAGGGCCTGTTCTTAAGCCGCCTCTTCTGGTATGCCAGTAAAGTGTATTCACCCAAAATCTTTCCATAGCAACCTATTGCAGACACATAGTATTTCCAATGATGTCAACACAGGGCACGTTGGGCCAGTAGGGTGAAATATCCAAGACCAGGCCTTTTCTGGAACTTTTTGTTTACAAGTTTAAATTAGTATTTTTTGCTGGAAAATTACTTAGAACCCCCAAACATTATATATATATATATATATTTTTTTTTTTTTAAGCAAAGACCCTAGAGAATTAAATGGCAATCGTTGCAATATTTTATTTCACACTGTATTTGACAGTAGTCTTTCAAACTAAGTTTTTTTGGAAAAAATACACTTTAACCCCTTGTCAACCAGCCGCCGTCATTTTACGAGCCATTGTAGCTTAATGTCGGGTCACGGGAGTGGGATAGCAGGCGCGCGCCCGCGCCCACTGCACAGCGGGGGGTGCCGATGCTCATGGCCGACAGTTGTAGGGTTGCCACATCATCCCTTTAATCCAGGACACACATTAATTACACAGGTTCTGTGGCTGATTAAGGTATCTGTATTAAATTAGCCCCAGAACCTGTGTAATTAATATGTGACCTCTTTTAAAGGGATGATGTGGCAACCCTAGACAGTTGTAATTATCGCCGGCCACGAGCGATCGCAGGCATGAGAGGCAGAACACGGAAATGTGTGTAAACACACAAATCCCTGTTCTGTGAGGAGTTACAGATTGTGAGTTGCTAATAGCTAGGACCAAGATCTGTCATTTCCTCTAGGTCAGTCCCCTCCCCCTACAGTTAGAAACACACACACAGGGAGCACAGGTAACCCCTTGATCGTCCCCTAGTGTTAACCCCTTCCCTGCCAGTGACATTTTTACAGTAATCAGTGCATTTTATAGCACTGATCGCTGTATAAATGCCAATGGTCCAAAAAATGTGTCCGATGTGTCCGCCATAATGTCGCAGTCCTGATAAAAATTGCAGATCGCCGCCATTACTAGTAAAAATATATATATAATAAAAATGCTAGAAATCTATCCCCTATTTTGTAGACGCTATAACTTTTGCGCAAACCAATCAATATACGCTTATTGCGATTTTTTTTTTACCAAAAATATGTAGAAGAATATGTATCGGCCTAAACTGAGAAAAAATTTGTTTTTTTTTTTTAAAAAAGGGGATATTAATTATAGCAAAAAGTACAAAAAATTGTGTTTTTTTTTTTTAAATTGTCGCCATTTTTTTATTTATAGCGCAAAAAATAAAAACCGCAGAGGTGATCAAATACCACCAAAAGAAAGCTCTATTTTTGGGAAAAAACTGACGTCAATTTTGTTTGGGTGCAGCGTCGCACGACCGCCCAACTGTCAGTTAGAGGGACGCAGTGCCGAATCGCAAAAAATGGCCCGGTCATTCAGCAGCCAAATTTTCCAGGGCTGAAGTGGTTAATACAGAAAAACAAAAAAATACTGCACTACCTATAGAAACTATCCCCCCAAAAGTGGTTAATGAATGAAAAAATTATAAAAACAGTAAAGTTAGCCCGATTTTTGTGTGTAATGTGAAAGATGATGTTATGCTGAGTAAATAGATAACTAACATGTCATGCTTTAAAATTGCGCATGCTCGTGGAATTTTGACAAACTGCGATACTTAAAAATCACCATAGGTGATGCTTTAAAATTATTTACAGGCTACCTGTTTAGAGTTACACAGGAGGTCTAGTGCTAGAATGATTGCTTTCACTTTAACGATCACAGCAATACCTCACATGTGTGCTTTGAACATTTACATAAGCAGGCGCGACATACATGTGTTCGCTTCTGCGCGAGAGCACAGAGGGATGAGGCACAAAAAAAAAAATATATTATATATATATATATATTTTTTTTTTACACTGTCCCTTTATTTGATTTTTTTTATCACTTTTATTCCTATTAGAATGTACACATCCCTTGTAATAGGAATAAGCATGACAGGTCCTCTTTATTAAGAGATCTGGGGTCAAAAAGATCCCAGACCTCTCATTTACCTTTAAAAGCAAAAAAAATAAAAAATTCTTTTGACACATGTCAGAGGTCGCTCCGGTCCTCCAAGGGCATAGAGCCGAGTGAGGGCCATCTTGCCCTCACTCCACTTCCTGCTTATCCATCCAACAGATCGAATCCCTTCCGGGTTTACGGACGCTCCAGTAAACCCGTAAACCACTGTAAAAGTGGTCCCGTGGTGAATCCGCCGCCGGGAATCACTTTTAGCAGACGTCGAATCGCCCACAGTAAAAAAATGATACCAGGACTGCTGCCATAACCTCCAGTGTGAGGGAATCCCAGGGTGGCACTAGGGTCAACAGAACTAGTATCCCCATTGGAGGATTCCCCCTCTGTTAGGGTCCTTTCACACCGATGCGTTTTTCCTGCTTTTTTACCTCTCAAGAAAAATATTTACTGTTAAAGCCTATGGGACTCTTCATACCACTGCACTGGGGGGTGCGTTTTGAAAAGCCCTGCATGCTGCATCTTTGATGCGGTTTTTAAAATTGCACCAAAAATGCATCTCCGAATTATAGAGAATGGAAAACGCATCAAAAACACACCCCGTTTGCATTTTTTGGTGCCTTTTTTGAGTCACACGTTTATTTTTCACAGGTGCAAGCAACCAGAAAACGCACTGGGAACGCATCTAAAATTCTATAGGGGAGTGTGAAAACATACTTAGTCTAGGTTCACAGTGAATGCGGCTTTGAAATCGTGCGACTTCTCTTGAAATCACACGATTTCAAAGCCGCATGTCAATGCAACTTCAGGTGCGAGTTGGCTGACATCTGTGCTACTTCATGCACAGATGTCTACAAAAGTTGCACCGGAAATCAGCAAAAGCAAGAAACGTGCAGAAACGACTTTTTCTTTTAATCAGGGCGTCGCACTGATTTGAACAGTTCCATTGCCAACAATAGGGTGCGACTTGTTACGTGAGATGACCTGTGAAATCGCATGACAAGTCGCACCGATGTGAATGGGGTCCTATTGTTTCGGAGACAATCCAAAATTTGGGATTTTCTTTTAAATTTGTTTTCGATAATGATGGTAAACAGGACAAATAAAGAGGGTGAATCTCCCTACCAGGGAAACAGACAGCCATAAAAACCTGACAGGTGTTCTAACAGAGGTGGCTCTAGGCTTTGTGAGGCCTTAGGCAAAACTTACACATGAGGCCCCATGGACTGGGACGTTGCGTGATAAGGCCGCTATTCCTCAGGCTGCGGGCAGTATCTGGTTTGTCCATCAGCTCCTAAGCCACAGAGTCCCAGTGGGGGTAGGTGGAGCCGCAGGCGTCAACTTCAGTGATTGAGAACAGGCAAATTAGGAGGCCGCGAGGCCCCTGTGAGTGCGAGGCCTTAGGCGACCGCCTAATTTGCCTAATTAGAGGGCCGCCTCTGTGTTCTAACCCCTCACCACTCTATCCGAAACAAAAACAAAAAAACTTGCATTTGATTACACTTTAAGGGATCGTTCACATCATACCTGTTAAGCTGCATAGATCAACCCAGGTTCAAAGCAAGGACACACAGAAAACTGCTGTTTTCTATGCCCCCTTTTCACACCATACCTGTACAGTGGAATGTATTTAATAAGAATGCAGCATGTGTGCATTTTTTTATGTAACGCACTGCTCTGCCTCACATATCATTGCACTGTAGAATATCACAATAGAGTCACTATTACACTTCCAGTACTACAATGCACCTCCTCCTTATATACACTATATTACCAAAAGTATTGAGACGCCTGCCTTTACACCCACATGAACTTTAATGGCATCCCTGTCTTAGTCCGTAGGGTTCAATATTGAGTTGTCCCACCCTTTGCAGCTATAACAACTTCAACTCTTCTGGGAAGGCTGTCCACAAGGTTTAGGAATGTGTCTATGGGAATGTTTGACCATTCTTCCAGAAGCGCATTTGTGAGGTCAGGCACTGATGTTGGACGAGAAGGCCTGGCTTGCACTCTCTGCTCTAATTCATCCCAAAGGTGTTCTATCGGGTTGAGGTCAGGACTCTGTGCAGGCCAGTCAAGTTCTTCCACCCCAAACTCGCTCATCCATGTCTCTATGGACCTTGCTTTGTGCACTGGTGTGCAGACATGTTGGAACAGGAAGGGGCCATCCCCAAACTGTTCCCACAAAGTTGGGATTATGAAATTGTCCAAAATGTCTTGGTATTCTGATGCCTTAGGAGTTCCCTTCACTGGAACTAAGGGGCCAAACCCAACCCCTGAAAAACAACCCCACACCATAATCCCCCCTCCACCAAAGGATTTGGACCAGGTCAACCCCCCCCCCCCTTCTCTCATTTTAACCAACTATTTGATCATATTGACATTTATACATTTCATTGTAGATATGTTTACATGCCCCGCGCATCTGCTCCTGATGAGTTGAGGGAATCCATGAAACACGTAGAGCTCTTTTGGATGCTACCTTATTATAATCATGTGCTTATTGTCAGATCATTTATAAGAATTTTTACAATTATGATCCATCTTTAAATTAATGTTGACGTTGGAATAAAGAGGTTTTTAGGTCACAAATCAACACTATTATATACAATTGTATTGTGCTATGATGGAACATGTGTATATCTATATATACAGTAGGGATGGAAAGTATTCAGACCCCCTTAAATTTTTCACTCTTTGTTATATTGCAGCCATTTGCTAAAATCATTGAAGTTCATTTTTTCCCTCATTAATGTACACACTGCACCCCATATTGACAGAAAAACACAGAATTGTTAAAATTTTTGCAGATTTATTAAAAAAGAAAAACTGAAATATCACATGGTCCTAAGTATTCAGACCCTTTGCTCAGTATTTAGTAGAAGCACCCTTTTGATCTAATACAGCCATGAATCTTTTTGGGAAAGATACAAAAAGTTTTTCACACCTGGATTTGGGGATCCTCTGCCATTCCTCCTCGCAGATCCTCTCCAGTTCTGTCAGGTTGGATGGTAAACGTTGGTGGACAGCCATTTTTAGGTCTCTCCAGAGATGCTCAATTGGGTTTTAGTCAGGGCTCTGGCTGGGCCATTCAAGAACAGTCACGGAGTTGTTGTGAAGTCACTCCTTCGTTATTTTAGCTGTGTGCTTAGGGTCATTGTCTTGTTGGAAGGTAAACCGTCCGCCCAGTCTGAGGTCCTGAGCACTCTGGAGAAGGTTTTCATCCAGGATATCCCTGTACTTGGCCACATTCATCTTTCCCTCGATTTCAACCAGTCGTCATGTCCCTGCAGCTAAAAAACACCCCCACAGCATAATGCTGCCACCACCATGCTTCACTGTTGGGACTGTATTGGACAGGCGCTGAGCAGTGCCTGGTTTTCTCCATGTGGGCTTTCATGTGTCTTGCACTGAGGAGAGGCTTCCGTCGGGCCACTCTACCATAAAGCCTTGACTGGTGGTGGGCTGCAATGATGGTTGACTTTCTACAACTTTCTCCCATCTTCCGACTGCATCTCTGGAGCTCAGCCACAGTGATCTTTGGGTTCTTCTTTACCTCTCTCACCAAGGCTCTTCTCCCCCGAATAGCTCAGTTTGGCTGGGCGGCCAGCTCTAGGAAGGGTTCTGGTCGTCCCAAACGTCTTCCATTTAAGGATTATGGAGGCCACTGTGCTCTTAGGAACCTTAAGTGCAGCAGAAATTTTTTTGTAACCTTGGCCAGATCTGTGCCTTGCCACAATTCTGTCTCTGAGCTCTTCAGGCAGTTCCTTTGACCTCATGATTCTCATTTGCTCGGACATGCACTGTGAGCTGTAAGGTCTTATATAGACAGGTGTGTGGCTTTCCTAATCATGTCCAATCAGTATAATCATAGGCGTGCGCAGGGGGTGTGCCGGGCGTTTTAAAAAAATTAAAATAATAAAAATAAAAAAACTACTGACACCATCCACTGCTCTACTAACATCGTCCATGTTTAAAAAAATTTGGGGTGCACACCCTAATGCAATAGGCTGCGCACACCTATGAGTATAATCAAACACAGCTGGACTCAAATGAAGGTGTAGAACCATCTCAAGGATGATCAGAAGAAATGGAAAGCGCCTGAGTTAAATATATGAGTGTCACAGCAAAGGGTCTGAATACTTAGGACCATGTGATATTTCAGTTTTTCTTTTTTAATAAATCTGCAAAAATGTCAACAATTCTGTGTTTTTCTGTCAATATGGGGTGGTGTGTGTACATTAATGAGGAAAAAACCTGACCAGAGCACTTTTTGCGATCCGGCACTGCGTCGCTTTAACTGACAATTGCGCGGCCGTGCAACGTTACACCAAAACAAAATTTATGTCCTTTTTTTCCCACAAATAGAGCTTTCTTTTGGTGGTATTCGATCACCTCTGCGGTTTTTATTTTTTGCGCTATAAACAAAAAAAGAGCGACAATTTTGAAAAAAAAAGCAATATTTTTTACATTTTGCTATGATAAATATCCCCCAAAAAACAATTTTTTTCCCCAGTTTAGGCAGATATGTATTCTTCTACATATTTTTGGAAATAAAAATCGCAACAAGCATATATTGTTTGGTTTGTGCAAAAGTTATAGCGTCTACAACACAGGGGATAGATTTATGGCATTTTTCTTATTAATTTATTTTTATTAGTAATGGCGGCGATTTTTATCATGACTGCGACATTGCAGCGGACACATCGGACACTTTTGACACTATTTTAGGACCATTGCCATTTATACAGCGATCAGTGCTATAAAAATGCACTGATTACTGTGTAAATGACACTGGCAGGGAAGGGGTTAAACACTAAGGGGCGATCAAGGGGTTAAGTGTGTCCTAGGGAGTGATTCTAACTGTGGGGGGGATGGGCTACCACTGACATGACAGCGATCACTGCTCCCGATGATAGGGAGCAGTAGATCCCTGTCATGTCACTAGGCAGAACAGGGAAATGCCTTGTTTATATAGGCATCTCCCCGTTCTGCCTCTCTGTGGCACGATCTCAGGACACCGGGGGACACCGAGTCCGCGGGACGTGCACGCATGGTCACACTGTATGTGGTGGGCGCGCGCCCCGCTGGCGGCAGGTGTGCACCTACTAGCCCCGCCAATTAAAGGGGACGTACAGGTACGCCCATTTGCCCACTGCTGCCATTGTGCCGACGTATATCGGCGTGCAGCAGTCAGCAAGTGGTTGAAGTCCCAACTCTCCCTTTTCCTTTATCTTGCAATAGGGATGGAGGCACATGACTTCACCCTGTCATTGCCTCATAAAGGCTGGGTTGGCAATAGCAGGAGATTTTGACTGTCTCTCTATAGAGCCGGCTTACATATCTTCGCTGCGGCTCCAGTGCGAATTTGCACAGGAATCCTGTGCGTCTCTTGGTCTGTTTCAGGTCCGAATTCAGCCTAAAATTCGGGCTGAAATCGGACCTGAAACGGTGAACGGGGACACATGGGACCCCTGCTGTGAGCCGCATGCGGCGATGGTGTGAATTAAGCCCTAAAGTCCCAAAGACCTCCCTTTTTCTTAATTTTCTGACTTAAAGTGGTTGTTAAACCACTTTGTAAACTACACACAATCTCCTCTGTTAGAAAGCGTCCTATGCTGCAGTGTATGTGCTTTTTAAAAAAGATGCCCATTTCTACCTGATTTCAGAGTGCCGCTCGGCGCTCACGTGACTCCTCACTGATCTCTTTCCTGATCTGACAGCTATAATGGGAGGGGCTGAGAATCCCCCGCTGACATCACTCGGGAGGAGGGGAGGAGGAGAGAGCCGAGACGTCAGCAGGGGAGGAGGGGAGCAGCGAGGAGTCACGTGAGCGCCCAGCGGCGCTGTGAAATAAGGTAGTAATGGACATATTTTTTTACAAACAACAGACACTGCAGCATAGGACGCTTTCTAACAGAGGGGATTGTGTGTATTTTCTACAGTTATTTCAGCAGCAGGAAGGGAGGGTGGGCACTGGTAAGAGCTGACAGGCAGGGAGGGAGGAGGGAGAGGATGGGGAAGAGAGGACAGACAGCAGCGGATGACAAAGGCACGTAAACTGACCACGGTGTCAGGGCTCAGTAGCCATGCTGAACCGTGGTCAGTTTACAGGGGGGAGGGTATAGCCAGGAAGGATCAGCCAGGTATTTCAGGTGATACAGGGAGCCCAATTACACAGTACAGGCACTGTGCTGTATAACATGCTTTAAAGTAACAGGATCCAATTTTTTTTTTTTTTAGGGTTACACACACTTTAAGTTCCACTTTGGAGACTCCGGACATCATCCTGGCTATCTCACAGATGTGAGACCAGCACTCTATCTAAAGAGCTAATCCCCTTACAATTTGCACCAAACTGAAGAGGTTAAAATTCACTATTTAACCAATCACATTTTACTTTACTGTAGTCAGGTTAATATATAGAAATGTACCCGTCAATATCAAAGTTACAATAAAAACTGTGGCATTGCCTTTCGACTTCTTTCAAGGACTAAAGGTTAGCCTAGCAGTGGGTAAATATAGGCTTCGGGGCACTTTTGAGTTGAGTTGTAAAGAAAATAGGCTAAAATAATTAAAGGTTTTTAAGATTTCTAGGAATATATTGGGCACTGGTCCCAAATCTAACACACCAGGATAAGGATCCTTATTTTCACAGACAGATTTGTCCAATGGGCAGGGGTGGACTGACCATTGAGCCACTCGGGCACTGCCCGAGGGCCCTGGGCCACTAGGGGGCACCATCAGGGTTGCCAGCTTCAGTAAAACCAGGGTCAGTATGTATAAATCTGTGTTTTTTTTACATCTGTCTGTGTATACTGTGTGTACATGTATGTGTATATTGTGTGATTGTATATTGTGTGTGTGTATACTGTGTGGCCCCATAATCTCTGATTGCCTGGGGGCCCCATAATCTCCTATTGCCCGGGGGCCCCATGAATTATCAGTCCGCCCCTGCCAATGGGATTTAAAAATTATAGTTCTATGGTAAAAGTACTATGCAATCCCGATCACAAATGTGGGGGAAGCGCTGGTCGGTTCTGTGTATTTGCTGCACCTGCAAATGTCATACGCAGCTACTGTACAGCAGAGATCCCTCCAGTGCTTGTCTATGGCGAAGGAATCGGGTGCTAATCTCATGTTGATTGGGTAGCAGAGCTGTGATTGACCACTGTGGCCAGACTTTGGCTCCAGCTAATGGATCTAGGGAAAAGAGGAAGAAAATCTGCACTGAGGACAATGGAAAACGCAACGGGGGAGATTTACTAAAACTGGTACACATGGGATCACAGTAACCAGGTTTTCTTGTCAACGCCTACAGTGTCTTGCAAAAGTATTCACCCCCCTTGGCTTTTTACCTATTTTGTTACATTACAGCCTTTAGTTCAATGTTTTTTTTAATCTGAATTATATGTGATGGATCAGAACACAATAGTCTAAGTTGGTGAAGTAAAATTAGAAAAATATACACATAAAACTATTTTTCAGAAATAAAAAACTGATAATTGGCATGTGCGTAGGTATTCACCCCCCTTGTTATGAAGCCCATAAAAAGCTCTGGTGCAAACAATTACCTTCAGAAGTCACATAATTAGTGAAATGATGTCCACCTGTGTGCAATCTAAAGCCCCATACACACTATCAGATTTTCTGCTGATTTTTTACTTCGGATTTACCAAACCCATATAATATGAGGTCAAACCTTAGGAGTTTAAATTTTTATGCAATCAGGCAGGCCCTTGCACTACATGGTTTTGGTAAATCTGAAGACAAAAATCAGCAGAAAATCTGATAGTGTGTATGGGGCTTCAGTGTCACATGATCTGTCATACATATACACACCTTTTTGAAAGGCCCCAGAGGCTGCAACACCTAAGAAAGAGGCACCACTAACCAAACACTGCCATGAAGACCAAGGAACTCTCCAAACAAATAAGGGACAATGTTGTTAAGAAGTACAAGTCAGGGTTAGGTTATAAAAAATATCCAAATCTTTGATGATCCCTAGGAGCACCATCAAATCTATCATAACCAAATGGAAAGAACATGGCACAACAGCAAACCTGCCAAGAGACGGCCGCACACCAAAACTCACGGACCGGGCAAGGAGGGCATTAATCAGAGAGGCAGCACAGAGACCTAAGGTAACCCTGGAGGAGCTGCAGAGTTCCACAGCAGAGACTGGAGTATCTGTACATAGGACAACAATAAGCCGTATGCTCCATAGAGTTGGGCTTTATGGCAGAGTGGCCAGAAGAAAGCCATTACTTTCAGCAGAAAACAAAATGGCATGTTTTGAGTTTGCGAAAAGGCATGTGGGAGACTCCCAAAATGTATGGAGGAAGGTGCTCTGGTCTGATGAGACTAAAATGGAACTTTTTGGCCATCAAAGAAAACGCTATGTCTGGCGCAACACATCACATCAACCAAAGAACACCATCCCCACAGTGAAACATGGTGGTGGCAGCATCATGCTGTGGGGATGTTTTTCAGCAGTCGGGACTGGGAAACTGGTCAGAGTTGAGGGAAAGATGGATGGTGCTAAATACAGGGATATTCTTGAGCAAAACCTGAACCACTCTGTGTGTGATTTGAGGCTAGGACGGAGGTTCACCTTCCAGCAGGACAATGACCCCAAACACACTGCTAAAGCAACACTTGGGTGGTTTAAGGGGAAACATGTAAATGTGTTGGAATGGCCTAGTCAAAGCCCAGACCTCAATCCAATAGAAAATCTGTGGTCAGACATAAAGATTGCTGTTCACAAGCGCAAACCATCCAACTTGAAGGAGCTGGAGCAGTTTTGCAAGGAGGAATGGGCAAAAATCCCAGTGGTAAGATGTGGCAAGCTCATAGAGACTTATCCAAAGCGACTTGGAGCTGTGATAGCCGCAAAGGTGGCTCTACAAAGTATTGACTTGTTCTGTTATTTTGTCCTATTTTTTGTTTGCTTCACCACAAAAAAAAAAACATCTTCAAAGTTGTGGGCATGTTCTGTAAATTAAATAATGCAAATCCTCAAACAATCCATGTTAATTCCAGGTTGTGAGGCAACAAAACACGAAAAATGCCAGGGGGGGTGAATTCTTTTGCAAGGCACTGTAAATGAACAAGCTGAAGTTAGAAGCTGATTGGTTACTATGCACAGCTGCACCAGATTCTATTTACACCAGTTTTAGTAAATCTCTTGCCATGGTTCCAAGAATGGTGGTAAAATTTGCAAGGGAAGGGATGTTTGGCTGTACTGTGGAATCGAGGATCACTTCTGAAGTTTGCATTACTGACCCCTGAGCTCTGCATCACTTACTTCTGACTCCCTGAACTCTGTCTCACTTGTGCTTGAATCCTTGACCTCTGCATCACTTATGCCCCATACACACGATGAGATTATCGGACGAATGATCGTCCGTTTTTTATTGCATGCTGATCTCAGATCGAATCTGATGAGTTTACTAAAGTCACAAAAATTCCCGCACAACAGAAATAAAATTCGGAAGTGATGTCATGTGTTGTAATGCATTTGTATTGCATTTTCGAAACAATAGCTGTACTGATTAAACGAAAATCGTACCATCTTGCATCGTACGAAAAAAAATTTCCTGTATGTCCGATAGAATACTATCGGATGAACTGTCCTGATCGGCTCTCGAAAGCTCTGTACTAACGATCCGATTATCGTACGATCGATTCGAAAGCGGTATTTTCCGTACGATTTTCTAATCGTGTGTACGGGGCATTACACCTGACCCCCTGAACTCTGTGCCCCTTACTATTCATCCCTGAACTCTGCATTGCTTACTCCCGACACCTGCAATCTACATTACTCACTACTGACCCCTTAACTCTGCATCACTTAGTCCTGACCCCTGAACACCACTTACTCCTGACCCCCTGAACTCTGTGCCTCACTTACTCCTGACCCCCTGAACTTTGTCTCACTTGCTCCTGACTCCTTGACCTCTACATCACGTACTACTGACCCCCTGTGCCAGTGCCACTTACTGTTCATCCCTGAACTCTGCATCACTTACTCCTGTCACCCGAATCCTACATTACTCACTATTGACCCCTGAACTCTGCATGACTTACTACTGGCCCCTGAACTCTACATCACGTACTACATACCCCTGAACTCCACTTAATACGGACCTCTGAACTCCACTTACTACTGATCAATAAACTCTGCATCATGTGCTACTGACCCCTGAACTCTGCATCACTTACTACTGACCCCTGAACTCTGCATCACTTACTATTGACCCCTGAACTCTGCATCACTTACTAGTGACCCCTGAACTCTGCATCATTTACTAGTGACCCCTGAACTCTGCATCACTTACTAGTGACCCCTGAACTCTGCATCACTTACTGCTGATCCCTGAACTCTGCATCATTTACTACTGACCCCTGCACTCTGCATCACTTACTACTGATCCCTGAACTCTGTGCCACTTACTCCTGACTTCCTGAACTCTGTGTCACTTACTCCTGACTTCCTGAACTCTGTGTCACTTACTCCTGACCCCCTGAACTCTGTCTCGCTTACGCCTGAATCCTTGACCTCTGCATCGCTTACTCCTGACACCTGAATTCTACATTACTCACTACTGACCCCTGAACTCTGCATCACTTACTACTGATCCCTAAGCTCTGCATTACTCACTACTGATCCCTGAACTCTGCAGCACTTACTCCTGACACCTGAATCCTACATTACGCACTACTGACCCCTGAACTCTGCGCCACCTACTCCTGACCCCCTGAACTATGTCTTACTTGCTCCTGAATCCTTGACCTCTACATCACAAGGCTGCTATTTACTGCTGAGGAGAAAAGGTATTTAGCAGTTTATGGGAGGAAGAGTTTTTTGATCACGGACAAATCAGCTTGGTAATAGCACCACATCCCTAGACTAGTTAAATATAGAAGGAGGGATTGGGATTTTTAAGGTGCAAACTGATTTGAAGAATAGTGACAACTATAACATAACAATTTTTAAATTTTTAAATCGTTAAAACACAACAATTGGCAAGTACAGATCAATAAGATTTCATGGACACAGCATTAAGAGATGGAATTCCCAACATGTTTCACCCATATATTGGGCTTTTTCAGGGGATGCTGTCCAGCTAGAGGTACAAGCCTTCTTTTGTCTCTTGAAATATTGGTCAAATCATTAAAGGGTCACAGGTGTCCGAGTCCAGAGAACCATGTGCTAAAAGGTGACCATAGGGGAAATTCAAGGACCCAAAAAACGAGGTTCTGCAGTGGACTCAATACCAGGGGACAAATGCTGTCTAAAAACGCCAGTACTTATTTATAAGACTGGCATTTAGTAACAGCATGTATGTGTCCCTGGGTTCCAGCAGCCAGTTTATAATTACTAAAATAATTGCATTTCCATGTTCTGTGTACTGTGGGAGACCAGATATAGTGAATGCAGAGTCCTGGGTTTAGTAACACTTTAACAGAGCTAGGGAGCATAAGCACTGTTGACACCACCCATGACTATACTTTGCTTGTACACGCCAAACAAGTTTTTATCATAACATTGGGGCCAAAATGGGCACATAAGAAAATGCCTTAATGCAGGGGTCTCATACTGGTGGCCCTCCAGCTGTTGCAAAACTACAAGTCCCATGAGGCATTGCAAGGCTGACAGTTACAAGCATGACTCCCACAGGCAGAGGGATGATGGGACTTGCAGTTACAGCTGGAGGGCCGCCAGTTTGAGACCCCTGCCACAATGTGTACAGTATGTAAACCCAAAATATGTTTTTTTTTGTTTTTTTTTAGCTACAACATAATTTTTTGTGAATCTGTTGCAGTTATCTTAAAATCCTATCACAGCACTTCCTGTTTCAGGCTGACAACACTGTCTTTCGATTACCAGAAATGTTGTCAGCTTGCTGTATACACTCTATCAATTGGCCATTTGAGCTAGCTATGAGGTCGGCAGAAGATATGAACAGGCTGGACAGACAGCCCAATGGCTAATTGAATGAACGCTCATAGCAGGCTGATATTGCTGCTGCTAATTGCAAGGTAGCAGCTTAGTGTTGTCAGTCTGTAACATGAAGTGCTCTTACTGTATTGGCAGGATCTCTGAAACTTTGCAACATATTCTCAAAACATTATTCTCTTAAAGGGTAAGTTCACCTTTACAGAAAATCTGTAAGGTGAACTTACACTGGACCCTCTCGGCAACCCCCCCCCCCCCCCCAGCCCCGTTGTACCCGAGTCCCGCGATCACCCACCCTGACAAATTCGGTCGCCACTTCACCAGACTGGGGATTTGAAATCCCTGTGGCTTAATCTCCTAAAAGTACCTCATAAAAGGTAGGTATAGGAGGCATTCTAATTGGTGGGCGCCTTCACATGGACGTCGCTGACCTATCTGAACCCTCCTAGCCCGTCCTGTCAGTGCTGGAGAAGAGGAGAGAAAGCCGCGCTGATTTCACATTCCTGGAGACCCGATCTCTCACAGCGGGTGATCGCAGGACTCGGGTACCAGATTTTCTGTAAAGGTGAACCTACCCTTTAAGAAAACCTGTATACATTGAGACAGGATGCCAAACCTTTTTTTTCAAAAATACGTATTGCGGCATTATCAGGTTTAAAGCTTTAACCTCCCTATTGCAGATTTACTGATACAGGGCGGCCGTTCTGTGCAGAATCCCATATATATATATATATATATATATATATATATATATATATATACACACATACACACACACACGATTCTGCACTTCCGCATAGGAGGCACGTGGGCCTTTCGCTTCTGCTGTAATTAGTCACAGCAGATGTCCGCCGGCACCCGCTGATTTGTGAGAAAAGACACAGGACAGAGTTCTGCATGTGTAAACAATAAAGAGCTCCATCCCTGTCAGCAGGGATGTGGTGGATTTTGTTTCCCTGCAAAGCAGGAAATAAAATCCAGCACATTCTTTAGTAAAAACACCACACTGTGTACACATAAACACTGGCTAGGCACACAATTAACCCTTTGTTTGCCCTGTTTAACCCTTTCCCAGCCAGTGTCATTAGTACAGTGAAGTGCATACTTTTAGCACGGATTACCGTATTAGTGTCACTGGTCCCCAAAACGTGTCAAAAGTTTGTTAATGTCAGATTGTCCGCCACAATATCACAGCCCCACTAGAAGTCGCTGATCGCCACCATTACTAGTATAAAAAAAATAAATACAATTCCAGTGTATAATATATACCATAGCTTGCAGACGCTATAAACCAATCAATATATGCTTATTGGGATTTTTTTTTTACCAAAAATATGTAGCCGAATAGATATTGGTCTAAATTTATGAATAAATTCGATTTTTTTTTTTTTTGGAAAGTTTTATAGCAGAAAGTAAAAAAAAAGGTCTTTTTTTTTGCAAAATTGTTGGCCTTTTTTTGTCTACAGCGCAAAAAATAAAAAATAAACTCAGCGGTGATCAAACACCACCAAAAGAAAGCTCCATTTGTGAGGCAAAAAGGACATAAATTTAATAACAGAGAGCCACGCACCATCCAATGACTACGACCACAGCTCGCCTCCCGGAAAAAAAAAAAAAAAAAATAAAAAAAAAAAAGAGTCAAGATGCTGGTGCTAATGAAGGATGCTGGACCATTTAAAGAGGGAGTCCACCTAAACCGCCAAAAAAAATAAATATATTAAAAGCCAGCAGCTACAAATACTGCAGCTGCTGACTTTTAAAAAAAGGCCACTTACCTGACCAGGGTCCAGCGATGTCGGCAGGCGACGCCAAGAACCCGCTCGGTTCTCGGCAACTGCCGCCGCCATCCTAGGTGAGGGAATCAGGAAGTGAAGTGTTGCGGCTTCACTTCCCCGTTCCCTACTGCGCATGCGCGAGTCGCGCTGCGCATCGTAACTGGTCCCCGCTATCTCCTGGGAGCTGTGTGTTTCCCAGGAGACAGGGCAGAGGGACAGGAAGAAAGTGGGTGCAAATACCTGTCTTAGACAGGTATCTGCACCCCCCTCCCCCCTGAAAGGTGCCAAATGTGACACCGGAGGGGGGGAGGGTTCCGAAAAGCGGAAGTTCCATTTTTGTGTGGAACTCCGCGAGGAAAGCATTGCGAACATTAGTTTCACTTTTAGGCCTGAGTCACACCTATGCAAGTTGCAGTTTGCATATTACATGTGCATTTTACGTTTTTCAATTCACGCTTTTGCGTCTATGGAACCAAAAAAAAAAAAAAAAACCAGGAAAAAAGTCCCTGGCCCTTTCCATAAAATGCACAGAAGTGAACTACATCCATAGGAAACCATGATAAATGGACTGTAGTGCGTTTCTGCAAAACTGAAAACGCACTGAAAAAATGCATATTTGTGAACCAGGCCTAAAATACTGCTATCCCACCAATCATGTTTTTAATGTTATTAAAATGTATAATATTCGAGGTGCACCTCTTAAAGAATCTAACGTGAAACAAAACATGTGTCAATAAGAAAGAAATAATTTTAATTTTGCTTCAAAGATAGCGCATCATAAGTTATAGATCTTTGTTAAAAGTTTACATACACCAGTAGGTTTTGATAAAAAAAAAAAAGTAATTTCCGTTTGCAGTTAGCCATCATTTCCTGTAAAAGCCAATTTAAATAAATGTATTTTGTCTTTGTTGAAACTGCAATAAAGTTTGTAGTCCAGACTTCCAGAATCTTCGTTGTACTCCTGTAACCACAGAGCTGGATTTTCAGTTGTAAGCAGCCTGCTGAATAGAATTTGGCACCCCCAGCAATGTCCACGTGTTCCATCTTTGGTGAGGTACTCGTGAGAAGTGCTGCACTTATATATGGACACTGAGGGGAACTCTGCAATTTCTTATTGTAACACTGGGAGAAAATGAGAAGGAGGTTATAGTAAAGGCGTGACTCAAGCAAATGCGCTACAACGGCCTATCTCGGGACATACAAATCAGAAGCGGATGTGCAGACCCGCAAACTCAGTGCAGAGCAGGATGGATTAAAAAAAAAATCAATGTTTTTTTAAAAAATAAAAAACAAAAAAACAATTATCGGATTTTTATTTATTTAAATCTGATTTTCTTTATCAAATTAATTTTAATAAAATGCTATTGGAGTAAAAATCTATCTAAAAGATAATTTTCTTTTAAAGATGCATTAATAATTTAGTTTATTCAGCATCAAATGGAGCTTAGTTATGTAGCAAGAGTCTGTATATTCTGCAATAGTTGGTAAACTCATTCAATGAATCCAAGCTTTGCAAGCTGAGATAACATGCACTGCATTGATGCATTCACACAATTTCATGAGATAAAACAAAGTATTGGAATATTCCCTTCATCCCATTGTTTTGCAAATCTATGTACACTACAAACTGTATGATTGAATCAGTTCTGATATCGCTGTTTTACTAACCGGGCAGCTTATTATTCTAAATAGGAAACCTTCATTTTGTTTGCAAATATTAAAGATTCTGACTACCAGCAAGAATGCGTCCTTACGTTTAAAAAGCACATGTCATTTCAGATCCATCATGGCAGCGCCCGTTAGCGGCATCCACTCACCTGCTGCCGCCACGTCCCTCACCTTGTTGTGTCACTGCTGCATCACCAGCCGTCCCATTAAAGTGAATGGGACTGTTGGTAAGTCAACAGCAGGTCAGAGGAGGAGCCTCTGCAGGACAGAGATGACAGTTGCCCTTTTAAAATTATGGTTTAAATCAAATCCACCCTGGTGCAGAGATCTCACCACTATAGTCCTCAAAGAGACCGAAGAAACCATCAGGGGCTTATATTCCTCCAGCATCTACCAAACACGAAATTATCACTTGGGTGAACAGACCCTTTGTTTTTTTGAATAATAAAAAGACCTTATGAAAATTAAAAAAGGAAAAAAAACTTAATTTCATAAAAGTATAAATCCGACGCCAAAATCCCCCCCCCCCCCCATTTTGGACAAAGAAAGGGGAGGGTTTAAACCTTTTTTCTTTCCATCTACACAGCATGGGGGGTTGATTTACTATAACTGGAGGGTGCAAAATCTGGTGCAGCTCTACATAGAAACCAATCAGCTCCCAGGTTTTTTCTGTCAAAGCTTAAAATGGTTGTAAACTCTGTTATACCACTTGTACCTACAGGTAGGACTATAATAAGGCTTACCTGTAGGTACTGTGACTATCTCCTAAACTTGCACTGTTTAGGAGATATTCAGAATGCATGCAGCCGATGACATCACAGGCACATTCGCTCTGAAGGTCCGGCATGCAGTACCGGACCTTCAGAGCCCATGCTGTAAATGGCGTCTCCCGCCACTCATGTAGCCAGAGGCCGTGAACCCGGAAGGTAGACTGGGTGAAGGTGGAAGCCCTCTCAGTTGGTGACAGCATAGCGCTGGAGGGTTTATTTTCGAGGTAAGCCTCCCATAATGTGCTAGTATGCGATGAATACTAGCGCATTATGACATTGCTTTGCAATTTACTACCGCTTTTATTGAACAAGCTGAAATAGCTGATTGGCTACCATGCACAGCTGCACCAGATTTTGCACTCTCCAGTTTCAGTAAGGCTGGGTTCACACCTCTAAAGCATGCGGCTCGCAGCAGGGGTCCAGTGCATCCCTGTTCTCTGTTTCAGGGACGAATTTTTGCCTGAATTGGGCCCTGAAACTGAGCCAAAGATGCACAGCACTCCTGTGCAAGCTGCTCCGCGGCCGCAATGGAGATATGTGAACCGGCTCCATAGAGAGCAGGTCACAATCTCCTGTCATACGAATTGGATGCGAGGAAACCCACATTCAATTTGTATAGGTGTGACTCCAGCCTGAGCCTGGGTTCACACCTATGCGAATTAGATGTGCGTTTCCCCACATCTAATTCGTATAGTAGGAGAATGTGACCGGCTCCCTATGGAGCCGGTTCACATATCTCCAGGGTGGCTGCGGAGCGCACTGTACAAAAACGCTGTGCGTCTTTGGCTCCGTTTCAGGGCCGAATTCAGGCATAGAATCAGCCCTGATTCGTCCCTGAAACGGGGAACAGGGACGCACAGCGCTCCTGTGCGATCCGCAGCCCGTTATAGTGTGAACCCGGGCTTAATCAACTCCTATGTCTAATTAGGGAGATTACCCGGTCTCCTGTCCTGTAGACACAAAAAAAAAGAGATCTTTCCAATGTGAAGGAAACCCTCTCTAAAGCCCCATACACACCATTAGATTTTTTTGCAGATTTTTGTCTTCAGATTTACCAAAACCATATATTATGAGGTCAAACCTTAAGAGTTTCACTTTGTATGCAATCAGGCAGGCCCTTGCACTACATGGTTTTGGTAAATCTGAAGACAAAAATCTGCAGAAAATCTAATAGTGTGTATGGGGCTTTAGGGCTCCCTACATGTTACAATGTCACCATACAATCTTTGTACAATTACATTTACCTTTCCCAAAAGATGACACATATGAGGACCCATGTAATCTGCCCAATCAATTTGTATCCAAATAGGCAGGCCCTTGCACTATGTAGTTGCTGGTAGGTCTAAAAGGAGATTGTAGCATGTGTGTTGTGTTTTGAAAAAAGTGAATCTCTCTAACAGGTACGCAGCAATAAAAACCACAGGGGTTCTAATCCTCCACCATTAGCCAAAAAAAGAAAAAAAAAAAAAAAAAGTTTTCTCCTTTAGGCTGCTTTCACACTGATCCACTTTTGTGCAGACCTTTTGTTAAAAAAAAGCAGAAGAAAAATGCATCCCTTTAAATTCTATGTAGCTCTTCACACTGATCAGTTGCGTTTAAAAAAAAATCCTGCTTGATGCACGTTTGGTCAGGTAAAAAAAAAAAAAAAAAAAAAAAAAAACACACCTCCCGATTGAAATGAATGGACACTGCATAAAAAAACGCAACACGCCTGTGGGCAGGTCTTTGTGATGTAAAAGGGGAGTTAAAAAAATGCATTAAAAATGCACCATGCGGTGCGGTAAATTTAACGCAATGCACCAAAAAAAGTGACATTGCATATGCGTTTTCCATACGGTTTGGCTGTGAAGCAGTGTGAAAGTGCCTTTAGTTATACTTAAAAAAATAAATTTGAACCAAAGCATAATTCATTTTAAATGTAAACATTCAGTACATCTCTTTAATGCATACACATTTCCCCATCTTTAGTCTCTTTACAAACAGTATAAGAATAGCATTTGACCCCGTTATAAATCCAGTAAGCTCTTAGCTTTCTGTCGTGAGCTGACAACACTTCTGCAACACAGAAATCCAAAGGTAGTGTTGTCAGCCCTGCCCCCGCATTCAGGTACAGGTGTACATTCACAGTGTTTTTAAAGAGACAAAAAATAGGTAATTCTATATGTATTGGAGAAATGTAGCTGATCTGGTTTGGATAGAGCAGGGAGGGATTAAACCAATAAATTTGTTTTGTTTTTTTTACTGCCTGTGTCCCGTTGGGGAGATTTCCCTTCAATTCCTGTCCCAGAGACGCAACATAAAGTGGGAGGAAGTCTCTACACAGTAAGGGGAAATTCCTTAGTTGTCACCAGAATAGGTGTACCCATTGGAAGATTATTTCTCACCTCTTGTCCTGGTGACAACTGTAAGCGTTTTGGATTTCCTGCCGCTTTCTGTATTAATGGTCCCCAAATACAGAGGGTGGATCTACCCAGCAAGGACCCAAACAGCAAGAAAAAAATTGACGGGATTTTTCCACCCAAAACTGAAAAGAATAATTTGGCTATACACACAGTAACTGAAATATCACCAATGACTGGACTGACCCTTTTAAAAAGATGGCATTGTTATGCTTTCATAATTGATAGCTGGAATCCAACTGGTTGCTATAGGTAACAGACTTTTTTTTTTTTAAAGAAGATTCGATGAATGTGGCAGTTGTGTCTTCAGAGAGCGCTCCTTCTGGTTCCTGCAAGCATTAGAGTTATTTCTAAAAGATCCTCTACTGTCATCATCACAAGCATTCAAAAGTTCCTCTACAGTGTCCAGATATCTATGAGATTATACATTATTGCCGACTGTGTCCTTAATGGTGATTGCCGGCGTAGGGCCAATGTGAGTCCAAATAAAGCCTCTCTCGGGGCGGGAGGGGAGAGTCGGGAACGGCGAAGTGCGAGATTTGAAGTACTCAGAGGGGGCGTGGCAGACAAAGTCCAAACAATCCATTTTGCGGGGAAGGTCTTCATCTGGTCCTAGGAGGAGCCAAAACAAAAATATCATGATCATGCACTAAAAGACATAATAAACAACGCTACCATAGGGAAGTACTTCTATTTAGTTTATATCAAGTAGTAAAAAATACTCAAACATGTTGCATGCTCAGCATCAACAAAGGTTAAAGTGGTTATAAAGCCTAAATATTTTTTACCTTAAAAAGTGTTACTAAACCCAGTAATATGAAAACAGTTCATCCGTCCCTCCCCCCACAGCTTATAAATCTTATTTTTATATTAAAATATTGCCACTATATACCTTTTTGGATGATCTATATACCACAAGTACATCATAAACTGCACTGTAAATCGGGAGCGGTGATCAGTGTCAGGTCACACGCAGCCCCTCCCCCCCAGTTAGAATCACTCCCTAGGACACACTTAACCCCTACAGCGCCACCTAGTGGTTAACCCCTTCACTGCCAGTCACATTTACACAGTAATCAATGCATTTTTAATTGCACTGATCGCTGTATAAATGTGAATGGTCCCAAAATCGCGCCAAAAGTGTCCGATCTGTCCGCCATAATGTTGCAGTCACGATAAAAAAAAAAAAAAATTGCTGATCGCCGCCATTACTAATAAAAAAAAATATATATTAATAAAACTATCCCCTATTTTTTAAACGCTATAACTTTTGCACAAACCAATCAATAAAACGCTAATTGCGATTTTTTTTACCAAAAATATGTAGAAGAATACGTATCGGTCTAAATTGAGGGAAAAAAAATGGGTTTTTTTATTTTTTTTTTGGGGTATATTTATTATAGCAAAAAATAATGCGTTTTTTTTCAAAATTGACGCTATTTTTTTGGTTTATAGCGCAAAAAATAAAAACCGCAGAGGGGTTCAAATACCAGCAAAAGAAAGCTCTATTTGTGGGAAAAAAAGGACGTCAATTTTGTTTGGGAGCCACGTCGCACTACAGCACAATTGTCAGTTAAAGCGACGCAGTGGCGAATCGCAAAAAGTGCTTTGGTCTTTGGCCAGCAAAATGGTCTGGGGCTTAAGTGGTTAAAAAGGGAAGAAAATATGATAGGAAAAATACTCTAAAGCAGCCTTTCTCAACCTTTTCAACACTGAGGAACCCCTGATATAACTTTCTGGTCTGAGGGAACCCCTGCTAAAAATTACTATATCTACAACTCATGATACATTAGTGTGATGGTCAGTGGGAAGAACTCTCCTTACACTTGTGGACACTGGGAAGAATTACCCCTTACAGATAGCTAAAAATATCAATGGTGGCAGTGGGAACTTATCTGAGAGGCAGAAATTGCTCATTTCTCAAGGAACCCCCAGCGACCACTGGAGGAACCCTGGTTGAGAAACCCTGCCCTAAAGAATATATTTAAGTACATTTGGGTATACACTTTAATGTTTGAAAAACCTTGGTAAATTTCTATGTGTAGTTTGTTACATATCATCAGATCTTGAGAAATTTGCAGCTGGTTGTTTTCATTAGTTTTATTGTACAGTCTGGAAGGATTCAATGGATGAAGGCTTGTTATACACACCTATGATGTAGGTAGCTGGATCAAAGTAATCTTTGGGACTGGCGGCGGTAGGGATGAGCCAGGTCAGAGCCGCACTCTTCTCACAGTACTGATCCTGAATGAAGCCTCTGATCTGAGCATAGTACATCTTTCCATCATCCTCGTCAATGACAGACACCACATCACCGAGCTGATAGTACAGTCCCTGCAACAAGTCACACCCTGTGAGTTAATAATTCATTCAACACTACTTAAAATGTTTTAAAAAAGGAGAGTTTTATGTAGTTTTGGATAGTGTGTGGAGGGGTTAGCACCCCTGTCCAATTTGTATTACTTTTTGTGTCCCCTCACCATCTTCCCTGGTGCCCTGTGACTGGGAATAAAAGTAAGAGGAAACCCATATTTCGGAGTTGTCACCAGAACAGAATAGAGGGGAAATTCTCCTGGCAGAGCACTTTTTCCAGTGACAAACATCTAAGGGCAAATTCACCTCACTTTGGAGAGATTTCCTCTACTTCTGGTTGTGTTTACAGGACAGGAAGTCAAAAGGAAATCTCTGAATGGGACACCGAAGGAAAAAACAACAGCGAAACACACAGTTCAAAGAATTACATTACTAGATGAAATCACAATCACAATGTACCCAGAAAATGTACCAATATTGGGGGTGGCAGGGTCATTCACTTTTTTACTGACTCCCTCTAGAGTACAGGCCCAATTTTTGCTCCCCGGTACAGCTCATGGTGTGCACTCACTACTTCCAGTGTTATGGGGTTGTGACATTTTACAGTCAGAATTCCTGTTCTCCACGCTAGAGTGATTAAAATGAGAAATTAGGCCACCAAGCATAAAAGGGATAGCATTTAACCCTAAGGGATAATGGCACAGAGTAATTATAAAAAAAAAAAAAAAGTAAAAAAAAAAAAAAAAAAAATTTAAACATTTTTTACAACAGTGGGTGCAAGTTCCTAAGCTGTGTTTCTTGCATTGCTTCAAAGTTACTGCGGGACATTCATCTACTCAGTTACACGGCACAAAGTAGTAGGATGGATTAGGAGAAAGATTTACTATTAGCATGAAGCTTGATTCATAAATGTTCACCCTCTGCTGCTCTAAAATAGCACTGCATTGGAATAATACTTGCTCCCAAACAATTCCTAATTATGCCCCTCTTTAGAGTAAAATTTGGTTTCATCTTTAGTGAAAAACCCCACCATAGGTGACTGTCCAGTAGTACCTGGTGCAGGGGTCACAAATATGTATAAAAAAAAACATCACACAGACTTTGCTTAATGAGAGGCAGCCAGATTTGTGTCTAATTGTGTCGCAACTCTGCTTGACAAAATGTCCTCCATTGTGTCTAAACATGACTAACATGCAGTATATTTCAGCCAATACAACTGTGAATAATTTTTCCCTATTTGAAGCATCAATTTATTTAAAAAAATAAAAATTTAAACAGCAGAAAACGTTCAGTATATACAAGAACGTACCTTATGAAATAAGGATTCTGAAGTCACTATGGTGGACACGGCTTCCGGAGCCTTAATAGGCTAAAAAAAAATAAATAAGTAAATGTTAACTGTATAGACTTCAATACCGGGCACTTCTACACCTTCCTGCCCAGACCAATTTTCAGCTTTCAGCGCTGTCGCGCTTTGAATGACAATTGCGCAGTCATACAACTCTGTACCCAAACTAAATTTTTATCATTTTGTTCCCACAAATAGAGCTTTCTTTTGGTGGTATTTGATCACCTCTGCGGTTTTTACTTTTTGCTAAACAAATAAAAAAAAAGATCTAAAATTTTGAAAAAAATAAAAGTTTTGCTTTTGTTTCTGTTAAAAAAAAAAAAAATGTGTAAATAAGCAAGTTTTCTCCTTCACTGATGGGCACTGATAAGGCGGCACCGATGAGGTGGCACCAATGAGCGGGCACTGACGATGGGCACTGATAGACGGCACTGATAGGCACTCATGGGTGGCACTAAAAGGCGGCACTGCTGGGCACTGATAGGGTGGCACTGCTGGGCACTGATAGGCATTGGAGTGGGCACTGATTGGCAGCTGCCTGGGCACAGATTGGGGGGTCTAGGGGGCATACCTGGTGGTCCAGTGTGGTGGCCATCCCGGTGGTCCTGGGCGGCTTCCCTGGTGGTCCTGGGTAGGATCCGAGGGGGGGCTGTGCTGATAAACAATCAGCACAGACCCCCCCCCCCGTCAGGAGAGAAACCGATCGGCTCTCCTCTACTCGCGTCTGTCAGACACGAGTGAGGAGAAGCCGATCACTGGCTCTTCCTATTTACATCGTGATTGGACATGGCTGATCACGTGGTAAAGAGTCTCCGTGAGAGACTCTTTACCTAGATCGGAGTTGCGGTGTGTCAGACTGACACACCGCAACAACGATCGCTGCGATGCGTGCCCCCGGGGGCACGCAGTGGCTCAATATCCTGATCACGTCATGTGACGTCCGGTCAGGATATTGAAACCACTTTGCCGCCGTCATTTTGCTATATGGCGGGCGGCAAGTGGTTAAAGAAGACCTGTACGAATATGAAACAAGTAAGCAGTCATAGCCCCACCACAATTAGTGATGGATAGGTTGCTACAGATGTGAGTACTGCTGATAAACATGCTATGTGTATTATGTTTTTGATGACCCCCCCCACCTGATGGAAAGGGTTTTGTTAGTATATGTTTGGGTTTATTTACTACAGCTTGAGAGTGCAAAGTCAGGCTCACTTCTGCATAGAAACCAATCAGCTTCCGGGTTTTATTGATTGAACAAGCTAAGGTTAGAAGCCGATTGGTTTCTCTACAGAAGTGACCCCGATTTTGCACTCCCCAGCTTTAGTAAATAAACCCCTATATGTCCTGCAATTCTCAATTCTTTGAGAATGACGATTTTTGGCTTTAAACCTTCATTAGCATGTTCCCTGTAGATTGTTGCAATAATGACCTCTTGTGGTCATGTATAACTATGCAAGCTTGAATGTCCTGTATTTTATTTGCTATGTGACATTTCTGTCTTATTTTTGGTAATAAAAGAGTTTGTATTAACAAAAAAAAAAAAAAAAAAAACTATGCTAAGTAGTATTACTGGTTTACGTTTTAAAATGCTAACTTCCTGGCTGGTCTTAATACATCCCACAGTAATATATCATTTTATAAAGGCTGCAAGGTGGGGCAGGCAACACTTTATAGATTTAATTTTATTGAACTAAAGTTTGAAGATTCAGGAAGGGTTTGAAAAGATATTTCCAATAACGGATTCCTTATCTATATTTACCAGAACATTGCTTTTGGCACAGTGGGACATTGCCACATTTCCTTAGCCATTGTTACCTGTACTCCAACAGAGTTGATCTGAAATGTTCAAGGGTAATTGTTAAAGATACAAGAGTTTCTTATGGCTATTCATAATCATTTAAAATTATATGGGATTGTTGATCTTTTAGACATGTGGTTTTCACATAAAGTGACTGTATTGCGGCAATAAAAAAGGTAAACTAAAGTGTCCCTTGAAAAGAAGATAGTTACCCATCTCTTCCACCATCCAGTGTGTAGATCTCTGCTGTAGTGAAGGAAACCCAATGGTTGATGGATCACAATGTGAAACTTTAGCGCAGGGGTCACAAACTGGCGGCCCTCCAGCTGTTGTGAAACTACAAGTCCCATCATAACTCTGCCTGTGGGAGTTATGCTTGTAACGGTCAGCCTTGCAATGCCTCATGGGACTTGTAGTTTTGCAACAGCTGGAGGGCTGCCAGTTTATGACCCCTGCTTTAGTCTGTGCCACCCTCTGCACACAGTAATCTGATCCACTGGCCCCTACTTAAATGCTATGTACTTTAGTGATGTGTAGGCCTGCAGGAGGAACCACAGCTCACAGAAGAAGACAAAGAATCCAACACTGATGAAAGTGTTGAATTCGGAAGAATCCTCAGACTGCAGCGTCTTTTAAAGTGGATGTAAACCTGATTCATGAAATTTGAGCTGGGCACATATCCGCAGTGTTCTGTAGCTTTCTCCTGCTAAGTTCTTCTGGTATCAGCCTGATAACTTCTGACAAGTTCTCCATCAACTGAGATAAAAGCAGCCCAGGTTTTGTGTTGAGGAGGGTGCTTTAAATAGATTAGCAGAGTGATGAACTATTCAAATAGTTCCGAAGTCTTTTTCTATTAAGGGGAGGGGGGTGTATGCCTTTCCTTCAATCAGCTGTCTTGGCTGTATGCCCACTGCAGTGCTAAACAGGAAGAGAAAATCTCCTAACACAATGTGAACTTTCTAAAGAATATATAAAGCTGAAGACAGCAGATATACATGTAAAACTTATGTAGGGAGATTTGTTTCATCTGAGGCTGTTCACTTCACTGGGTATATGTGAGGATTTAGCACTAAAGCATCGCTCGCTTTAGCGGCGCTTTTCGGCCAATAGCGGGGCACTTTTAACCCCAAGGAAGGGGTTAAAAACTCCTGTGTTGCAGCGCTTTCGAAGCGCTGCCCACTCATTGCAATGGGCAGAGGCGTTTTGGGATCACTGCCCCAAAGATGCTGCTTGCAGGACTTTTCCGAACGTCTCGCAGGCGCACCGCCCCAGTGTGAAAGCGCCCATTGTAATGAATGGGAGGCAGTTTTCAGGTGCTTTACAGGCGCTATAATGCCTGGAAACTGCCTCAGTGTGAAAGGGGTCTAACTAAAGCAAAGATCGACTAGACAAGGCAGCACAAGCTGGGTGGGTATTTTTGCAGGGGAGACATCAATTTGCAAATCTTTTTTTAGCATAACAGTCCCTTTAAAGTGGTTGTAAACTAAAAAAAAAAAAAAAAAAAAAAAACCCACAACCTGCAAGACAAAATGCATAATGAGTTAGTATGCATCGCAGTGAATATCTCCTAAACAGTGCAAATTTAGGAGATATTCACGGTACCTAGAGGTAAGCCTTATTATAGGCTTACCTGTAGGTAAAAGTGGTAGTACAGGGTTTACAACCACTTTAAGGAAATCTCAGCTTATGTTCTTTCAACATTACATTCTTAGATTGAATATGCTAGGATTGTGACAAGTCAATGAAAATAAAAATAAAAAAGGTATCTGCCTACATTTTTCAGCTTAAAAATATGCCGCCTTCCTTTGCCTTTGGTGGAAACCTTCTTTTCTACAGCAGGAGCCGACTTATACTTTGTATTCCTTAAACGGGCAGATCTTCTGTGAATTTCCTGCTTGGACTATGGAAATGGGGAAAAAAGAAAAAGATAGATGTCAGTATTTCAAACTGTAAATGCTGCAACTATCTGCAAAATGTATAATGGTTCTGTAGTTAAAAAAACAAAAACATTTTCAGCACCTAAACCCAGGACATATGTTGTAATGAAAATACTGACCTATGTCCACGTATGCTTGACCTATCTTTTTCTAATAGCCATGTTAAGTATTAGTAAGACCTCATCTGGAATATGCAGTTTCGGGCATCAGATTGAAAAAAAAAAAAAAATATTGGGGAACTGGAGAAAATGCAGATAAGGGCAACCAAACTGATAAGAGGCATGGAGGAGCTCAGCTATGATGAAAGATTAGAGGAAATTAATGTATTCTTTCTTGAGAAGAGGAGATGGGGGGGGGGGGGGGGGGGTGATCAACATGTATAAATACATAAGTAGCCCATACAGTGAACTTGGTGTAGAGTTATTCACTGTAATGTCATTACAAAGAAGGGGGCATTCTTTATGTCTGGAGGTAAAGAGATTTAACCTCCACATATGGAAAGGCTTCTTCACAGTAATGCCCCGTGCATGCGGTCAGATTTTCCGATGGGAAATGTTCGATGGGAGCTTGTTGTCGGAAATTCCGACCGTGTGCAGGCTCCATCGGACATTTTCCGTGGGAATTTCAGACAAACAAAATTTGAGATCCGTTGTCGTAAATTCCGATCGTGTGTACACAATTCCGACGCACAAAGTTCCACGCATGCTCGGAATCAAGAAGAAGAGCCGCACTGGCTATTGAACTTCATTTTTCTCGGCTTATCGTATGCATTGTACGTCACCGCATTCTTGACGTTCAGAATTTCCGACAAGATTTTTGTGACCGTGTGTATGCAAGACAAGTTTGAGTAAACATCCTTCAGAAAAAAACATGGGTTTTGTTGTCGGAATGTGCGATCATGTGTACGCGGCATAAGATGTGGAATAGACTTCCTCAAGAACTAGTTCTGGCCAGCTCAGTAGATTGTTTTAAAGAAAAAGGAGCTGGATGAATTCCTAAATACAAAAATATAACAACCCTAGAGATTTTTAATCCTGGGAATAACCAACTGCCTTCAGCGGTACAGGAAGGAATTTTTCTCCTGCTGGAGCATATTGGACAATGCTTTATAGGGTTTTTTCTGCCTTCCTCTGGATAAACTGTGGGTAAAAGGTTCTGTATAGAGAGGTGTTCTATTGGTCGATTTAGATGGATTGGTGTTTTTTTTTTCAACCTATGCAACTATGATTTGTGAATGATTTTTGCTTTAAAATGACTTAAAATAAATTTCGCAATACAATGCTTCTTACTGCATGCTGACAGAGCTTAATAACTACCTCATCCCTCAAGTGTACTCACCTAGAGAAGCAAAGGCGAGGGCAGGTCTGGTATTAAGAGCTGATTACGGAGTGCACTGGGTCTAATGGGCTGGACTGCACAGTCAGTCATACTTAAGACACCCTGTGCAGCTGGGAGGATGAAAACTGGAGTTTTTAGTATAATCCCTATCTAGGTATATTATTAATTGGGCTTTAGGAATCGTTCATGCATTTACTTAACACTGTACAGTGCGAAAAGCCCGCTGTTTACTTTCCTGTTCTAGTGTTGAGCTGCATGCAGGCATCCCATATTCATGAACGGATATACGGTTTAACCTTAAACTGCGTACAGGATTCTTTACTGTCAGAGCAGTAAGGATGTGGAATTCTCTTCCACAAGCAGTGGTATCAGCAGGGAGTATCAATCATTTAAAAAAACAATTAGATGGGCACCTTAACGACCACAACATACAGGGATATACAATGTATTATTGACACACACACACACACACACACACACACACTGAACTGGATGGACTTGTGTCTTTTTTCAACCTCACCAACTATGTAACATGCATCGGCTGTACAGACTCACCCACACAGCCAAGTTTGACAGACACACAGGGACAGGTGCACGACCCTGGATTTACAGGCTCTGTGTTCAAGTCCATGTATCCGTCCCTACATACCTGTCAAACAAGGCTGCGTGGGTAAGTGTGTACAGCCAGTGCATGTTAATACAGTTCTCTCAGTTGCCCTCAAATTGAATTGCTCTATGCTGACAGAGCTGAATAATTGCCTCAGCCCTCAGCACAAGTGTCTTCACCTAGATTTGCCTTGCAGAGCAAAGCAGGGGACTTTTCTCATTGCCTGCATGCAGCTCAATGCTAGGACAGAAAAATGCTTTTCATGCTGTACAGGACTGAGTGTCAGTTCACAAATGGTCATAAATATTAGTATTAGTATTTGCAAAGCTTGTAATGCAAAAACAGACATTAGTGGCCACTACCCAACCCGATAATTGTATTTATAAAATGGCACACCTGCTTAGTGCTGCCCCCATTATTCTGTTGGGAGGTGGAGGCACTGGCAAAGCTGGTCCCGCTGTGAGCAGTACTAGAACTGCTGGCACCAGTGCTGCCCCCTCCACTGCCTTTCCCAGTGCAGCTATTGCAGAGAATTTCCCCCTGGTTTCCTTTCTTCCACATAGAAGACGAGGTGGTTTTGCACATACTGCATGTTGGCTTCAGTCCAAGAGGCATCTATTGAGAACATCAAAATTAGTGGAAATAACAATAATAAATATATATACAAGCGCACACAGTACCAGTTATATCTAGAGCAGCCTTTCTCAACCAGAGTTCCTCCAGAGGTTCCTTGAGTAATTCCTGACTCAGTTAAGTAACCCCTGACAACAAAGATCTTTTTAGCTATCTGAAAGAGTGGGGATTATTTCCAATGACCATAAGTGTAAGGAGCATTCGTCCCAATGACCATAAGTGTAAGGAGCATTTGTCCCAATGACCATCACATCATGACCTCTAGACATAGTAATCATTAAAGTGGATGTAAACCCAATGTCATCCTTTCTAAACTACTGCCATAGGGGTTATCTATAAGGATATACATGCCTCCTGCATGTATCTTTACCTGTCAAATGTCTCCCCTCTGTCTGTTATGAGAGCTGAACAACTGCAGATTCTGTGGGCGGGTCTGTTGTCTGGAGCTCGGTGGGTGGAGTCGTGATGTCGTAGACTCCCCGCCCACCTCTACACTCCCCTTGTCAATATGCATTTTCTCCTGTCTCCTTTCTAACACTGAACTTCTGCTATGATCTCTAACATCCAGTGAAAAGACAGTAAAGTAACCACATGACTTCAGCATGCCAAATCATGCTGAGGTGTGGAACAGCCAATCCTTGTAGAGCTGCTGAAGAAATGAGTGGGGGAGGGAATTAAAAATCATGCCTGTGTCTTAGACTTTGACAAAGTTTTTGTCAGTTTGTCAAGATTTATCTCACTGAACAATAAAAGAGGATTGCTCAGAGATGGATTAACTCTGTGTGGCAAGACTGGGCTCAAATGATAGGAAATCTTATACTCTACAGTATGATATAAAAAAAAAAAAAATTCGGGTTTACATCCATTTTAATATGAGTTTCCAGAGACTGGAAAATTATTAAAAAAAAAAAAAAAGGAGTTGCTCTGTGTTAAAAAGGTTGAGAAAAGCTGATCTAGGAGGCAAATGCGGTAAGAGGATGTGTCACAGTAATGGGGTGGGTACTGAGCTGGGATGTTTTTCTTGTAAAGGCTATGGTATGGAACAGGCAGGGTTTGACCCGAACGCAAGAGAGGAGGACGAATTTGAATATTTTAGTGCTGACTACACTGAGTGAAGTGTATATATAAAAAAGGACCACAAAGAAAAAAGAAAGGATGCACCGACTTAGTGCATTATCTTAAAACCATTGTTTTATTATTATTATAAAAAGTGGTAAGTATTATACTCGCAAATTAGCAATTGCATCAAAGCTCATCACATAGTACAGCAACGTTCAGTCCACAGTACATCAACCCACGTAACAGGAGGTAAAGATCCAATAGGTAAACGCGTTTCGAGGACTAGCCTCTTCCTTAGAGCCCTCTGAGGAAGCCCTCGAAACACGTTGGCCTATTGGATTTTCACCTCCTGTCACACGGTTTGATGTACTGTGGACGGAACATTGCTGTACTATGTGATGAGCTTTGATGCAATTGCTAATTTGTGAGTAGAATACTTACCACTTTTTATAATAATAATAAAACAATGGTTTTAGGATAATGCACCCTTTCTTTCTTTTTTGTGGCTCCAGTCTTCCTCAGTCTTATGAGGGCAGCAAGACGAGTCCTATCCTTATTAAGCCAAGATGGAGACATAGCCTACTCATTTTGAGCGGGGACACTCCCAATCGCACAAGAATGTGTGTTTGTGACTATATATATATATATATATATATATATATAGGACAACTGGGCCAAAAGTCAAGGTGTTATTTAAGAGTAAAATAATATTCATACTTAGCCTGAAAAAGGATATTTTTTGCATTCTCAAACTACCCCAACTGTGACAATCATCAAACAGTACACAGAGCACATTACCTTAGTTGCACTGACAAATTGCTACTTACTGTCAAATATTAAAAGACCCCTCATCCACTAGTCACCTGTAAGAGATAAAAATGATAGATTACCATTATAGATTATGATGTATATATTTATTAGATCACTACAATTTCAACGTGACTGTCAGCCATTTTAACTTCAGCTCTTTTGCTATATAATTCTAGATGAGCAGACTTCACATTTCAGCAATAGGCTAATAATTTATGATATACAAACATATACATACTGGCGAGGATTCTTTGGTTGTATGGTTTTTCAAAAATCATTTAAAAACATGCATAATGTGGTTTTAAACCTCAGACATGACATACTAATTAAGAATATCCCTCTATAGTGTGTACTTGTCTCTATTTAAAGCACTAAGCGTAGTTTCTGTCTGCTGCCTCGTTCTTCTGCTATCAGTAGGAGTCACTTCTGACAAGTTTTCATGACACCAAGAGAAAAATGGTGATGAGGGAGAGACCTCCAACAGATTGACAGCCTCAGCTCTGTTCCTGTGTGCTGAGTAAAGGGGGGGGGGGGTTCCCGTCCCTCCAATCAGCTCTCAGAACTATCCTCACTGAGCTCTGCAGAGTGTAACTTCAGCTCTACGCCTTTTTTTCTGCACTCTCAGACAAGCTTATAAATTCAGCACTTTGAATAGCTGTAGAGTAGACCGCAAATAAACAGGTACAACTTATGTAGGAGGATTTGTTTTGGCTCTGTGTATCCTGAGGATAGTCCCTTCGCTGGGTATATGTATTACAATCACTATAAACTTTAAATGCACCTTACTCTAAAATGCAGAGGAACCACAGGTCTCATCATACCTTGGGGCGAAATAAGAAGTTCCTGTATTCCTTACAGAAGAACCACAGGTCTCGGCATACCCTGAGGTAGAATAAGTCCCCCCAGCTTGCCAAGGCTTTTGTATACCCTGGAGAAGAATGATGAGTCCCAGCAGGCGTTGCAGAGGAGCCACTGGTCTCAGCCTACCCAGGGGTAGGATGATGAATCCTAGCATGCCTTGCAGAAGAACCACAGGTCTCAGCATAACCATGGGTGGAATGCAAAATCCCAGTATGACTTGCAAAGGAACCAAAGGAGTAAATATACCCTGTTGTGAAATGAGGAGCCCCTGCAGGCCTTGCAGAGAAAACACAGTTCTCGGCACACCTTAGAATGGAATAAGGAGTCCTAGAATACCTTGCAGAGGAACCATAGATCTCAATATAATAATAATAATAATAATAATAATAATAATAATAATAATAATAATAATAGGTCCCCAGTGGAACCTCAATTGTCAGCATACCCTGGAAAAGAATGAGGAGTCCCAATTATAGGCGGCCAAGGCATTCTCTGCCCCGTATGTACACAAGGGCCATGTATATGTGTGGCTGGGGAGTGAGGAATGCCTCGGCTGCTTATGATTGGCTTTGTGCAGTGACCGCTTTCTGGTGGGATAGCTCTGGTGGGTTAAGACTAGGATCTGGACACAAGCAAGCTCATCCCTAGTCTCAACTTGCTTCAGTCTCAGCAAACCCTGGGGGGGGGGGGGGGGGGGGGGATGAGGAGTCCTAACAGGCCTTGCATAAGAATTGTGGGTCTTAGAATACCCTAGCGTAAAATTATGAGTCACAGCATCCCTTGTACAGGAAGCACAGGTCTCAGAATTCCCTGGGGTAACATGATGTCTCAGCATACCCTGTAGAAGAATGAAGAGCCCCAGCTGATCCCTCGGATTCCTAGGGATGGGGGGGGGGGGGGGAGCACCGATCTACCGTCAGGTCCCAGACTATAACAGTTGTGAACTTGTGTGCCATAAGTGTGCTGGTTGCCTGCAAAACCAGATCCCAGGATTGGAGATTTCTCCCTCCCAAATCTCTATGGAATCTCTGGGCTCCAGGTTCCAAACTTGGGTTTTACCAAACCACTGAGGAAACTGCAAAAGCATCCTGGAGCCCCTCAACCTGCCTAGTTGAGAATTGTGGGTGACCTAAAATCCTTTTAAATCTGTGATAGGGCACCACACAGTCAATAGAATGAGGAGCACCAGCAGGCCTTGCAGAGGAATCAAAGGTCTCAAACATAGCCTGGGATGAGATGAGGATCCCCAACAGGCCTTGCAAAGCATCCACAGGCCTTAAACTACCTTGGGCTGAAATGACCAGTTGCAGCACCCCTTTCACAGAAAGCACAGGTCTCCCTGGGGTAATATGATGAGCTCGGTATTGTAGACAAAAACTCACCCAAGCTCTTCCGCATGATTGTAGAATGATGAGCTGAATATTGGTGCTCAAGTTTGTTGTGTCCCATAAACATCAAAATAGCAAGAGCAATTGCCGACAACTCGATTGCTTCTACTTAAATCTTTATTGAGCACTAACAGCAGTGCGACATCAAAAGTGCTAACATGTTTCGGCCAGAGCCTTCCTCATAGCAAAATGATGAGCTCGGTATGCCTTGCATGGGAACCATGAGTCTCAGCATACCTTGTGTAAGAATGGGGAGTCACAGTAGGTCTTGCACGGGAACCAGAAGTCTCAGCATACCCCTAGATAGAATGAGCCCCAGTTAAAATTGTAGAAGAGGGTCTAGACCTCAGTATGCTCTGGAGTAGAAGGAGGAGTTCCAACATGCTTAAAGAGGAACCACAGGTCTCAGCATAACATGGGGTGGAATGAGGAGTCTCAGCATGCCCTGGGGACGAATAATGAGTCCAAGAAGGCCTTGCAAAGGAAGCTCCCGTTTCAGCATATGATAGAAGGGGACCAAGCTTGCTTGTAAAAAGAGGACCCAGATCTAAGCATACGCTGGGGAAGAAAGAGGAGTCCCAGCAGGGGAACCACATGTCTCTGCTTACTCTGGAGTAGAATGAGTCCCAGTATGTTATAGGAGGTGCCAAAAGTCTCAACACACCCTGGGGAGAAATTATGAGTCTCAGCATGCCTTGCACAGGAAGCACAGGTTTCATACATTAGGGCAAAAGGAGTCCCAGCTTGCTTGTGAAAGAGGGCCCAGGTCTCAGCATATGCTGGGTTGTAATAAGTCCCAGCATGCCATATAGAGGAACCACAGATTGCAGCATACTCTGAAGTAGGATGAGCCCCACCTTGCCTTGTCAACAAGGATCTAGACCAGGGATACGCAATTAGCGGACCTCCAGCTGTTTCAAAACATCAAGTCCCATCATGCTTCTGCCCTTGGCTGTCATGCTTATGGCTGTCAGAATCTTGCTATGCCTCATGGGACTTGTAGTTCTGCAAAAGCTGGAGGTCCGCTAATTGCATATCCCTGATCTAGACCAAAGTATACCATGGAGTAGAGGATATGCCTTGCAGGGGAACCATATATCTCAGCATACCCTGTGGAAGAATGAAGAGCCCCAGCAGGCCTTGCAAGGAAACCACAGGTCTCGGCACACCCTGGGGGGAGAAGCACAGGTCTCGGCACACCCTGGGGGGAGAAGCACAGGTCTCGGCACACCCTGGGGGGAGAAGCACAGGTCTCGGCACACCCTGGGGGGAGAAGCACAGGTCTCGGCACACCCTGGGGGGAGAAGCACAGGTCTCGGCACACCCTGGGGGGAGAAGCACAGGTCTCGGCACACCCTGGGGGGAGAAGCACAGGTCTCGGCACACCCTGGGGGGAGAAGCACAGGTCTCGGCACACCCTGGGGGGAGAAGCACAGGTCTCGGCACACCCTGGGGGGAGAAGCACAGGTCTCGGCACACCCTGGGGGGAGAAGCACAGGTCTCGGCACACCCTGGGGGGAGAAGCACAGGTCTCGGCACACCCTGGGGGGAGAAGCACAGGTCTCGGCACACCCTGGGGGGAGAAGCACAGGTCTCGGCACACCCTGGGGGGAGAAGCACAGGTCTCGGCACACCCTGGGGGGAGAAGCACAGGTCTCGGCACACCCTGGGGGGAGAAGCACAGGTCTCGGCACACCCTGGGGGGAGAAGCACAGGTCTCGGCACACCCTGGGGGGAGAAGCACAGGTCTCGGCACACCCTGGGGGGAGAAGCACAGGTCTCGGCACACCCTGGGGGAGAAGCACAGGTCTCGGCACACCCTGGGGGAGAAGCACAGGTCTCGGCACACCCTGGGGGAGAAGCACAGGTCTCGGCACACCCTGGGGGGAGAAGCACAGGTCTCGGCACACCCTGGGGGGAGAAGCACAGGTCTCGGCACACCCTGGGGGGAGAAGCACAGGTCTCGGCACACCCTGGAGGGGAAGCACAGGTCTCGGCACACCCTGGAGGGGAAGCACAGGTCTCGGCACACCCTGAGGGAGTCCCAGCTCACTTGTAGAAGAGAGCCTAGACCTCAGCATACAGCGAAGTAGAATGAGGTCCAGCGCACCATCTAAAGGAACCACGTCTCAGCATACCTAGAGGGAAACAATAAGGGCAGGACTCAGACTAGAGTTGCCACATCATCCCTTTAATCCAGGGCACACATTAATTACACTGGTTCTGTGGCTGATTGAGGTGTTAATTAAACTCACGTGGTGCCTTATCTGCATTAAATCAGCCTCAGAACCTGTGTAATTAATGTGTTCCTGGATTAAAGGGATGATGTGGCAACCCTAGCTCGGACATGCATGGGATTTATTATTTAAGAGAAGGTGGAGGTGTCACCAATCACAGACCCCCCTCACACTGTGCGGACAATGGCGGTGTGTACAGTATATGAAGTCAGGACACACACCTCTCTCTCTCCCCGCCGTCTTCTCTGATCCCGCTCCACTCATGTAAACACAACACCGCTGGTTGAAGACACAGCATTCACTTCCGGGTCACGGCACCTCTCCGTCCTGGATTCGCCAGAAGTGACGGGATGTTTAGATCCAATCAGCCAATCAGCCGAGCGAGCCCATGTCTGTCATCTTTCTACGACCCGCCCACTTCTAATGACGTCCAATAACTTTGTTTAGATAACTCTGGAGGCGGCTGTGTTGACTGTAGCAACCTGTATCCCGCCCCCTGGGTTGCTAGGCTGGTCTACTATGAAAAAAAACATGTCTCTTATAAAATCAAGTAGTCAAAAAGTAGCAGACCCCCCCCCCCCCACACACACACACACCTTCCTTCCAGCAGACATTCACAGACTAATATAAGAGACAACAGTGCAATGCTTCTTTAGCATCTAGTATTGTATGAGGCTGCATTCACACTTGTATAGCATAACACTGAGCATTGCATTTTTTGTGCATTGTGTCTAGGCAGGTCATGCATTTCAGCGTGCTGCTCTACGTGCCACAAATGCGCCAAAAGAAGACCCCTGCTTACCCATACAGGGATGCTCAGGTGTTCATTACATGTTACATACCTTGAATATGGGTGTAACATGTGACATGTTATGAAAGGTGAACTTATCCTTTCTGCTCCTTGCTTGGCACGTTTGGGGTACCTTTAACAATGAAGGGCACTACAAGTGGAACTTGTTCATACTTTCATGGTGAATGTCCGCCATTTGCAAGTGTTTGTGTGGCGCTGCAAGTGTGAATGGAGTCATAGGGGCTGATTTACGAAAGCCGTGCGCCATCAGTAGAGGCGCAAGGCGAGGCACAACGCACATTTTTATATTTACGAAACGGTGCGCCGGGAACAGAACGCGAATCCCCCATTTACTATTGCGATCTCGGCGCACGGGAGAATGCAATCTGTGTGCCACTATGGACATAGTGCACGGCATCTTCAATTCAATATTAACAGAAGATGGAGGTGCCAATATTATGGGGTGATGTGAGCAAGTTTAGTAACAACTGCCCAAGTAACAAATATGGCCAAAATAGAATGAGAAAGTAACTTTTTCAGAGAAAGCCTGTTGTGCCCGCAAGTATGTTTAGAAGTGCATGAGATCATTGTAAGCAGTGTGCATGCGCACGCGGCTTTTGCGCTCGTTCAAATGTGCCTGTTCATTGCGCGGCCAAAATCTTTTTTTTTTCTTCAAATATAAATTTTTATTCAGGCATAAGAAAGGGCATTGCCCCAAAATAACATCATGTACAAAAAATAACATGCAAAGACGCAGCTTCTCACAGCATCACAACTGAGAACACCATAGTATTTCCTTCCAGTACATATACAGTAACATCCTGGTGCGCTATGTATACAGTGTTCAGCATTGCTGCAATTATCATATATATATGGGCGTTCCTTTCCTTCTGCCATTTTCCTTGTTCAGAGCAATAGATAAAGAAAGTAGTGAGACTATAAAGAGGAAGGGGGGGAAGTAAAGAGAAGAGGAGTGTAGGGAAAGGGGAGGAGGAGGAAGGGTAGGGAGGGGGATGCATGGAGTCGGTGAGTGTTCCTGTTTCGAGTCACATGTGTCAGTTCAGAAGGTTGTGTGTTTCAGTCACCTGCCAGGAGACTCTGTCCCTCATTGGAAAATATAAACATCAGCCAGTTCGACCAGTTTTTGGTGTATTTTTCATTTTGATGACGGGCCGTGAGGATGAGATCCTCCATTTTCCTGATGTCTTCTACTTTCCTGAGCCACATGGCCACTGTTGGGGGCTTAGTAGACTTCCACAACAGTGGAATACATGATTTTGCCGCATCTAGCACTTGACGGATCAAAGATTTTTTATACGCTTTACCCGACATGTCTGTTGCATGTAGTAAGAAAAAACCAGGGTCTGCCTGTATAGGGCGTTCCGTGAATTTTTGTATTGTCTGTTGTACCATCTTCCAGAACTGTCCCAGCAGGGGGCAGCTCCAGAAGGTATGGAGGATCGTACCCCGATCCCCCCGGCATCTCCAGCAGAGCCCTGAGGAGGATGGGAAGAACTTTTGTAATTTTGTAGGTGTATTGTACTATCTAGTGAGTAGTTTGAAATTAGTTTCTTGCATCTTTGTGCATATTGAGGATTTAAATGTGAAGCATAGAATGTTTTGTTTTTGACGTGTTGTGAACGTGCACTGTAATTCTTTTTCCCATGCTCCTATTGCATTCATTTGGTAGTTTCCTGGTGGTGTGATCAGCAACTGGTAGGTGGCCGACATCGCGTGAGGGAAGACTCCCTCATCTGAGTAGTAAGTTTCGTAAATCGTTAAAGTCTAGTCAAGACTTTCTGGGGGGAGGTAATGTTTTAAGATAATGCGTAAGTTGGAGAGCCCTCCATAGATCCAGGTGGAACAGTCCCTCTGGGTTCATAAGTTCAGCTGCCGTTGGCCACCAACCACTCGCGACAAAATGTGATGCCTGGAAGTACCCTGAGGCACAAAGCAACTTAAAGACTGGGTCTACGCATCCTGGAGTGAAGTCTGGGTTTCCCAGTATCGGGCGTAGTGGGGAGTTAAGAGACGTAAGTTGCAAGCGTGTGAAGAGGGATGAGCAAGTTTTCGTTGTTACCCCTATTAGAGGATGTTTTTTTATAGTACGTGGTAGGGAGTTATGACACCAGGGTGCTCTATTTAACGGTACAGTACTTTGTGTCTGTTCCAGCTGGGTCCATAGTTTAGTGGGCTGATGCCGAATCCAATCAATAAGTCTGGTCAAGTGAGTTGCTTGCTGGTATTTGCGGAGGTCTGGTACCGCCAGGCCTCCATGTAATTTAGGGAGTGTAAGCAAACGTTTGTTAAGTCTAGGCTTTTTGTTAGCCCATATAAAGTTAAAGAAGAGGGCACTTGTCTGGTCAAAGTAGTGGGGGGGGTATGTGAATCGGTAATGCCTGTAAAAGGTACAGAAACTTTGGAAGGATGCACATCTTGAGGATGTTGCATCTGCCAAACCAAGAATGTAACCCTGTATTCCATGTGGTAAGTAGGGTCCTAACTTTGGACAGTAGTGGGGGGAAGTTCAGGGCAAATAGCTGTGGTATCTTAGGAGGAATATATGTGCCTAAATATTTAAGGGCTGTGCTGGTCCATTTAAAATTGAAACTATCTCTAAGAGTAGTAAGAAGGCGTGGGGGGAGTCCTACACCCATGGCCTCGGAGCGCGGCCAAAATCTTAGTAAATGTTAAGCAACGTAAATGCAATTGCGTGGGTTGAACAGGCGCACCTCTAAACTTGTCTTTTTTTTTTTACGCTGGTTCACTTTTATGTATTTTTTTAAGGAGATTTGCACACAGGTCATGTTTGCATGTTACATTGCCAATATGTGACATGCACCTTGTTAAAATTATGTAAAAAGACTCTCGCTCCTCTAGCTCCTCCTAAAAGGGCATTTAACCTTCCCCCTCTAATGCAAATGATTTCCTTGGACTAGCTTTATGCTTTTAAAGGGGAATTCCACACTCCATTCTCCTATGCTCTTGTCTCCCCCCTCTAATCCCTTGGGTTTCCCTGGGGTAACTTTTGCTTTTAAAGGGGAACTCCATACTCCATTCTCCAATTCTCTTGTCTCCCCATCTAACCCCTTGGATTTTCATGGGCTAACTTTTGCTTTTAAAGGGAAACTCCACACCTCACTCCATTCACCAAAGGCTGTGAGCTGCCTTCACCAATTCAAACCACATCCTTTTGCAGAGCATACAACAGGGCCAGCTAGGAAAGGGGCGAGAAGAGCTATTGGCCAACTCCCCTCCTGAACCATACAAGGCCACATGCACTCAACATAGCTGGCTGCCTTTGGGGCATGTTGGGCTCAGCCCAATACCAACCACAAACCACCTTGTACCCACTAGCTTAAAGGGACTTTACACATTTCGTAAAGCCTCCGGTCTGCAGCCCCCCACAACCCCAGGCTAGGGTTGTGTGGAAAAGGCCCTTGTCCCCCTGAATATGGGAAGAAGTGGTTGACTTTTGGGGTGCCCGAGCCCCTCCTGCCCCCAAGCATCCACCCCCCTTTCATGGGCTGGCTTTCTGTGTGTTTGGCTAGGGGTTTGTTAGTGTGTGGGAGGGGCACAATCTTTTTTTAGTTTGGGGTGGTAGTTTTCACGTGGGGGTTCACATTTTAAGCCTTAACAGACCCAAATGGCCTTGTGTGTATTGGGGGGGCAGGCTATTTTTTGTTTTGGGTGAAAAAGTTAAAGTTTTCTCTAAAGCCATACATCTTTGAAGCAGAATTTTGGATACATGCTACAGATGCACCACTTTACAGGCACAGTGAGCCCCCCAAGTTACTAGCTTTTAAGCAATTTCGCATTTTTAAAGGCACTTTTCCTTGTTTCGTTTTTGGGATTGTCCAAATTGATGACATTGATATATGTCCCTTAGGGTGGGACCTAGGCCCACATACCCATTTTAAGGCCAATAACTAGAAGTTAAGCCAGCCTACTGTACTGCGTCCTCTGCACAGTGTGTACCTTAAGCTACCTGAAGACAATTGCTGTTGTTCTGATCCTAATAATACCACAGGCAGGCAGCTGCAGTATTTACAGTTAATGTATTGTGTCCTTTACACAGTGTGCACCTAAAGCTACCTGAAGACAATTGCTGGTGTTCTTCTGATCCTATTAATACCACAGGCAGGCAGCTGCAGTATTTACAGTTAGTGTACTGTATCCTCTGCACAGTGTGCACCTAAAGCTACCTGAAGACAATTGCTGGTGTTCTTCTGATCCTAATAATACCACAGGCAGGCAGCTGCAGTATTTACAGTTAGTGTACTGCGTCCTCTGCACAGTGTGCACCTAAAGTTACCTGAAGACAATTGCTGGTGTTCTGATCCTATTAATACCACAGGCAGGCAGCTGCAGTATTTACAGTTAGTGTACTGTGTCCTTTGCACAGTGTGCACCTAAAGCTACCTAAAGACAATTGCTGGTGTTCTTCTGATCCTATTAATACCACAGGCAGGCAGCTGCAGTATTTACAGTTAGTGTACTGTGCCCTTTGCACAGTGTGCACCTAAAGCTACCTGAAGACAATTGCTGGTGTTCTGATCCTATTAATACCACAGGCAGGCAGCTGCAGTATTTACAGTTAGTGTACTGGGTCCTCTGCACAGTGTGCACATAAAGCTACCTGAAGACAATTGCTGGTGTTCTGATCCTAATAATACCACAGGCAGGCAGCTGCAGTATTTACAGTTAGTGTACTGCGTCCTCTGCACAGTATACATCACAGCTTTGTGCAGCTACATCTCACTGCAGGCCATTAGTATGTCTAGAAGGCCAATAAGGAGAGGCAGACAGTCACAAGCCAAAGAGGGCAAGCAGTCTCTGTGTCTAGAGGCGACAGTGCTGGTCGTGGAGACGGTGCATTCTCATCAGCACGTGGCCGTGGGACACGCTTGTCCTTTTTTTCGGCAACTGGACATGTTGAGCTGCAACATGCGGAAGACTTGGTAGAATGGATGACCAAGCCGTCCTCATCCTTCTCATCCTCTCTCACCCAGGCTCAGGGTACTTTGTCTGGCAAAGCAGCTGCCAACGCGGCCTCTTCCCTCGGCTTAATGGCATCAGTCACTCCTTCCCTTGCCCCACCATGTCCTTCTGAGGAGTCCCCCTGTTTGACCACAGTGTTGGGTACATGCTCCAGTAGGATGTCCAGCATTTTGAAGGCTCCGATGATGGTACCCAGCTAGAGGAAGGCAGTAACGTGAGCCCAGAGAGAGAGGTGCCCAGGAAGGACAGCAATCTGGCAGTCATGTTCCCCCAGCTTCAGCATACTGCCAGCTTTGCTCCAGTGAGGAAGGGGATGATGAGGTCACTGACTCCACGTGGGTGCCTGATAGTAGAGAGGAGGAGGAGGCACATCTCCAACGAGGCAGGATGCCCTCCAGGGGCCAGCTTAAGGGCAGCACACCGACTGCATCACACTGCAGAGCTCCGCATGTGCAGGGCGCTGCTGTCTCTGCGCGTTATTCTAAAAGTTCTTTGGTGTGGGCCTTTTTTGAGACGAGTGTATCAGATCCCACCGCTGCTATTTGCAACATATGTCTCAAGCGTATCTCGTGTGGCCAAAACATCACCCGCTTGGGCACCACATGCTTGACCAGACATATGTCGACCTGCCATGTAGTTCATTGGCAAGCGTACCTAAAAGAACCAAAGAACAAAGCGGGCCTCTCCTTGCTTCTCATCAGCTGGGATCTCCAACCCCACTATACCTTCAGTCCTCTCTGAAACCTGCACTGAGAGGAATGAAGGTGTAGAATTAGGTGTGTCACAGCCAAGTACTTGCAGGCAATCTGCTATCGGTACACCGACGTCAGATTGTACCAGGCAAATTTGCCTGCCCCAGCTGCTGCACCGCAGAAAGAAGTTCGCTCCCAGCCATCCACATGCCCAGCAGTTGAATGGTAACTTGGCTAAATTTCTAGCACTTCAACTGCTGCCTTTTCAGTTGGTAGACTCTGCCCCCTTCTGAGAGTTTGTGGAATGTCCTCAGTGGCCGGTTCCCAAACGCCACGTTTTCTCACGGAAGGCGATTCCGGCTCTCTTCCGGCATGTGGAAGGCAATGTCTTGGCCTCGCTGGACAAGGCTGTCAGTGTTAAGGTGCATATTACTGCTGACTTATGGTCCAGCAGGCATGGACAGGGACGCTACCTATCTTTCACCTCGCACTGGGTGACTCTTCTGGCAGCTGGGAAGGATGCAGGACAGGGTGCAGTAGTGTTGGAGGTTGTTCCGCCACCACGTTTCCAAAATTCTACTAGTGGTGATTCTGCCACACCTCTCTCCTCCACCCCCCTCCTCTTCTTCTTCCTCCTAGGCCTCTTCTTGTGCTTACTTGTCCTCGGAACCAGCGGTGCTCCGTAGGCATTCAAGGGGCTATGCAAGCATGCAGGCAAAAAGATGGCATGCGGTGCTTGAGCTGGTGTGCTTGGGGGACAGGAGCCACAATGGGGCAGAGATTCTGTCAGCTCTGCAGGGGCAGGTTCAGAGGTGGTTGACGCCATGCCAGCTTAAGCCAGGTATGGTGGTTTGCGACAATGGCACCAACCTCTTCTCCGCTCTCCGACAGGGACAACTGATCCATGTGCCCTGTTTGGCTCACGTCCTTAACTTGGTGGTGTAGCAGTTCTTGGGCAGGTACCCGGGCTTACAGGATGTCCTGAGGCAGGCCAGGAAAGTCTGTGTGCATTTCCGCCGTTCACATAATGCCAGTGCTTGGCTGGCTGACCTCCAAAAGGAATTTAACCTGCCCAAGAACCGCCTAATCTGTGACATGCCCACCAGGTGGAACTCAACGCTGGCCATGCTGCAGCGGCTGCACACGCAGCAGAGGGCCATCAATGAGTACCTATGCGACTATGCACCAGGACAGGGCCAGGGGAACTTGTTTTTTTTCCCCACGCCAGTGGGCTATAATCAGGGATGCATGCACTGTCCTGTCACCATTTGTAGAGGCCACGAGGATGGTGAGCAGTAACAGTGCCTTGAGGTGATTCAGTTCGCATTTGCTGCGCTTTACAAATCCTTCATTCATTCATTCAGTGCATGCATCAGTGACACTGTCCCTCTTGTCCACCTGTTGAAACACACACTGCATGGAATAATGGACAGGGCACTTGAGACAGAACAGAGGGAGGAAGAGGAGGACTTCCTTGCCTCTCAAGGCCCCTTTTATCCAGACAGTGTTCCTGCGTGCCCACCGATCACACAGGAAGAGGAGGAGGAGGATTGTGTCAGCGTGGAGGTGGAGCCTGGCACTCAGCGTCAGCAGCAGTCTTCAAAGGATCATTTACAGTCCGAAGAAACCCATGGACTGGAAGGTGGCTGCGGATCATGTCGCCCTTAGTGACCCAGACGACTCTGGACCGAATGCCTCAGCAAACCTACGCTGCATGACCTTCCTGATCCTGCAAAGCCTGCGGAAGGATCCTCGTATTTTTGGTATCAAGGGGAGGGATGATTACTGGCTGGCAACCCTCCTTGATCCACGTTACAAGGGTAAGGTTGCGGACCTTATCTTGCCATCGCAGAGAGAGCAGAGGATGAAACATCTTTGGGAGGCCTTGCAGAAAGGTTTGTGAAACGCATTTCCAGAGCCTGGGAGGTTACAATTTCCTGGTCCTCCTGGACAACGTATTGCTGAGGCTTCGGTCATTCACGGAAGGAGCGGTGGAGAAGGTGGCCGTCTGACCAATGCGTTCAGACAATTTTTTAGTCCGCAGCCCCAAGGTCTGATCGGTTCCAGCAACCATCGCCAGCGTCTGATTCACATGGTGCAGGATTACCTAGGGGCAAGATCAGACACCTTTCCCACCGAAAATCCTCTGGGTTACTGGGTCTTGAGGATGGATCACTGGCCAGAGCTTGCACAGTATGCAATTGAGCTACTGGCCTGTCCTGCATCCAGTGTTCTTTCGGAACGCACATTCAGTGCTGCTGGAGGCTTTGTAACCAATCACAGGGTGCGCCTGTCCACCGAATCGGTCGATCGGCTGCCCTTCATAAAAATGTATCAGTCTTCAATCACCAGCTACCAAGCACCTGATGCTGATGTAACCGATTTATTTATTTTTTTAATGTGAGATCCTTTCAAGACTGCCTATGCTGATGCTGAGTGACTATCCTGTTATGCTGAGTGACAATCCTCTTCCTCCTCAATTTTCATGCTGATAGCTTGTAAGAACATTTCTGGGCACCGCCACCAGTGGCCAAGGCCCAATTTTTCTGCCCCTGTTTAACAGGGGCGTGTAATTACAATTTTTGATGCGATACTTTGCAGCAGGGCTCATTCCTGCGCTCCAACTAGAGTATCTGTGAGGGGTTGCAGTGTTGTGGCACCAGCACCAGTACCCAAGGCCCAATTTTTCAGCCCCTGTTCAACAGGTGCATGTAATTACAATTCTTGATTTTATATTTCACAGCAGGGCCCGTTCCTGCACCCACCAAGAATAACTGTGAGGGCTTACAGTGTTGTGGCAACACCAACACCTAAGGCCCACATTTCTGCTGAGTATATAGGGCAGGCCCCTATTCTTAAACATCCAACTTACAAACGAATCCTACTTGCAAACGGAAGGAGACAACAGGAAGTGAGATGAAATCTACCCCTAGGAAGGGGAATTCTCTCCTGTAAGAGTTAATATGGGAAAAACATGTCTCCTCTTCACTGATGCTTTATCACCAATCCTTGTTTCAATAAAAAACCCAAATTTTCAAAAAACATTTGTCATTGGGACAGAAAGTGAGGTAAAATCTTCTGAATAGGGGCACAGACAGTAAAACAAATGTTACAGGGGTGATAACCCTTCCCTATGTTTTCCAAAAAGCTTAAAAATAGATTTTTTGCCTGGAGCTACACTTTAAAAAATCTACCAGTTCAAAATTACAAACAGATTCTACTTAACAACAAACCTACAGTCCCTGTCTTGTTTGCACCACCTGTATACTGCTGTTCAGAGTATATAGGGCCTGAGGGCCCTTTCCTTTTTTTAATTTGGCTACGGGGTTCCCCTTGATATCAATACAACACCCAAAGGGCCTGGTAATGGACTGGGAGGTACACATGGCGTTTGTCTCACTGATTTTCATCCATATTGCCAAGACCCGACATTACATTAAAGCCGCAAGCAGTTTTAGACTTTTATTCCTTTACAAATGTCATTTTGTGCAGGGACTGTTCTAAGCACTGGAAACACGCGCCACTTTACAGGCATACTATAGACACCCCCCAGGTACGATATTTAAAGGAATATTTCACTTTTATTTTTTCACTTTAAGCATCATTAAAATCACTGCTCCCGAAAAAACGTCCATTTTTAAAACTTTTTTTTGCATTGATACATGTCCCCTGGGGCAGGACCCGGGTCCCCAAACCCTTTTTAGGACAATACCATGCATATTAGCCTTTAAAATGAGCACTTTTGATTTTGAACGTTCGAGTCCCATAGACTTTAATGGGGTTCTAAAGTTTGCGAGAACTTTCGGTCCGTTCACAGGTTCTGGTCCAAACCAAACCAGGGGGAGGGCTCATCCCTACCGTACGGTGCTATTGTACCATGCGGTTTCATGCACCTGAAAACACACCATGTTTTCCGATTCATGGGGGTGCCATTAAAAATTAATGGCACCCCAGCGCGTCTGCTAAAAAGCAGTGCCTTTTTGTTGAGGGGCGGGAACGTGTGCGATTTACATGTGATCCTGCACCCACATATATGTGAACCTAGGCTTAATCAATGTCTGGAAAGTAAAGGTAGTTACAATGTATGTCAAGTCAAAAACTATATTTGGATAGTAAGGGTGGAACCCCTGTAGCATTTCTGTATTATGCAAGGCCGATAATAAGGTCACTTGGTAATTTATAAACCTTCCTCTGCCTGAGGCTGTCACATATCTAATGTATTGCATCCTTATAGTTGTGTATAGGGCAGGCTCAGCTGGGCGTTCACATGTAAATCTTTTGATTGTGATTGGCTTTGTACCATCGTCATGTGAGCAGTCCTTGTGAATTGGAGGAAGCGTGTGCAGAAAAGTCATAAGCAGAGCAGCAAGGACCAGGAATGTTATAAAACAGGAGCAACAGGAGTGTGCAGATGAGGGCGACAGGACAGGTGTTCACACTATACCATGCTCCTCCGCACTCTGGAAGATGCTCTGCTTCCACATTCAGCTACTATAATAGTGAAATCTGCCAAGGATTCAAGGAATGCAGGCGCTTCTATTTTTCCACTATATATTTCACATTGTGGAGGACTGTATGATACTGCAGCGGTGGCGAAGAATTGATAAAAAGCGCTATTAAACATAAAAAAATCATGGCAACAGCAGCGAACCCGAAATCTATGGGCTGTTCTGGTGAGTACATTGGTGCTTTGTACGTAATTCTTTCTTTCTTTCAGAAATACAAGCAACATGAGAACTTCTATTTGGACACATTTGGACACGTACAGTCTGTACTGAGATATGCTGCTGCCACTTTGGGTTCCACACACATAGATTTTTTTAAAGGCCACTTGAACCTTCAATTTAAATCAGCCACATAGATAGGGTTTCTTTGAAATCATAGGTGTGCGTAGCCTATTGCATTAGGATGTGCACCCCGAAGCTCAAACACACTTGTGTGTGTGTGTGTGTGTGTGTGTATGTGTGTATGTATGTATACTTTTTACATTATATTACCAAAAGTATTGGGACACCTGCCTTTACACACACATGAACTTTAATGGCATCCCAGTCTTATGCCGCATACACACGAGCGGACTTTACGGCAGACTTTGCTCGGCGGACGGGATTTCGTCGGACAATTCGATCGTGTGTGGGCTCCAGCGGACTTTGTTTTCTCAAAAGTTGGACGGACTTAGATTTGAAACATGTTTTAAATCTATCCGACGGACTCGAGTCCGGTCGAAAAGTCCGCTCGTCTGTATGCTAGTTAGACGGACAAAAAGCCACGCTAGGGCAGCTATTGTCTACTGGCTATGAACTTCCTTGTTTTAGTCCGGCCGTACGTCATCACGTACAAATTCAACGGACTTTGGTGGATTGTGTGTAGGCAAGTCCATTCATTCAGAAAGTCCGTCATAAAGTCCGTCGAAAAGTCCACCGGGCAAAGTCTGCTGTAAAGTCCGCTCGTGTGTACGCAGCATTAGTCTGTAGTAAGGATAAGCTCCGACGTGTTCCCACAGCCCACGTGCAGAGCCCGCCAGGAAGTCTGCGCTGCGCTAATCACAGGCAGTGAGACATCTCCCGATCTCTGCAGCCGCGCATTGGGACAATGTCTCACTGCCTGTGATTAGCACAGTGGCGACTTCCTGGCGGGCTCTGCACGTGGGCTGTGCGAACACGTCGGAGCTCATCCTTAGTCTGTAGGGTTCAATATTGAGTTGGCCCACCCTTTGCAGCTATAACAGCTTTAAAACTTCTGGGAAGGCTGTCCGCAAGGTTTAGGAGGGCGTCTATGGGAATGTTTGACCATTCTTCCAGAAGCGCATTTGTGAGGTCAGGCACTGATGTTGGATGTGAAGGCCTGGCTCGCAGTCTCCACTAATTCCACTCCACTAATTCATCCCAAAAGTGTTCTATTGGGTTGAGGTCGGGACTCTGTGCAGGCCAGTCAAGTTTCTCCACCCCAAACTCGCTCATCCATGTCTTTATGGACCTTGCTTTGTGCACTGGTCCAAATCATTTGGTGGAGGGGGGATTATGGTGTGGGGTTGTTTTTCAGGGGTTGGGTTTGGCCCCTTAGTTCCAGTGAAGGGAATTCTTAAGGTGTCAGCATACCAAGACATTTTGGACAATTTCATGCTCCCAACCTTGTGGCAACAGTTAGGGGATGGCCCCTTCGTGTTCTAACATGACTGCACATCAGTGCACAAACAAGGTTTGGGGTGGACGGTCCTGACCTCAACTCGATAGAACACCTTTGGGATGAATTAGAGCGGAGACTGCAAGCCAGGCCTTCTCGTCCACATTAGTGTCTGACCTCACAAATGCTCTTCTGGAAGAATGGTCAAATATTCCCATAGACACACTCCTAAACCTTGTGGACAGCCTTCCCAGAAGAGTTGAAGCTGTTATAGCTGCAAAGGGTGGGCCAACTCAATATTGAACCCTACGGACTAAGACTGGGATGTCATTAAAGTTCATGTGTGATCTGACCCCGGATATACTCCACGCCATCTATCCTACTAGTCCTGACCATTGCTGGCGATGCCACAGAGATCGGGGTACCCTCTTCCATATCTATTGGAGCTGTCCGCTGATTACCCCTTTTTGGCACTCAGTACAACAACTACTGGGTCACCTATTTGAGGTATATATCCCGATGACACCTACATTTTTCCTGTTGGGCCTATCCCCTCTGAAAATTTCTAAACCATACATATCTTTACGGCTGCGTGTGGTTTTATAGCTCTTAATTGGAAAAAACGCTCCCCTCCTTCCTCAGATGCCTTGTATGCTAGGATTAAAGATGTGGAGTTGATGGAGAAACTGACTGCTAGAATACAGGACAAACTGGAGGTTCACAATCGTGTTTGGGAATTATGGTATACCCTGAGACCCCCCCCCCTTCTTTTCTCCCCTCCCCCCTTTTTTCTCCCCTCCCCCTTTGACTTTTCTTTGTTTTCCTCTCTTTTCCTTTTACCTGCTACTTACAGTATCTCACAAAAGTGAGTACACCCCTCACATTTTTGTAAATATTTTATTCTATCTTTTCATGTACCAACACTGAAGAAAAGACACTTTGCTACAATGTAAAGTAGTGAGTGTACAGCTTGTATAACAGTGTAAATTTGCTGTTCCCTCAAAATAACTCAACAAACAGCCATTAATGTCTAAACCACTGGCAACAAAAGTGAGTACACCCCTAAGTGAAAATGTCCAAATTGGGTCCAAAGTGTCAATATTTTGTGTGGCCTCCATTATTTTCCAGCACTGCCTTAACCCTCTTGGGCATGGAGTTCAGCAGAGCTTCACAGGTTGTCACTGGAGTCCTCTTCCACTCCTCCATGATGACATCACTGAGCTGCTGGATGTTAGAGACCTTGCTCTCCTCCACCTTCTGTTTGAGGATGCCCCACAGATGCTCAATAGGGTTTAGGTCTGGAGACATGCTTGGCCAGTCCATCACCTTTACACTCAGCTTCTTTAGCAAGGCAGTGGTCATCTTGGAGGTGTGTTTGGGGTTGTTATCATGTTGCAAAACTGCCCTGCGGCCCAGTCTCTGAAGGGAGGGGATCATGCTCTGCTTCAGTATGTCACAGTACATGTTGGCATTCATGGTTCCCTCAATGAACTGTAGCTCCCCAGTGCCAGCAGCACTCATGCAGCCCCAGACCATGACACTCCCACCACCATGCCTGACTGTAGGCAAGACACACTTGTCTTTGTACTCCTCACCTGGTTGCTGCCACACAAACGCTTGACACCATCTGAACCACATAAGTTTCTCTTGGTCTCATCAGACCACAGGACATGGTTCCGGTAATCCACGTCCTTAGTCTGCTTGTCTTCAGTAAACTGTTTGTGGGCTTTCTTGTGCATTATCTTTAGAAGAGGCTTCCTTCTGGGACGACAGCCATGCAGACCAACTTGATACAGCGTGCAGGGTATGGTCTGAGCACTGACAGGCTGACCCCCCCTTCAATGCTGGCAGCACTCATACGTCTATTTCCCAAAGACAACCTCTGGATATGACGCTGAGCACGTGCACTCAACTTCTTTGGTCGACCATAGCAAGGCCTGTTCTGAGTGGAACCTGTCCAGTTAAACCGCTGTATGGTCTTGGCCACCATGCTGCAGTCAGTTTCAGGGTCTTGGCAATCTTCTTATAGCCTAGGCCATCTTTATGTAGAGCAACAATTCTTTTTTACAGATCCTCAGAGAGTTCTTTGCCATGAGGTGCCATGTTGAACTTCCAGTGACCAGTATGAGAGAGTGAGAGCGATAACACCAAATTTAACACACCTGCTCCCCATTTACACCTGAGACCTTGTAACACTAACGAGTCACATGACACCGGGGAGGGAAAATGGCTAATTGGGCCCAATTTGGACATTTTCACTAAGGGGTGTACTCACTTTTGTTGCCAACGGTTTAGACATTAAAGGCTGTGTGTTGAGTTATTTTGAGGGGACAGCAAATTTACACTGTTATACAAGCTGTACACTCACTACTTTACATTGTAGCAAAGTGTCTTTTCTTCAGTGTTGTCACATGAAAAGATAGAATAAAATATTTACAAAAATGTGAGGGGTGTACACACTTTTGTGAGATACTGTAAATTGTTTTTGGGAATTTTTTAGCTTGAATATCGCAGATGCCACTGTTGCGGATGTTTCAAAAAAATCATTCCTGCATTATGAGTGCTTTTTACTTGTTATGAACATTGTGCTCATATTCTTGAATGTTCTTTTTTTTTTTGTCTTTGGAAAAAATGATCAATAAAAATTGTTACTGGTAAAAAAAAAAAAAAAAAAAAAGTTTGTGTGTAAAGGCAGGTGTCCTAATACTTTTGGTAATATAGTACATATACAAGCACAGACACGCACACTTTTATAAATAAATGTAAAAAAACATTTTAGAATGTATTAAAACATTGACGGTGTCAGTAGGGCAGAGGTTGGTGTCAGTAGGACAGTAGATGGTGTCAGTCATAGAGCAGTGGATGTTTGTGGACTTTGTCAGCAGAGCAGTGGATGATGTCAGTAGGGCAGTGGATAGTGTACATAGATTTTTATTATTATTATTTTTTTTATTGTTTACAATTCTATTTTTTTAAATTATTTTTAACAATTTTTTTTATCTTTTTTTTTTTTGACAATTTTTTTATGAACCCTGATGGGGGGCTTTGGTGAATTATCAGGGGTCTAAACAGACCCCTAAAATACCTCCCAACTTTTTGAGATAGGAACGAGGGACACAAGTTAGCAAAAGTATGTAGCCATAGGTCACACAGCCCCTTAAAGGAGAATTATACAAAAAAAAAATATTATTAGATAAACCCACAAATGCTTTTTTTCGCTACTACTATTGTGTATTATATTGGCTTTTGAAATTTACAAATGCAGCAATTTAGAAATTGGATGAAAAGGTTTAGCGCTGGAAAACACTTTTAAGATAAAAAGTACTTTTTATATACAATTATATGGATCAGACCAAAATGAGAGACAAATGAGGAGGAAGAAGGGACAAAGGGACGTTGTTTCAAATCAGGGACAGCCCCTCAAAATCGGGGACAGTTAGGAGCTTTGCCCTGATAGCTCACTTTTTAAACAGAGACTTCCCAGTCCCTTTCTCTGCAGCCTCAGCTGCAGTGGACAGTGAATCTGTGCTGAGCGGCTTCCTGTTCATTCACAAACTGAAGCATAGTACACACAGTTTACTATGCTTGAGCTATGAATGAACACAGTGAGTGATCCACAGATACTTGTGAGCAGCATTTGCAGAAAGACCTTCTTAGACATATTCCATAAGGCAAAATAAGTCATGTACAGAAGTTATCCCTTCATTGTCCTAAATCCTCTGAGCTGATGAATTCTGATTAGCTTTGTAAGTTTTCCACCCTTTTCTCTTCTTTATAGAACTGAATAGCCCAGGACTATATGTATATATATATAGGAGATCCCTGAGGTTTTGTGCGTATTCTTTACTGTGCCTAACATGCTTTTTTGTTGCAGGATCCTGTGTTGAGTACCTGACGTCCCCAAAGTTTCTAATTTACTTTGGACACTCTTTGTCGACCTGGGTAAAAATATTTGTAAACGTCCTTGTCAGTTTGGTCTGAAGAGCTATAAATTGTATATGTCCTATGAGCCTGACAAGGGTTACCCATTCTGGACCTGCAATGTGAAAATTGCTCCTTACTGTCCCTCATTAGAAAGGACAGTACTGGTTTTGGGGCCAAACCCCTCTGTCCCTCTCAGATGTCCCTCATTTAGGTTTAATGCTCATTATATGGACAAAAGTTTGCGGACACTTCACCATCACACCTATATGAGCTTGTTGGGCGTCCTTTTCCAAAACCATGGCCATTAATATGGATGTTCACATCTCCCAACCCTTAACAGCCTCCACTCTTCTGTGAAGATTTTGGAGTGCCTGTGAGAATTTGTGCTTTTTTTTAAGCCAGAAGAACATTTTGGTGTTAGGTACTGATGTTAAATGTGAAGGCCTGAATCAGAATTTCAGGTCACCCAAAGGTGTTTAGTAGGGTGGAGGTCAGGGCTCTGTGCAGTACCCTCAAGTTCCTCCACACCAAACTCATCAAGCCATCTCTTTATGGAGCTGGCTTTGTACACAGGGGCACAGTCCTGCTGGAACAGAAAAGATTCTTCCCCAGCTGTTACAGCAAGGTTGGAAGTGCACAGTTGTCTAAAATGTCTTTGTATGCTGTATAATTAACACACTTGAAATCAATAATTGGGAGGGTGTCCTACTTTTGTCCATCATTTATGTTGCTCTACTTTTCACCTAAGCTTCAAATTACTTTACTGGTAATATTTAAAGCGGGATTCCGGCCAGCGATATTTTTTTTTTAAAGTCAGCAGCTACAAACACTGTAGCTGCTGACTTTAAATAAGTACACTTACCTGTCCTGGGTGCCCACGATGTTGGCCGCCCGAAGCCGACCCATCCCTCGGCTCTCGGGTCCCAGCACCGCCATTCTAACTAAGGGAAACAGGCAGTGGAGCCTTGCGGCTTCACTGCCAGTTTCCTACTGCGCACGCGCGAGCGGCGCTCTGTGAATGGCCCCGTGGTTTTCTGGGAACACGCACAGTTCCCAGAAGGCAACGTGGCCGCTCACCGAGGAACAGGACACACCGCGGAATAGGAAGAGGCAGATTAGGAAGACTGCCTAGCAACAAGGGTTCAGGTAAGTTTAAAAAAAACATTTTTTTCAAATTTTTTTTTTATTTTTTCAAGATTTTTGGTGCAATTTTTTTGTTCAGGGTGGCCCTCCACTTTAAAGGAAACTGTTCCTGATAAAAAAAATCTAGTCTGCCTTTGCTGACTTCTGGATATGCTAGTTGCTTGGCTTTCATGATAACATTGTGGCTTCAATACTTTGAATCTCTGACCCAGAAGAAGTAAGCAGATTAGAACTCCTGAAATAAATCTGAGTTTCCTAATCTGTGTACTTGCTCCAGGTGAGTGGTTCAAAAAGTAACAAGACCACAGTGTACAGCTTTTAGAATGAAGTCAGCAGGGGCAGCCTTGAACTTCCAGTTTAAATCAGCAAAACACATTCCAGGTGCACCAAAAGAAAAGTTGTGCAAAGTCTTACAGATTTCTTTAGAAAGTTGCCACAGCCTAAGTAGAAAAGCCTGTCCCCTGTCAGCATGCTGTAGAGTGGGACTCTTGCTCTAGGTGTGAAAGCAGAGGTCTTTCTGCAGAGGTCCGTCACATCCCCTGCTGACTCAGATCTAGAGCACTCCATATGGTTGGTGAGGCCATGTTCACACTATTCCGACACAGAAGTTGCACGACTTCTGATCCGACTTTGCCCTACGACTTCATGAACAGGATCCAACTTTGGGTCTGGTATGGATCTTGAGGGGGAACCCCAAGACCATAACAGACCCTTTGGATCTGGTAAGGATAACCCCCATGCCAAAAAAAAAACAAAAACGAGTGGGGTAACCCCCCCAGAATCCATACCAGACCCTTATCCGAGCAAGCTGCCTGGCAGGACAGGAAATTTGGGGAGGAATGAGCGGGCCAGGGCCACATGCCCTCAAACATGGGGGCTGGGTGCTTTGGGGCAGGGGGGCTTTGCACCCCCACTCCAAAGCACCTACGTTGATGGCATGTGGCCCGGTATGGTCCGGGAGGGAGCTCGCTCGTCCCTCCCCCCATTTCCTGTCCTGCCGGGCTGCTTGCTCGGATAAGGATCTGGTATAGATTTTGGGGGGTTACCGACAACCCTGGGCAGTGGTTGTGGGGGTCTGCGGGTGGGGGACTTATCGGAATCTGGAAGATCCCGCTTCCCCCCTCCGCACTGTGGCCCTCCAGTGATGTCATCTGGAGACCCTCTTCCCCCTTATGATGTCACCGCCCCATCGTGGCTCGAATGGTGATGTCATAAGAGGGCAGGGTCTCCAGATTCTACTTTGGTCAGACTTCCTGCACTACTTTGGTCAGACTTTTGTCCCATTTCAGCCCATAGAATTGAATGAAAGTTCCATCCAAGTCGGATCAGAAACTGATTCGACTTGTGACATAAGACTTGTGCTCAGAGGCAATGTTAGCAATGCAAAATGTATTGAAAACCCCCCCCCCCAAATCCATAACCCCCCCAAAATCCATACCAGACCCTTATCCGAGCATGCAGCCTGGCAGGTCAAGAAAGGGGGGCGAGCGAGCGACCCCCCCCCTCCTGAACCATACAAGGCTACATGCTCTCAACATGGGGGGGTGCATTGGGGTGGGGGGCACCGCCCCCCCACCCCAAAGCACCTTGTCCCCATGTTGATGAATCAGATCCCATTTATTAAAGTCGCATGGAAGTGGGATCGATGTTGGACCGAAGTTGCAGGGCAAAGTTGGATCGATAGTCGCATGACTTTCATGTCACACCAGTGTGAACCAGGCCTTAAGCAGGAAGGTTGATGGATTATGAAGTAATCCTACGCCAAAATTTAAAAAAAATGGCGTGGGGCCCCCCAAAATTTATACTAGACCCTTATCTGAGCATGCAGCCTGGCAGGTCAGGAAAGGGGGTGGAGAGCAAGCGCCCCCCTCCTGAATCATACCAGGTCACTTGCCCTCAACATGGGGGCCTATTTTGGGGCAGGGGGGCTCTGCCCCCACCCCAAAGCACCTTGTCCCCATGTTGATGGGTAGTATGCTGCTGCAAATTGTGGGTGTGGCAACATTTGTAGGGGCTTAAAGAGGTATGGGTAAATAAAACCTGATACTAGGAGAGCTTAATACACAGAGTGGAGGGGTCAGGAGCGTGTAAAGTACAGATTGCAGAGGTCAGGAGCATATAATGCAAGGAGAGCAGATGTTAGGAGTCAGTGATGCACAGAGAGCAGAGGTCAGGAGTAAGGCTGCTTTCACACTGGGGCGGTAGGGGGCGTCGGCGGTGAAACAGCGCTATTTTTAGCGCTGCTTTACCGCGGTATTCTGCTGCTAGCGGTGCAGTTTTAACCCCCACTGGCGGCCGAAAAAGGGTTAAAACCGTTCGTATAGCGCGGCTATAGCCGCGGTATTGCCGCGGTATAGCCGCGCTGCTCCATTGATTTCAATGGGCAGGAGCGGTTTAGGAGCGGTGAATACACCACTCCTTCACCGCTCCAAAGATGCGGCTTGCAGGAGATTTTTTCTTCTCCTGTCAGTGCACCGCTTCAGTGTGAAAGCCCTCGGGCTTTCACACTGAACAAACAGCAACGGCTGTTTTGGGTCGGTTTGCAGGCGGTATTTTTAGCGCAATAACGCCTGCAAACCGCCCCAGTGTGAAAGGGCTCTAAATAATGCAGAAAGAACAGAGGTCGGGCGTAAGTAACCCACAGAGTGCAGAGTTTAGGAATTGGGGATGCCCAGAGTGCAGAGGTCAAGAATATGGATCACACAGAAAGCAGAGGAGGTTAGGAGTAAATAGCACACAGATTTCAGAGGCCAGGAGGAAGCAAGGTGCATAATACACAGAGTGCAGAGGTCTGGAGTAAATAATGCAGAGAAAGCAGAGGTCAGAAGTAAGTAACCCACAGAGTGCAGAGGTCAGGAGTAAGTAACCCACAGAGTGCAGAGGTCAGGAGTAAGGGATGCACAGAGTGCAGAGGTCAGGAGTAAGGGATGCACAGAGTGCAGAGGTCAAGAATATGTATCACACAGAATGCAGAGGGGGTTAGGAGTAAATAACACATAGATTTTGGAGGCCAGGAGCAAGCAACGCACAGAGTGAAGGGGTTAGGAGTAAGTGATGGGAAAGCAGAGGTCAGGAGTAGGTAACACATGGAGAGCAGAGGTCAGGAATAAGCATTACATGGAGCACAGAGGTCAGGAGTAAGTATCACATGGAGACCAGGGGTTAGGAGTAAGCAACACCAGCAAGTAGTAGGCATTTTATCCACCAGAGGAATCAGAGGAGTAGGGATCCCTCCTCACACTTCTACCCCCGTGCATGTGCACAGCTGTGGGGTGGTGGCATGTAAACATTACTCTGTGCAGGCACCTTGACCATTCCCCAAAGTAATGCTTTTGGACTCTAGCCAAAAGCTGTCCTCCTGCACGAATATTGCCACGCATATATAATTGGTTACTGAGGTCAGAAGCGCCACTTTGGGGAATGGGGGAATGGGCGGGGCTAAGGCTAGAGCGCCATGAGTGCCATTAAACAGAAACATGCATGTGCTGCACATGCCTAGTGCAGCTGTCCTATTTGCCCCCTGTAATATAGAGTTGGGGTTAGGTGAATGGGAGGGGGTGGAAATCCCAAGCCTGGAGTTGGATTTTAATGCATACATTGGATTGATAACCGAATACGTGCTCAGTGAAAATATATTAAACTTTTCCTTAAAGGACAATTGTATTTTTAAAAATGCCCCCTCCCCCCAACGCCCCTTCCACCATTGACACCTCTTCTGAACTAATCCTCACTGCAGCTTCTTAGTTACCTCTGTAGCAGAGCCATTTTCTTGTGCAAAGTTTACCTCACCTCATTGAGAAGTCCTCTTTAGACCTGGCTGTGTCTGAGACCTCATAGACTTTCATGTGGCCATGTGAGCAAATATGTGAGAGAGGCTATATGCAGTAGAACAGAAGAGTGAAGTTAGAGGATTTTAGGTTAACTGTACAGTTGTTCCTTAAACACACAAATCATATACAGTGTCTCACAAAAGTAAGTACACCCCTCACATTTTTGTAAATATTTTATGATATCTTTTCATGTGACAACACTGAAGAAATGACACTTTGCTACAATGTAAAGTAGTGAGTGTACAGCTTTTATAACAGTCATAGATAGCAATGGCAGGCCTCCTCCTCCAGCACGTCCAACTGTCCTCTACACGCTGGTGAGTGGGTCTCCCATTTGGCTGACGCGTAGCAGGGACATTGGCGCCTCCCCTGCTATGAGGGTTTTCCCCACACTTGGATGCCATCAGCCCCCCCGACCTCCAGTGACACCGTAAGCTTTTACTTTCCCTTTCATCTCTCCCCACCTCTTCTTGCATTGACAACAGGTGTAGATTGTATAACAGTGTAAATTTGCTGTCCCCTTAAAATAACTCAACACACAGCCATTAATGTCTAAACCGCTGGCAACAAAACTGAGTACACCCCTAAGTGAAAATGTCCAAATTGGGCCCAATTAGCCATTTGCCCTCCCCGGTGTGGTGTGACTCATTAGTGTTACAAGGTCTCAGGTATGAATGGGGAGCAGGTGTGTTAAATTTGGTGTTATTGCTCTCATTCTCTCATACTGGTCACTGGAAGTTCAACATGGCACCTCATGGCAAAGAACTCTGAGGATCTGAAAAAAAGAATTGTTGCTCTACATAAAGATGGGCTAGGCTATAAGAAGATTGCCAAAACCCTGAAACTGAGCTGCAGCACAGTGGCCAAGACCATACAGCGGTTAAACAGGACAGGTTCCACTCAGAACAGGCCTCGCCATGGTCAACCAAAGAAGTTGAGTGCTCAGCGACATATCCAGAGGTTGTATTTGGGAAATAGACTTATGAGTGCTGCCAGCATTGCTGCAGAGGTTGAAGGGGTGGGGGGTCAGCCTGTCAGTGCTAAGACTATACGCTGCACACTGCATCAAATTGGTCTGCATGGCTGTCATCCCTGAAGGAAGCCTCTTCTAAAAATGATGCACAAGAAAGCCCGCAAACAGTTTACTGAAGACAAGCAGACTAAAGACATGGATTACTAGGACCATGTCTTGTGGTCTGATAAAACCAAGATAAGCTTATTTGGTTCAGATGATGTCAAGCGTGTGTGGCGGCATCCAGGTGAGGAGTACAAAGACAAGTGTGTCTTGCCTACAGACAAGCATGGTGGTGGGAGTGTCATGGTCTGGGGCTGCATGAGTGATGCCGGCACTGGGGAGCAACAGTTCATTGAGGGAACCATGAATGCCAACATGTACTGTGACATACTGAAGCAGAGCGTGATCTCTTCCCTTCGGAGACTGGGCCGCAGGGCATTATTCAAATGATAACGATCCCAAACACACCTCCAACATGACCACTGCCTTTCTAAAGAAGCTGGGGGTAAAGGTGATGCACTGGCCAAGCATGTCTCCAGACCTAAACCCTATTGAGCATCTGTGGGGTATTCTCAAATGGAAGGTGGAGGAGCGCAAGGTCTCTGACATCCACCAGCGCCGTGATGTCGTCATGGAGGAGTGGAAGAGGACTTCAGTGGCAACCTGTGGAGATCTGGTGATCCCAAGAGGCATGTGGCCTAAGTGGGTTAAGGCAGTGCTGTAAAATATTGGTAACCACACAAAATATTGACACTTTGGACCCAATTTGGACATTTTCACTTAGGGGTGTACTCACTTTTGTTGCCAGTGGTTAAGACATTAATGGCTGTGTGTTGAGTTATTTTGAGGGGACAGCAAATTTACACTGTTATACAAACACTCACCACATTTTTTTTATTTCACAAGAAAAACACTCACTACGTTACATTGTAGCAAAGTGTCATTTCTTCAGTGTTGTCACATGAAAAGATATAATAAAATATTTACAAAAATGTGAGGGGTGTACTCACTTTTGTCAGATACTGTATGTAGTATCAATCCACTACTGTATAGGCTCAGATTTTATCCATTATTTTTTTCTTTACAGGGGGATCGTATGTGGCATTTTGCTGTGTCTCTCTTCCTAGTAGAGCTGTATGGAAACAGTTTACTTCTGACTGCCATCTATGGGCTCGTGGTAGCCAGCTCTGTGTTCCTGCTTGGAGCCATCATTGGAGCGTGGGTGGACAAAAACCCCAGGCTGAAAGGTAGGAAAAAAATATGAGACCAGTGATTTCATATACCATAACAACACTTCAAAGGAAGAATGATCCCCACTAAGGACAAGAAATAAAATGATAAGGAGCCCTGTCCTCTGTTAATAAAATGTAAAGTTGACCTGTCCTGATGCATCCTGGTTCAAATCCTGCTGTAGCATCATCTGGAATTCACTGGCTTCAATCTCTTGTGCTCCATTTTGTGGTTTGAATTTATACTTGCCGTTGAATGTTTAACAGCCTTGCATTCACATGATATAGTAGATTTGGATATTCCTGGGAAGTAGTAATACCTAGAGCCGGGACAAGGGGTGGGCGGGAGATGACGCTGCCCCGGGCGCAATGGTTTACTGTAGGTATAGGGGTGCCTTCCTTCTGTTACGAGGCTGGACAGTTTGGCATCTTCACCCTGGGCACTGGATGACCTTGTCCCAGCACTTGTAATACCCAACTGTCATTGCCAGTGCAGTTGTATCCAAGGGCGGCAACCTAGGAGTAGTTCCAAAGCAAAGCTCATCACCCCTTGTGGGTGCACTGATGAGCACCAGATGGTTCCTTAGATTCTGCACCATGGCCCTCTTCAAGACCCACATTCATCTGGCAATGAGAAAGATCCACTACCATTATGAAATTGTTGGCCTTCTTAAATTGCTAGTTGCCTAGCCGTCAGGCAGATCAGGGAAATCACAAAAAAGACAGACATCCCTATCTACATGCTCATTCCAGGACAGTGATTGTAACTATTGAGGCTAGAGAGTTGGCATGCGTGCCGTTACCATAAAATAAATGATCATAAATGGAGGTCAGTATTGGTTGCAGGGCTGGATTAAGAATTAAGAAAAGTACATACTTAGGGCACCACTGAGTTTTTTTTTCCCCTAGCTAGCAGACCCTTAAAAGATAAGTACACTTTATAATGAAATGCACTTATCCTTTTTTCTTCTTTGCCTGTGCAAAGTGATACCTTCCTCCTCCACTGATCTATACTTACCGAGATCTGAATGCCCAGACCCGATGCACAAATGTACTAACGGCCTTGTAGACTTCTATGTGACTTGTCTGCCTTCATCTCCCATTTTTTGAATGTTTAAATTGACCGTCAGCACCTATTTAAGTTTTAATGACTTATTGGTTAAGCAATGCAAGGGGCTGATGGTGGCACCATTGTTGGGCTGTGCTTAGGGTATCAGTTAACTCAGCCCACAGTGGAAGCCTCAACATTTTGGTAATGATAGGTTTACTATAACAGCACATTGTAGACATGTGCAATTTGTTTCATAACAAATCGAAATTCGGACGAATTTTGCATCCTTCGGACATTCGGATGCATCCGAATAAAATAATAACGAATTTCAACTAATACGAAAGAAATTATAGCGGATATAATGAATGAATTCAACATGATTCGGTAATTTGTTAAAGATCTAACGAAACAAAAGGTCATCTCAAAGTAAATCCTACAGTCCAATCAGCTGATTAATTTTGTGCTGGAGGTTGGATTACTGGCAAAGTGCATTCCTGAGAACTGAGTGAGAAGGGTGTTGTATTGTATTTGAGCAGAGGAGAAGAGATATTGTCATTGTGTGTGTTAATAGATTCAATAAACAAACGACTTTCCAAACTACGAATCATTATCACGAATATATATACATACATAAATATCAAATTTCAACTAATACGAAAGAAATTATAGCAGATATAACGAATGAATTCGACATGATTCGAGATTCAGTATAGCAAATATCGACACTCTACAGAAATAACAAATTGGCCAAAAACGAATTAACGTAACATCACGAATATAACAGAACGAAATTATGTATTTTACGAATGACAACGAAACTAAACAAAATTTTCCATTGTGCACAAGTCTAGAACATTGTCCAGTATGCTACATGTAGGCCCTGGCTCAGGGCTGATACCCTGTTTCCCCGAAAATAAGACCTAGCGTGATTGTTGGTGATGGCTGCAATATAAGCCTTACCCCCCATATTAGCTCTAGTTAGAGTTCTGGTAGGTCCTATTTTCAGGGTAGGGCTTATTTTTGGGGAAACAGGGTAGGGCTTATATTGCAGCCATCACCGACAATCACGCTAGGTCTTATTTTCGGGGAAACAGGGTAGGTATGAGTAAGACACGTAAGAAGACAGTGATCAATTTATATAAGGGGTGAAGTGTGTTTTTTCATGTACAGGAAGGTGTCTTAGATCTAAATATTGTGCTGTATATAGTTTTACCAATTTGTCTGTTTTTTTCCTAACCTTTCACAGTAGCCCGGATTTCGCTGGCTGTGCAGAACATCTCTGTAATGATCTGTGGCATCGTTTTGATGGTGGTCTTCCTGTACAAGGCTGAACTGTTATCCATGTATCAAGGATGGCTATTGGTTAGTCCTTTTGTTTATTAATTATACATGGCGCTCTATGTATAAGGGCAAAGCCCAGTAAAAGCAATGATGAGCTATGTGGAGTTAAAGCTGGTTTTTTTTATGTTTATTTTTTTTTTATTCAGATTTTAATTTTTTTTAAATTTATTTTTCTTTATAGAATCACATAACACAAATACATAAAAAACAAAATGTCATAAGTAATCATATCAAGTCAAAAACATCAAAAGAGAAAAGAAAAGAAAAAAAAAAGAAGATATATTTACACTATTATAGCGGTCAACAATCCTCCCACATTGTAGATGGGACCTATTTTTAACCATACACCTATAGGAAATGCACCTTTTAAGCTTGAATATCCAGTCAGATATAGATAGAGGATGTGGGGAGGTCTGCCCAAGGGCAATTTGTCTCAGAGCCACAAACAGCGCACAGTGATCCGCTTTGGTGGCTTGAGTACTTACCTTAATTATCACATTAAGTCCTGCTAGATCACTTCTATCTCCCTTTTGCAGATATAGCTATATAAAACATTTGAAATAAGTGCCTATACTGTTTAAAATCCAGTAATACACTATCTCACCCTGCTCTGCGCATGCTCAGTTGGTCTCCTTTCTTGGTATTTTCCTGGCACTGTGCAAAAAATCGGAGCCACTAGAAGCTGATCAGTCTAAAGCCTTACTTCTGCTCGCGGGCTTTGGGCTTCGGCAAGAAAAAACAGGAGCAATTCTGGAGGCAATTTAAAGCACACACTAATCTTAGTAGCATAATTATTAATGTGGAATGTATGTTCCACATAAACATTATTTTTTTATCAAGTTGTTACAGGTTCATTAGGTTAAAGTTCTGATTTAAGTTCCACTTTAAATCAGTAGAAAGCATTACATTGGAATATCTCTGCAACTATTAACCAATTCTTCTTTTTCTTCATCTGGTGCTTTCACTGCAGGTAGACCTTATTCTAGTATCAGCCAAACATTGTGGTGACTTTCCGGGTGGATGGTCAGCTTTTTCCCTATCTGTAATTTTTGGTGAGAGATCTGCCCCACTATGGCCACTCAAAAGGCTTCTCACCTCAGATTGCATTTTCTTGATTTTTCACTGTAAAAAGTTGGTTCTTAAAAAAAAGTAGCCATTAAAACCAGGGCTTTTTTTCTTGGAAAATAGGTGCAGGAACTTCCCCCATCTGAGTCAACACTTGTCTCTGCCCTCTACCCACCTCTGACCACCGTCCCTTGATTCCACCCCCTACCCACCTACCAGTACTGTCCCTTTTAGAGAATACAGAACCAAGTATCATTTTGTTGGTGCTAAATCATTTGTATGGAACATGTTAATGATAAAAAGAAAAGCAGTAAAATAGATCCCCTGCAGCAAGCAACAATAGAATCCCAGCAATAGATCCCCACACAAAAATAGACTCCCCCAGCAACAATGGACTCCACCCCAACAACAATAGATTCCCTGCAGCAACAGTGAACCACCCACAACAAAATATCACACCCAGTGACAAAATATCCACCCAAGCAACATTAGACCCCCCCCCCCCCCCGCAGCAACAACAGATCTCCCAGCAGCCAGCATCAATAGATCCTCCAGCAGCCAGTAAAAATAGACCTCTCCCTCCACAGTAGAGCCCTTCCAGCAACATAAGACCCCCCCCCCCCACAGCAACAATAGATTCCCCATCAGCAACAATAGACCCTCACACAAAATCAGATCCCCACCAGTGACAATAGACCCTCCAGCACACCCCATGCTATTACATACATTCAGTGCTGGAGGTGCCGGAACTGCGTTCCCCCGCGTTCCCGCTGAAAGAAAGCCCTGATTAAAACTGACAGGAGACATTACTGATAACAACTAGATACTTTTTGTCATCTTTCTCTCTTTTATAGATTTTGTGCTATGCTATCGTCATCTCAATAGCGGATGTTGCCAACCTAGCAAGTACGGCCATGTCTATCACCATTCAGAGGGACTGGGTTGTTGTGGTTGCCGGAGGTGACAAAAACCAACTAGCAGGTAAAATCTTTTCTTTTTCCGTTGACCTAAGTTAGAAAAGAGAGCATCGGTACCTTGAGACAGTCTGAGCCTCATCATTCTACAACATGATCCTATACAAGAATCTGCATTTTAAACTAGGAGTAAGCCATCTTTCTGGATTTGTGGTTTTGGTTGTAGCTAAAAATATATAACTTTATTCACATCAGATATGAATGCTACAATGAGGCGGATTGACCAGCTGACAAATATCCTGGCTCCCATGGCTGTTGGACAGATCGTAACCTTTGCCTCTTCGGTGATTGGCTGTGTCTTCATTGTTGCGTGGAACTTTGCATCTATGTGTGTAGAGTACCTGGTGCTGTGGAAGGTCTACCAGAAGACACCAGCTTTGGCTCATAAGGCGGGAAGGAAGAAGGAACAAGAACTGAAACAGCTGAATGTCAATAGCGTTGGTAATGTCTCTTTTAGTTTGATGCTTAGAAAACCAGAACATCCTTAAGCTTTGTTGTTTTCTGCTTGGTACTGTATGTCATTCCAGACTTGTGCTATGTGTTAATAATTCCCCCTTCTCATCAAGCAATCTAAGGAATATTTGGAGAATGCCCTGTCTGCCACTGTGTGACATGGTGAGACGAGCACTCTTCTGGGGTCATAGACAGGCCTAAAGAACTGATGAAAGGATAATTTTTTTTCCGGCTCTATCTAAAGAAAAAACAGAGAGAATATTTCGACTATTGCCCAGCAATTGTGTCATCTTTGGTGAAATACTTTCAGTTAGAAAAGCATGGCAAAGCAGGGGAAGTTGTACCATTTCAAGGCAAAGGCCACTGTGTTCTAGTAAAGGTGGAAATTTCCAACTGGCAATCGCCTTTACCATTTATCCTGTTTCCTGTTTTTCTCTTTCGAATATGAAATAGTATTTAAATTTATATTTTGCTTTCTTAGATTTTTTTCTTCTGAATTACAGATTCAACCTCAAACAACCATGGGAACCCTGCAGAAGATGATCACCTTATGGAAGAAAAAGCTGAGTCGTCAACTGAAATGACTGTAGAACCAGGCTGCTGTCACAGAATGACAGAACCATTCGTCATATTAAGGGATGGCTGGGTGGCCTACTATAGGCAGCCAGTGTTTTGGGCTGGAATGGGACTCTCCTTCCTCTACATGACTGTCCTCGGATTTGACAGCATTACGACCGGCTATGCCTACACACAAGGGCTAAGTGCCTTCATTCTCAGCCTTCTTATGGGAGCATCTGCTGTTTTTGGTATAATTGGAACTGTGGCCTTCACCTGGTTGAGGCGGGTATGTGGCCTGGTTCCTACCGGCATTATATCTGGAATAGCTCACCTTTGCAGCCTTGTTCTTTGTGCGGTGTCAGTCTTTATGCCTGGAAGTCCATTTGATCTTAATGTTTCTCCATTTGAAAATCTTGGAACTCATTTATTTGGGGGACAGCCAGATTCCACAGTATCTTCAGCTATTGTGCATCAAGAGAACTTCACAGGCACTATACAGAGTCTACTGAATGACTTCAACACAACTACCACCCAACCTCATGATGTCTCCATCCCGTTGACCTCTGTCAGTCTGCTCTTTGCTGGGATCATTGCAGGCAGAGTTGGTATGTGCAAGTAAAGATTATTTTCTCCTTCCTTCCTTCCTTCCTTCCTTCCTTCCTTCCTTCCTTCCTTCCTTCCTTCCTTCCTTCCTTCCTTCCTTCCTTCCTTCCTTTCCTTCCTCCCTTCTCTTCCTTCCTCCATTCTCTTCCTTCCTTCCTTCTCTTCCTTGTCCCTTTTTTCTTCTCTTTTCCTTCCATTTCTGTCTTCCTTTCCCTTTCATAGTTTCCTTGTTCCTTCTTTTTCTCTCCCTGCTTCCTTCCATCTCTTCCTCCCCCCATTCATTCCTTTCTTCTTTTTTCTATATTATATATATGAGTTACTGTACTTTACACACAGATCTATGATTATATTAATGAGAGGGGGGAGTTATGGGACTTTAAATGAGGCACAATGAATGTGCCTCCATCCCTGGTTCAGGTAAACAAGAAAGGAATGTGGGACGAGGCCATTGACTTGTGGAGGCAACAGATGAAAAGTAACAAATAATTATTGATGAAATGGTATAAATACATATATGTACACATGTTATAGAAACGGTATTTGGCAATAAGGTGAATGATATAAATATTGAACATGATTAATTGTAGATATAGTATAGGATATTTCTTATTAACAGGCATTGGTACACCATATGCAACAGAGCTGCTGTAAAAACAAAGGAAGATACACATACACATTAATAATCACATAGTACTCAATAAATATCAAATGCATAAAGATATATGGGCCAGTGAATAGGTAACGAGCAAGACTTGACTGAGCACCCCATGGAAACTTGACGCGTTTCATGGCTATATGCCATTCATCAGGAGTTGGGTACAGAGATAAAAGGTTGACTAAAGCACTGTGCTTGGCTAGCATTGAGGAAGATGGAATCCCAAACTGATTATCTGTTCTGGAGCTGAGGCAAGGACCCCCACCCCGGCCGAGAAAACATCCACATAGCATGACCTGATCGTCACAACACATTCCACATGTGTGGGGATGATTGCAAGTATAGTGTTGTGTGTGTGTATCCAGTGAATGGGCTGTGTGTGCTACATCCCTGGTGTAAAACACATAGTTTTTATGATTATATCAGTGGGACTGATTATCTTGGGGAGGTGTTTTAAATAAATAGCACACTGGCTAGCACTGTGACCTTACAGCATTTGGGTACTGTATTTAATTCCAGGGTCACCATCTGCATGGTCTTGCAAAGTTTCTGTGGGTTTCATAGGTTCTCTGATTTTCTTATAGATATGTAAACTGATTCATGTTAACCCAGTCATAGTGGTAGGTGTCTGTATGACTGTGGTAGAGGCAATACACTGTACACTTCTTCAGAGGCAGGAACGTGTGTGAACGGGTCTATCTACAAAAGGTTATTATTCAAGATGACGACTGTATACAGAACATGAATTAATGAATATGCTTTTCTTTTCAGGACTTTGGTCATTTGACCTCACAATCACACAACTACTTCAGGAAAATGTGATGGAATCTGAAAGAGGCATCATAAATGGCGTCCAGAACTCCATGAATAACCTGTTGGATCTGCTGCATTTCATTATGGTGATCCTAGGACCCAACCCAGAGGCTTTTGGCCTGCTTGTTCTAATTTCAATATCCTTCATAGCTATGGGTCACATGATGTATTTTCGATTTGCTTACCAAAACATAGGAAGACAACTGTTCTCTTGCTCTACCTCTGACCCTAGACCAGTTCCAAGCAATCAACAACATATGGATACCCCTGATGTTTAACCACTTAAGGACCAAGCCTCTTTTTGAGATTTGTTGTTTACAAGTTAAAAACAGGGTTTTTTTTGCTAGAAAATTACTTAGAACCCCCAAACATTATACATTTTTTTCCTAACACCCTAAAGAATAAAATGGCGGTCGTTGCAATACTTTCTGTCACACCGTATTTGCACAGCGGTCTTACAAGCGCACTTTTTTTGAAAAAAATACACTTTTTAAAATTAAAAAATAAGACAACAGTAAAGTTATCCCAATTTTTTTTTTATATTGTGAAAGATAATGTTACGCAGAGTAAATTGATACCCAACATGTCACGCTTCAAAATTGCGCCCGCTCGTGGAATGGCGACAAACTTTTACCCTTAAAAATCTGCATAGGCGACGTTTAAAAAATTCTACAGGTTACAGAGGAGGTCTAGGGCTAGAATTATTGCTCTCGCTCTACCGATCGCGGCGATACCTCACATGTGTGGTTTGAACACCATTTTCATATGTGGGCGCTACTCACGTATATGCGTTCGCTTCTGCACGCGAGCTCGGTGGGACATGACGCGTTTAAAATTATTTTTTTTTCTTATTTATTTTATATTTTTACACTCTTCTTTAAAAAAAAAATTGTGTCACTTTTATTCCTATTACAAGGAATGTAAACCTCTCTTGTAATATAAGATCTGGGGTCAAAAAGACCTCAGATCTCAAATATACACTAAAATGCAACAAAAAAACCCAAAAAACCCTGCTATGGTATGGAGACGGGTGGGGGACATCTTCCCCTCGCTTGTCTCCATACCCAGCAAGGGGGAAGATCTGATCGCCTCAGCTGCTGCCGACGGCTCCGGTAAGCGGCAGAGGGCACCGGAGCGTGGCGGGTGGCCCTCTCCCGCCGCCGATAAAAGTGATCTCGCGGCGAATCCGCCGCAGAGACCACTATTATCGGAAAGCGGACCGCCGGCCGAAGAAGTGGATACAGAGGTTATGGCAGCTAGCTGCTGCCATAACAACGATATTCCTCTTCAAAGTTAGGACGTATATCGGCGTGCGGCGGTCCGTAAGTGGTTAACAGGCTCTCCGATTTTGGTCCGCTTTGGTATTGCACTGTCAGAAGGGAATCTTTCGGAATCCTCTTCCCAAGATTTCCTGGACATTATAAACTGTTCTTTGGCTGGGATTCCCTCCGTCTCAAATGGTGAAGGGTGCTCGGGGCTTCTTCATTCACCCAGGACTACAGGGAGAAGAGAAGCTTGGTGCTAGATGTAGAACCAAAGGCTGCATAGTTTGAAAGGTCTTTAGGTTTTGAATGGACTTTATGCTGCGATTTTATGGACACAGATTAATGCATGAATTAGTTTGTTCACTTTATTTCTATATAGATTATTGTATATTGATGCACTTTTATATAGATTTATGTAAATTATAGGTTGTCACTGCAATTATCGCACAGGGTTGTAAATTTCTCTATTGCATATGAATTCTACATGTGTATATAGAAGTGTGTATGCTACACAGGTTATCAATGGGAGGATCGCATAGAATTGCAGTTTTTAATTGTTCATGATCGGAACTTATATTCGCATAATATTGCATTATTATGTTCACTAGATTTTTTATATAGGAATAGAATATCTTACCACCACTATTTAACTGCAGCCAGTAATATTATGATTTAGTACGGTTACCGTATGATTACATTTGGATAGCGCAGCATTATATTGGTATAAAACTTTTCTCTGCCCCCTACCCACCTCCCAGTACCGTCCCTTTCAGACAATATAGAACCAAGTATCATTTTGAGGTGCTAAGTAATTTGTATGGAATTTGGTAATGATATCAAGAAAAGCAGTAAAATAGATTCTCTGCAGCCAGTAACAATAGATCCCCCTAACAACAATGGACCAACCACAACAAAATTTCCCCGCCAGCAACAATAGACTCCCAGCAGCATCTCCGCACAGGCAGCATTAATAGTCTGTCTAGCTGCCATCAACAATAGACCCCCTCCCCCAACAGTAGATCTCTTTCAGCAACAACTGACCCCCCAGCAACAATAGACCTCCCCAGCAACAATAGACCCCCCTTGCAAAAATAGATCCCCAGCAGTGAGCATCAATACCCTGCAGCACACCACAGCACCCCTTGCCATTACATACAGTCAGTCCAAGAGGTGCCGGAACTGCGTTCCCCCCCGCGTTCCCGCTGAAAAAATGCCCTGGTGATGATGCCCTCTCAACTGCCATGACCTGGAGCAAGCAACAAGTCAATATATACATTGCCTAAAAACCTTGATACTGTTGGGCTATATTGGTACACAATTCCTGCGTTAAAAATTGATACTGGTTCATGATTGGTCATTAGGCTGGCCATACACTATACAAATTTTCTTGTTCAATTTTCTTTAGATTTACCTTCAACTGTGTAGTGCAAGGGCCTGCCTGATTGCATACACATTGAAAGTGTTTAGGTTTGACCTCAGATTATATGGTTTTGGTAAATCTAAAATAAAACTGAATAAGAAAAATGTATAATGTATGGCCAGCCTTAGGGACAGATTTCTACATAGTTCACGTAGTCCACAGCCTAAAGTAGTAGGACAGTCAGGGGCCACAAACAGCCAACCACACATCACGTTATTGCCAGCAATGCATTCCTTTGTGTAATGAAAGGTTGCAGATTGCCAACCTGTGTGCCTGTAACATCCAACCCGGTCCTCATTTATGCTTTTTCAACGTGGTTTGTGCTTTTATGTTTGTAGAATAGTTCATTGTGCACTTACGGGTTACCATCACTGTACACTTGAAGCTTCACTGCTAAGGTAGGACAACAGTTTTCCTGCTCTGCAAGCCATAGATTTGAGGTTTACCGCTGCAAAATGGACGTCTGTCTAATTGGATTTCAGTATTTACTTGAAAACACTAATCAGGTTGCTGACATATTTGTACTTTCGTGTAAGGGTAATTTATTGCTGTTTTTTTTTTGTCATTCAAGATCAAGTATATATTTTTTATTTATATATATACATACATGTTATATGTTGTATAGTCATTTGTCTTGTGTATATAGGAGTGATTTATATGGTACGCCTTGAGCAGCAAACCTGCCAGTCACGGTGTGTCATACAGGTGTGTAATTGAAATCCCCTCTGCTGTACTGTACTGGTATCCCTGTGGGAGATTTTGCTGTTATACACGGAAAATTACCTCCCTCAGGACTTGATAGAATCAGCGTCTATTTTTGACTCCATTTTTTAGCTTGATCTTGGTTATTAGGAATATCCCTTTGTCTTCAATATCATTTTGGCAATTGCTACCTCTGCTCGGTGTGCACTTTATCATAAATGGGAATTCCTATAGTTTTTTTTGATATCTGAGATAATTATCTTTATCATTAAATTTTCAGCATGTGAGTTGATAATCCGGATTGTCTTTTTAACAATGTTTTGTACATGTTATAGGTTTTATGTTTTCTAAAAGTATAAATGTGTCCTATTTATGTGTATGTTTTTACATGTTTTTCTCAATAAAATATTTTTCTGGATAAAAAAAAAATAAATGTGTCCTATTTAGGGAGTCTGTCATTTATACAGACTTGCTTAATAAATTATTTGAATCAAACTAATTGGTTTATGGTGCTTTTCTTTTTGATAGTGTGGTTTCGCTATCTCAATTTAATTTATGCTAATCACTAAAAGCACAACCACACCACACAGGTGAGTCAGTGGATTCTTTACCTCTCTATAAACGGTGTTCTGTTTTTTCTCCCTTTTTTTCATGTACTGTGCGGTTATTGCATTATTCAATACTGGAGCCTTGTAGACCACTTGTCTAATGCCGCGTACACACAGTCGGACTTTCCGACCGGAAATGTTGGATGTGAGCTTGTTGTCGGAAAGTCCGACCGTGTGTACGCTCCATCGAACATTTGCTGTCGGACTTTCCGCCAACAAATGTTTGCTAGCAGGTTCTCAAATTTTCCGCCAACAAAACTTTGTTGTCGGAAAGTCCGATTGTGTGTACACAAGTCCATCGCACAAAAGTTCACACATGCTCGGAATCAAGCAGAAGGAGCCGCACTGGCTATTGAACTTCCTTTTTTTTGGCTCGTCGTACGTCTTGTACGTCACCGGGTTCCTAGGTTCGAAATTGTTGGCCAACATTTGTGTGGCCGTGTGTATGCAAGACAAGTTTGAGCCAACAACCTTCGAACAAAAATCCACCGTTTTGTTGGCGGAAAGTCCGATCGCGTGTACGGGGCATAACAGTCTTGTCTTGCTGTTTATGAGGGCTCAATTCCAGTGGAAGAAGTGGACAAGCCATTGCTGAGCTGCCATACTGTCTGTGTCCCAGCTGTCACCTATCAGTCCCGGGACCACTACCACTAGACTGCTGAATGTATGATAGAGAAGTCATCCAGTTCATGATATCTTTTTTTTTTTTTTTTTTAAGAACACACCACAATAACATGGAAAAATAGAGACAACATTATATCTGCCATCGACCATTCACATGTACACTATATGGCCAAAAAGTTAGTGAACATCTGACTATCGCAACTACAGTATTTGTGTTGGACATTCCAAAGCAAGACGTTAATATTGTGTTCCCCCTTTGTGGCTTTTAAAGCCCCGAAGAGTATTTGTGAGGTTAGGTGCTGATGTTGGTTGAGAAGACCTGGCACACATTTGGTGTTGGGCAGGGTTGAGGTCAAGGGTGTGCGCAGGCCACTAGAGTTTCTCCACACCAAACTCATCAAGCCATGTCTTTATGGAGCTGGCTTTGTACACTGGGGCACAGTAAAGCTGGAACAAAAAAGAAACGTTTTCATACTGTTTCCACAAAGTTGATAGTGCACAAATATCTAAAATGTCTATTCTATATCTGTAGCATTACCAGTGCTAGTGGAAACACCTGAACTCATATAGTGTACATCTTTCGGATAGTGCAGTTGTAGAATTTGTGCGTTAATTCTTTTGTGGACACAAAGTATGACCAAGGGGGCAAACAAAGAGTTGCACCACCTACAAAGTAAGCACTTCAACTTAAAATTAAAAAAAATCAGCACAAGGGACTGTACTTACCATCAATGAGACTCGTTCGTTTGTGTTAATGGCCGCTGCTTTAGTTGAAATCCAACGTCATCTTTCCTACTGGTAATCTTCTGGTGCTTTGGGAGTTAATAGAACAGAGGGACTGGTGACACACACACTCATCAAAAGTGCTGACTATGCCCACCTCCTCCATTCATAGAAGCCATACTATAGCTTCTATGAATGAAAAGTGCGCTATAAATGGAGGAGGTAGAACTTTCATTCATCGCCCTTGCTTCATAGATTACTTTCCGTACATGGAAGCTATAATACAGCTTCTATGATTGGAGGGGGTGGGTGGAAAGGACGGGATAGTCAGCAGTATTGATGACCGAGTTCCGGTCAAAAGTCCCTCAGCTTCATTAACCCCCAAAGCACTGGGAAATGACCATTTCTGGGGTAGGGGGTTCAGAAGACTTCAGGTTTCAACTAAAGCAGCAGCCATCATCATAGGAAACACTTTGCATTAATAATTAGTACTTTGTGCAAATTTTTTTTTAAATGTTTGATTAAAGCGGAACTTTACCCTTAAAGGCTAAAGCTGCGTACACACAATCGGACTTTCCGACGGGAAACATTCGATGTCAGGCTGTTGGCGGAAAGTCTGACTGTGTGTACGCTACATCGGACAATTGTTGTCGGACTTTCCACCAACAAATGTTGGCTAGCAGGTTCTCAAATTTTCCACGGACAAATGTCTGTTGTCGGATTGTCCGATCGTGTGTACACAAGTCCATCGGACAAAAGTCCAAAGTACAAACACGCATGCTCGGAAGCAGAAGCGGTCGGTCTTGTAATCTAGCGTTTGTAATGGAGAATTAACATTCATGACGTGGCAAATTATGAAATCTCCAAATGCAGCGCACAATTCTCTTCTTCTTTAATGGGATAATAATGAAGATGCAAATTTTCAAAGGCTTCTTTTTTCTAGTGATATCAAGAATAATATTATTATTATTATGCTTTTTTTTTTTTTTTAATTTGGGCAAATTACCATTATTAACACGATTATCCCCTAGTTTTTAAGATCAAAGATACAACTACCGCATATACTCGAGTATAAGTTGATCCGAGTATAAGTCGAGGCCCTAATTTACCACAAAAAAAATGGGAAAAACTTATTGACCCGAGTATAAGACAAGGGTGAGAAATGCACAGCTTCTTAAGTGGAAAAGAGGGTCAACAATGCCCATTTGCAGCCTCACTGTGCCCATTTTCATGCCTCACTGTGCCCATTTGCAGCCATAGGTCCCCCGAACTTCAAACTCGGTAGTTAAGGGTTCCTAGATGCCCCCTAGCTGCAGCCAAAATTTGGGGTCTCTGAACCCAAAGGGTCCCCAAATGACATTGCTGCAGATGGACACAGTTGACCGATTTTGGGGCCCTGTATCTCGGGGCCACTTAGTGCTAGGAACCCCAAATTTGGTGTGCAAACCCAGTGGAACTAGCAACATAAAATATCCGAAGCTGGGTTTTCTAGCACTAAGTGGCCCCGAGATACAGGGCCCCAAAAATCGGTTCAGAAAATGTCAAGCACTTTTCTGCAGCAGAGAATGACATTTTCCAAACCTATTTTGGGGCCCCGTATCTCGGGGCCACTTGGTGCTAGGAACCCCAGCTTTGGATATGTTATGGTACCGGTTCCACTGGGTTTGCACACCAAATTTGGGGTTCCTAGCCCCAAGTGGCCCTGAGATATGGGGCCCCAAAATCGGTTCGGAAAATGACATTCTCTGCTGCAGAAAAGTGCTTGACTCGAGTATAAGTCGAGCGGGGTACTTTCAGCACAAAAAAATGTGCTGAAAAACTCGACTTATACTCGAGTATATACCGTAGGTTGGTGTCCCTTGTTAATTTTAGATTGTATTTTTTTTAAATGTAACTGCCTACTCACAAACTGTCATTTGAAGTAAAACACATAGCCAAGTATTATTCTACACAATTTTTTTTATTGTGCATTAAAAAATGAAAACAAACAAAATTAGACATGCTATCTGCCAATAGAACTTAACCAAAAAGTGCATTCTATGCATCCAAAAATATAGAAAATATACCAAATCATTATTATTCAACCAAAAAAATAATGTCAAGGCAACAACTCCAAGGCCAATAATAAATAACACATAATCTCCTCCAATTCCGCAACATGTCTGGTTGGCGAACGGCAGTTCAGAAACGAACTGAAAAGCATGAACTGAAAAGCGCTAAATGAAAAACGTGAAAAGAAAAGCGCAAATCAACACTCATACAAACTTCTACTAACACGAAATTAGCAGAAGGAGCCCAAAGGGTGGCGCTAAAGAGCTGAAAAACCACGTAGTACATCTAGTACGTCACTACGTTCGTAATTGTTGGCCAACAATTGTGTGGCTGTGTGTATGCAAGACAAGTTTGGGCCAACGCCCTTTAGACAAAATTCCATGGTTTTGTTGGCCAACCACTCCGATCGTATGTACGAGGCATAAGTTCACCTTTTTTTTCCTAAATTCCAGCTCGCCGTTGCACTAATATAGCATTCATGTACTTTTTTTGCAAAAATATCAAAGCTTTCCATAAAATCTACAGACACGTACCTTACTGTCCTCCATCCATGATTCCAAACGTATCTATTGCTTCTGTCTTATGTCCTTACAGACTTTAGGTTATGACACAGGAAGGAGTTGACCAGCTGACCTTATTAGCACACACCCTGCATCATCCACCCTCCCATTCCCAGCTGCACATTTTTTAAATTAAATGCAATCAGTAAACACCCTTCTCACTAAATACACAATTACAATGCACAGTGTATGGCCATTTTTCATACAAGTAAATAGGAGGGAGTGGACAAAAACACTCAGCTGTCAAGCCCCATTCATAGTGCGGGGGGGCATTTTGGAGCATTTTCACTTATCACACATATACATAGGCCATCCACCTGAATGGGCTGTCCTACATGCAGCAATTGCCCCAAAGAAGCCGAGCTTGGTGCGTTTTTTGATGCAGTGCATTTCTGAAATGCAAAGAAACACACAGATGTGAATGAAGCCTCATTGTTCTTGTGTTATCGCACCAATTTCACTTTCAGGCCCCATTCACATCTCGAATAGTGGGAACGTTTTGTGGCTCGTTTTTTCCTGTGACACGCATAGGGCAACCCGTTGATTGAAATGGGCTGTGTTATATGTGGCTTATGGGACATGTTGGCGTTTTGTGGGTTGCGTGTTTTTTTTACTGTGCGTTTTGCTGCATTTGCCAAACAAGCAAAATGTGTGTTTACTTTCTGTGTTTGGTGTGTTGTTAACAATTAATGGCACTGAAAGCACAACTAGTAAATTTTAGGTGTATAAAAGGTGGCCATACACTATACAATCTCCTTTAGATTTATCAAATGTATATAATAGGAGGAAACACCTATCTAGCCAATCACTCTGAATCCAATCAGGCAGACCCTTACACTACATATTGATGGCAGATCAATTGGTGGAGATTCCTCCACCTCGCAGGAACGGATTGACGAACTGATGACCAGATTACCCCCATGTTGGGACTTATCAATGCCTACTCATGACTTCTCAAATGTGAGTTGCCTGTATTAAGTGTTATTAAACTTGTCCTATATCTGCACCCAGAGGCGTCTCTCTCCTTGTGTATTACAGAAGACAATGCTGCTCATAGCTGCTAGAGATCACGGAAAGTAGAGACCGGCAAAAAATGCTGACAAATGCTGATTCATGCTGATCTTCACAAACAGGATACATGATCACCTGCAGGCAGTTTACCGATAAGACAAGAGGGCTTTCTAGAAGGTGTAAGGTTTCCTCTGTGTAACATAAGGGACATCTGAAGTGCTTACGTCAGTCCAGAGAACACAAATCACACTGGGGTTTATTATAAGGGAAGCAGCAAGAATATATCAGTCTAGAGCAAGTCATGACTCTGATACATGAATTATCAGTGAAGGGCCTACTCCATAGAAGTCATGGTTTTCATACAATGGACAATGATAGGGATGAATGTCAGTTAGAGGGAATGGGTGAGGTGGCCAGGGAGGAATGGATGTCAGTGCAGGTCAAGTAGCCAGGGAGTATTGGATGTAGTCAGGGGGAGGGTTAAATGTCAGCAGAGGGGGGTTAACTTGGGAGGGAAGGGTGGTGAATGGGGTAGGGATGCATGTTAGCAACTGAGGCGGGAGGGCAGGGGAGGGGTGATGGGTGGTAATGTAGGGCATGGCAATGAAGGGGATAAGGAAGGCAGTTGCGGGGAGATTGATGACAGTGGCTGGGTGAGGCAGCTGGACAGAGATGAAGGTCAGCAGAAGGGGGTCAATGTGGGCAGGATAGATGCCAATGGAGGGGGTAAAGGGTTCAGCTGGTTGGAGTGAGATGTATGTTAAATAAGTGAAGAGAGAAGGTGTGCAAGGAGCAATAGATGGCAGTGACACCCCAGTCTCACCGATCGCGACATTGAAATAGTTCTACTTCACTTGAAGTAGCATGATTTCAAAGTAGTTTTACTTCAGGTTCTACTTGGAAGACATCTGTCTATGCAAGTCATGCCTGAACTTGCAAAAAGTAGTGCAAGAACTACTTTCACAATCGGTGCGACTCAGATGGCGTTAGAGTTGCACCGTGTTGAATGCTTCTATTGCGGACCATAGGGTGCAATTTATGTGAATTGAAACTATCGAATCTCATGACAAGTTGCATCGGTGTGACTGGGGGCTGAAGGGGGGAGATGGATGTCAGCAGAGAATGGGTCTAAGGGCAAGGGTGGGATAGATACCAGCAGAGGGGAGCGAGGTGGCTGGGGAGAGGGATGGATGCCAGCAGAGGGAAGCGAAGTGGCTGGGGAGAGGGATGGATGCCAGCAGAGGGGAGCGAGGTGGTTTGGGAGAGGGATGGATGCCAGCAGAGGGGAGCGAGGTGGCTGAGGAGAGGGATGGATGCCAGCAGAGGGGAGCGAGGTGGCTGAGGAGAGGGATGGATGCCAGCAGAGGGGAGCGAGGTGGCTGAGGAGAGGGATGGATGCCAGCAAAGGGGAGTGAGGTGGCTGGGGAGAGGGATGGATGCCAGAAAGGGGAGTGAGGTGGCTGGGGAGAGGGATGGATGCCAGCGGAGGGGAGCGAGGTGGCTGGGGAGAGGGATGGATACCAGCAGAGGGGAGCGAGGTGGCTGGGGAGAGGGATGGATGCCAGCAAAGGGGAGCGAGGTGGCTGGGGAGAGGAATGAATGCCAGAAGAGGGGAGCGAGGTGGCTGGGGAGAGGGATGGATGCCAGCAGAGGGGAGCGAGGTGGCTGGGGAGAGGGATGGATACCAGCAAAGGGGAGTGAGGTGGCTGGGGAGAGGGATGGATGCCAGCAAAGGGGAGTGAGGTGGCTGGGGAAAGGGATGAATGCCAGCAGAGGGGAGCGAGGTGGAAGTTGTTGAGGACAAACAAATGTCAGAAGGGGGGAGTGAGGCATCTGAGAAGGGACAGATGTTGGCAGAGGGGGAGAACCAGGAATGTTTATGAAATGTGAAAATTACCCAAATCGCGTAATAAAATGTTACATGGCAAACACCTCAAAGTGATAAAAATAATCACTAAAACCACAGTAAGAAAAAAAAAAAAAAATATAATATAAACAAACAAAAAAAACAAAAAAAAACAAACACAAACCGTGATAAACACCAACCATATTTTATATAAAGACTATATTTAATAAATACAAGCATTCTACAGCATTTCAAGGATCAGGCCTAGGAAAGTTTGGGAACATATAAAAAATATATATATAAAAAAAGAAGCAGCTGGATGGGCAGTAATTGCCACTCTGTCTGTATTGAAGGCATTGGTGGGGAGAGTCCATTGCTCCGGAGATGGTGTAAGCAGGCAGTACACAGGAGGAAGGTGAGGAGTAGATGGCAGCCTCTTTGTGCTACCCATAGCCGTATCGTTCTGTCGTGCTCTTATCTCCGGGTATAAACTGCCCGCTCAGCTTCATCAACAATTTCACCACAAGGCCGGCCTGTTAGCAAAACAAGAAAACAAATAGGAATTAGGCTCTGGGTTTAAAAAAACAAAACAAAACAAAACAAAAAAAAAAAGAAACATTTCAACAAATCCGTACACATTGCAGGGATCATTTTATAGCGACATTTTGATTGGGCCCCCCATCAACCGCTCTGTTGGGCCTGACAAGGTTAACAAAAGCAATTGTATAATAGAGTTGTAGTAATATTATAAATAATAACAACCACCACCAGAATGATATTTTACATTATTACAGCGGCGGTGCGTCCATTAAGGGAGCATGGGCGCCGCCCCCTCTCTCCAGCTACCCTTTCTATGGCTAATGGAGCACAAATCTATCCACGGCCACGAGGGGGGGGGGGGTGGATGTATTTTTGAAGCACCTGATTAGAGCCATAGTCATAGCCTAATAGGCTTCAAAAAAGGTGAACTCGGATCGCAGTCCCCCCAGGTGTGTTAGAAAAGCGAATTACTGAACCGCCTCCCGCCAATCAGGTAGCGCTGGTCCGATACCCGTCACCTGATTGGCTGGAAGGACAGGCGCTGCGATTGGACGCCTATCAGGAGGAGACGCATTGAGGACACAGTTTACCGCTGCAAGATCCCAAGATCCCAAAACATGCTGCCTTCATCCGCTGCCTAACCCGCCACTGAGATAGGGTAAGTGCCCGGCAGGCGGGGGGGGGGCACAGTGGCAGCGTTTGATGGGTGCATAGTGGCAGCATTTGATGGGTGCATAGTGGCAGCATTTGATGGGGGCACAGTGGCAGCATTTGATGGGGGCACAGTGGCAGCATTTGATGGGGGCACAGTGGCAGCATTTGATGGGGGCACAGTGGCAGCATCTGATGGGGGCACAGTGGCAGCATTTGATGGGGGCACAGTGGCAGCGTTTTTAATGGGGCACAGTGAGGCTGCAATTGATGTTTTTTTCAGACTTTTTCAGTTTGTTTGCACCCCCCCCCCCCCCAAAAAAAAAAATTTTGACCACCAACCGCCACTGCATCATTACATAATTGGTAGTGTTTTGTGCACTTTTGGCCCCAAAGATATTTAATTGAAGTTGCGTGAAAAACATGTAAAAACTGTTTTTTTCAGGCAATTCCATTAAAGTTTCTGGGGCCAAAAACGTGATTCTGCCCCAAAGAATCTCACATACCTTTCAAGCTTTAGGCGACAGTGCTCAGGTGTAAAAGAGACTATTCAGAATAATTGGATTGTTCATCTTGAACACTATTCCTCTTCAGGAATCACATGACAAAATGCTTAAGGCTGAATGGCACACAATTTACTTTAACACCAGGGACTTACCTGTTTTGTGTGTACAATGAAACTCATTTTGTTCTCCATATTATGGATGCTGTGGATTTGGAAGCAGGTGTCCCCGTCGCCCAACTGCCACTTGAAACCGCCAAACTTTAGACTGATCAACAAAGCCTGAAATCACAACATAAAAGGATCTGCGAAAGCTGTGAGAGGAGGAGGGACCCTACAAGTATAGGACCAGCCATATTGTCTCTAACCAACGCCTGATAGCTAAAGCCATCCTATGTTGTAAGACTGCACTCCACATATTACTAAATATCACTTCAACAGCTCTATAATTCTAAAAAGTTCCAGTGTGAATGTACAGTGCCTTGAAAAAGTATTCATACCCCTTGAAATTCTCCACATTTTGTCATGCTACAACTGAAAATGTAAATTAATTTTATTGGGATTTTATGTGATAGACCAACACAAAGTGGCACATAATTGTGAAGTGGAAGGAAAATGATAAATGGTTTTCAAAATAGTTTACAAATAATTATCTGAAAAGTGTGGCGTTCATATGTATTCAGCCCCCCCCGGAGTCAATACTTTGTAGAACCACCTTTCTCTGCAATTACAGCTGCAAGTCTTTTTGGGGATGTCTCTACCAGCATCTAGGAGCAGTGGTTCTCAACCTGGGGGTCGGGACCCCCTCTGGGGTCGAATGACGATTTGCCAGGGGTCACCAGATCCTGGGCTGTTCCTGAATCCCACACCATTCTCCCAGCCTCCTCGCGGCCGCCCAGCAGGGCTGTCCCTGAAGCCTGTGGCCGCCCAGCTGGGCTGTTCCTGGAGCCCGCGGCTGCCCACTCAGCCTCCTCACAGCCGCCCATTCAGTTCACAGCATGGCTGGGGGGCAGAGACTAGAGGTCAGCTGACTGGTGAGGAATGTGAAGTGGGGAGGGGCTGGAGGAGACCCCATCTCCTGATTTCGGCATAGGTGTCACTGCTACGAGACACCACAGAGTCAGAGACACAGTGAAGCCGGAGACACAGTGAGTAACACTACCTGCGATTATAGTTGCCATTAAAAGTCCCCACTAGAGTTCTCAGATCAGCAGATGACCTTCATCCAGAGCACCTAAGTTGGCTGATCAGAACTCCCCCCAGCACTGCCACTGATCCCTCCCACCACCAGCAATGCCACTCATCCCACCCCCACTGCCACTTATCCCATCCCCCCCCCACCAAGGAGTAAGAGAAGGCATAAAATTAGAGAATACATGGAAGGGAGAGGAAAAGAGGGGGAGGGACAAAGAAAAAGGGAGAGAAAGAACAAGAAAGACAGCTAGAGACAGGGATGGTGAAAAAAAACACAAGAAATTAGGATGGAGAGAGATAAAAGGGAAATAAAGGAGAACAAAGAGAAAGAGTTGTACATCCTAAAATGTACCATAAGGGGTTTTAATACTGTACGAGTGGAAGGGACTCAAGGAGCGCCTAAACGTCCATGGGTTAGGGGTGCAAATTACTTGTCTTGCCTTGGGTGCTGACAACCCACGCTACGAAAATAATTTTACTGTTAGGGGTCCCCACAACTTGGGAAATGTTATCAAGGGGTCACGGCACTAGAAAGGTTGAGAACCACTAATCTAGAGAGGGACATTTTTGCCCATTCTTCTTTGCAAATTAGCTCAATCTCTGTCAGATTGGATGGAGAGCGTCTAAACAGCAATTTAAGTCTTGCCACAGATTCTCAATTGGATTTAGGTCTGGACTTTGACTGGGCCATTCTAACACATGAAAATGCTTTGATATAAACCATTCCATTGTAGCTCTGGCTGTATGTTTAGGATCGTTGTCCTGCTGGAAGGTGAACCTCCTCCCCAGTCTCAAGTCTTTTGCAGACTCGAACAGGTTTTCTTCTAAGATTGCCCTGTATTTGGCTCCATCCATCTTCTATCAACTCTGACCAGCTTCCCTGTCCCTGCTGAAGAAAAGCATCCCCACAACATGATGCTGCCACCACCATGTTTCACAGTGGGGATGGTGTGTTCAGGGTGATGTGCAGTGTTAGTTTTCTGCCACACATAGCGTTTTGCTTTTAGGCCAAAAAGTTCAATTGGTCTCATCTGACCAGAGCACCTTCTTCCACATATTTGCTGTGTCCCCCACATGGCTTCTTGCAAACTGCAAACGGAACTTCTTATGGCTTCCTTTCAACAATGTCTTTCTTCTTGCCACTCTTCCATAAAGGTCAGATTTGTGGAGAACACGACTAAAAGTTGTCCTGTGGACAGATTCTCCCACCTGAGCTGTGGATCTCTGCAGCTCCTCCAGAGTTCCCATGGACCTCTTGGCTGCTTCTCTGATGAATGCTCTCCTTGCCCGGCCTGTCAGTTTAGGTGGACGGCCATGTCTTAGTAGGTTTGCCGTTATGCCATACTCTTTCTATTTTCGGATGATGGATTGAACAGTGCTCTGTGAGATGTTCAAAGCTTGGGATATTTTTTTTATAACCTAACCCTGCTTTAAACTTCTCCACAACTTTATCCCTGACCTGTCTGGTGTGTTCCTTGACCTTTATGATGCTTTTTGTTCACTAAGGTTCTCTAACAAACCTCTGAGGGCTTCACAGAACAGTTGTATTTATACTGAGATTAAAACACACACTGGTGGATTCTTTTTACTAATTAGTTGACTTCTGAAGGCAATTGGTTCCACTAGATTTTAGTTGGGGGTATCAGAGTAAAGGGGGCTGAATACAAATGCAATCACACTTTTCAGATATTTATTTGTAAAAAAAAAATTGAAAACCATCTAGCATTTTCCTTCCACTTCACAATTATGTGCCACTCTGTGTTGGTCTATCACATAAAATCCCAATAAAATACATTTACGTTTTTGGTTGTAACATGACAAAATGTGGAAAAAAGGGGTATGAGGCACTATACATTCACACTGGAACTTTTTAGAATTATAGAGCTGTTGAAGTGATATTTAGTAATATGTGGACTGAGGCACTGTAACTTCTCTCCATATCAAGGCATACTTACTTCACCCAACTATGTACCTCAAACCACCCACAGGTAAATGTATTACCCAATGGCTACTGGCCATATGTATCATTTTAGGTCACAGTACAATTTTTTTCATCATTGCCATTGGGTAAAACAGACTAAACTCCATTAAGGGTGAAAAAGTAGAAAGAATTATTAGTATTAGAAATTGATCTGAGTTACATCTTTAGAGACTTCAAGGTCTAATCATATTCTTAATGACTTTGCTGGCCCCTGTTGGGCTAAATCACCAAATGGCATCTTATATCTTCTGGAGATTCCAACCACAAGCTGCAGTACTTTGTCTTTGCCGCTCCAAAAAAGACATAGTGACAATGTTCATACCTTGCAGCCTGGGCATAGCAATTTGTTCTGCAGCATGCATAGTCTTTGGCCACTGTACTGTCCACAGCAGAACAGAATACTCTGTTGGGGATATCGGACCACTGACTACCATAATATCAACCCCTCCATCTACTCAGCCACAACTTTCAAATGCCCAGGTACCTTGGTCTCCAGGTTGAGGAGGTGCAGCCCATTGACGTTAATGCTGACGTAGACCCGGATGACCTTGTTGCTGCTGGAAGTAGCCTTGGTGAATATCTGACCAGTGAAGAAGGCCGCTCCGTAGGTGGAAATATCCCAGCAGTTCTGGAGGAACATGCGCTGTAGGTGGTGCATCTCTTTGCTCACCCCCTCACTTGTACTCAGATTCTGTAAAGGAAAAAGACACTATATCACCACCATTCAGATGTGCACCAGCCAAATATAGCCAATTGTTTGGGCATACCTGGCCACTCCTCCTACACTGTATGAGGGGGGGGTATGTAAACACCCCACCAAACTACTGAGTTCTGGCGTTTACAGTGAAGGGTACTGTTAATGCTACACCATACAAATATTTTAGATAATGGCGTGCTTCCAAACCTTGCCAATTTATGGGAAAACCATTTGCTGCTCTAATAGGACTGTGCACAAAGCCATCTCCATTAAAGTGGTTATAAAAGCTGGACATTTTTTACCTTGATGCATTCCCTTTATTAGGGTAAAAAAAGGTCCTTCTATTTGTATCGCCCCCTCACCCTCTTATACTTACCCGAGTCCTTTCTTGATCGAGCGCTGTGCCCATCTGAGCAGCTTTGGGAGGGAGTCATTGGCTCCTGGTGGAGTCAATCAAATTTTGTGATGGGGGTGGGTTGCCGAGATGTGCTGTCTGGGTCCATGGACGCAGGCAGCGCGGTTGGGATTGAGCCCCCATAGGAAGTGGCTTCCTATGGGAGTACACCAAGAAAAGGAGGAGGAGCCAGGAGTGCCGGAGGACCCCAGAAGAGGAGGATTGGGGCAGCTCTGTGCAAAACCATTGCACAGAGCAGGCACGTATACCATTCATTTTTTTTCCTTTTAAGGATACAAAAACGTATTCGATTCCTTAGTTCTTTGATTGAACCTCTGCAGCCTCTTGGCTCATAATAATTAGCAGTTATACCATTACTGCTAAACGGTCACTAGTGCTGGAGGACTTATTGGTGGGGACATGGAAAACAGAATATGGACCCCCAACGACCGTACCCCAGAACCCGGCTCACCTTGTACTCATGGAGAATGCGACTTGTCCAGTGTGGAGCTTTACTCTTCAGCTTCGTGTTCGGTACAATAGACTTTAAAGTCTCTTCACTGGACAGCAAGAAGAAAAAGAGAACATTGAATTAGAGACTACCCCGGCTTTATTTAAAACTGAACTCCAGGCAGATATAATATACAGAAATTAATGCAGCTCTGTATTAAAACAAAACTAAATGTATTTTTTTTTTTTTTTAAATGGAGGCCGTGTATATACCTGAATTTGACTTGGTATCAGCCTCTCACCGTTTCCTATAGAGCAGAGCTCAAACTAGAAGAGGGAGAAGCAGCACGAGGAGCCAATCAGGTGTGCTGAAAGTACTCATGACCTAACTAGGAGCATACTGATAGGAGAGAGCAGAGTGACAGAAAGAGGAGTTCATCAGTTTACTGCTTCTCCTTTTACTGTCCAGTCACAGACTGGGGCTGGAGAAGAGACCTGTAAATAATCATGCATTGCAAAAGAAAAAAAAAATTAAATCAGGTCTCAAAATCAGGTCTCCTGCCCTGCCAATCAGTGTTGTGCTGTGTAGGGAGCTGTGTAAATCTGAAGACTGGATGGAAAAACAAATCCTTTGAGTAGAAGCTCTCTTATATGCATTTTATCTGTGTATTTAGCGGTTTGCCTGGAGTTTAGCTTCAATTCAAAGGATAAGTTCATCTTTCATAACATGTTATACCCTGGATACGGGTGTAACATGTAACTAAATGAGCAGCCCCCGCACTCACTGTCACAATTTAAAAAAAGTTTTCTGTGAATGGGAGAACTACAACTAGTGTCAGACATTGTGGCTGACAACTTGTAGTTATCAATGAACTAACGGGGCACTGATGAGCACGCTAGGTAGTTCATTGAATCTTCCTGTCATTCATTAGAGGCCTTCCCGTAAAAGGTACAGGCAAACAGTCTACAGGAGCCTGAGATTGCACCCATGATCTGCTGATCGCTGGTACATTGCTTTAAAGGCTCCTAATAAAAAAATGATAAATGCACACTTCACCTGCAAAAAAAGATGTGCATTTATCACTTTTTTTTTTAAAAAGGTGAACTTATCCTTTAAGGTGTGTGCTTTTAAGTGCAGTAACCAATCAAAAACGGTTTTGCTGTAGTCAGACCAGCAAGTTTGACAAAATTTAAAAGGTGCAGACTCCCTGGCTGTGATCCTAATCTTTTCTTCAATATTTACTGGAGCCTTTAGCTGGAACAAGCATTCCGGCAGTTGCTCACTGGTAGTGAAGGACCAGGATGACAGTCCTGGAGTGTGCAGGTCAGCAACCCCCACTCTCGTCTGAGAAAAAAATAAAATAAAAAAAAAAGTCATAGGCCTTTTTTTTCCCACTTTATTGGTTAATATGTAAAAGGTACGCTTATAAAAAATCATTCCAGAGAGAATCATGTGAGGATGCCACTGCTGACTTTGTATTCTGAAAATGCCAATTGCCTGGCTGTTGGGCTAACCACCTTGACTTCAATAATTTAATGACCTTGAAGTATGTAGATCAGGTCTAATCTGATTTTCCTGATCTGTGAGAGACTGAGGTATCTCTGGAACAGAGAGGTTTGTTATTGGCTACTACACCTCGTCCTATCAAACATCGACCATTGTCCAGAAGCTGCCAGGGGGCCTGCACTGACTATGACTATGAAACCCTCCCACACCCCTAACATCACTTACTTGAGGAACCCTTGCTTGTGCTTCTTGCTTTCATAGTTCCCATATACGATCTGAAGAAGCAGGCTGGCCAGGGTGATGAGTTTCACATCTGGAGATGGATAAAAACCTTTCAGCAGGTTGTACCGAGCCTCATCGAACAGAATCAGAATGGACAAGGGGTCTTCAATCTGGGATAAAGCACAGACACAGGGTTAACTGCAAGATGCTCATGTAATGCAACAACACGAATATATAAAACACTGCACCCCTTGGCTCCCTATAGGAGTAATTTTAGATAATACATGGTGCTACAGTGAGGGAAAAAAGTATTTGATCCCCTGCTGATTTTGTATGTTTGCCCCCTGACAAACAAATGATCAGTCTATAAATTTTAATGGTAGGTTTAATTTTAACAGTGAGAGGCAGAACAACAAAAATATCCAGAAAAATGCATTAAAAAAAAAAAAAAAAAAAAAAAAGTTATAAATTGATTTGCATTGTAATGAGTGAAGTAAGTATTTTATCCCCTATCAGCAAGATTTTTGGCTCCCAGGTGTCTTCTATACAGGTAACGAGCTGAGATTAGGAGCACTCCGGGAGTGCTCCTAATCTTAGCTTGTTACCTGTATAAAAAAAAAAAAAAAGACACCTGTCCACAGAAGCAATCAGATTCCAATCTCTCCACCATGGCCAAAGAGCTGCCCAAGAATGTCAGGGACAATACTGTAGACCTACACAAGGCTGGATTGGACTACAAGACCATCGCCAAGCAGCTTGGTGAGGGGGTGACAACAGCTGGTGCGATTGGTCTGGGGCTCCATACAAGTTCTCACCTTGTGGAGTTTGAATGATCATGAGAACAGTGAGGAATCAGCCCAGAACTACACGGGAGAATCTTGTCAATGATCTCAAGGCAGCTGGGACCATAGTCACCAAGAAAACAATTGGTAACGCACTACGCTGTGAAGGACTGAAATCCTGCAGCACCCGCAAGGTCCCCCCGTCGAAGAAAGCACATGTACAGGCCCATCTGAAGTTTGCTAATGAACATCTGAATGATTCAGAGGAGAGCTGGGTGAAAGTGCTGTGGAAAGTGTTTGGCATCAACTCAACTCGCCGTGTTTGGAGGAGGAGGAGGAATGCCGCCTATGACCCCAAGAACACCATCCCACCGTCAAACATGGAGGTGGAAACATTATGCTTTGGTGTTTTTCTGCTAAGGGGACAGAACAACTTCACCGCATCAAAGGGAAGATGGACGGGGCCATGTACACTCAAATCTCGGAGAAGAACCTCTTTCCCTAAGCCAGGGAATTGAAAATGAGTCGTGGATGGGTATTCCAGCATGACAATGACACAAAACACACGGCCAAGGCAACAAAGGAGTGGCTCAAGAAGAAGCACATTAAGGTCCTGGAGTGGCCTAGCCAGATTTCACACTTTAATCCAATAGAAAATATGTGGAGGGAGCTGAAGGTTTGAGTTACCAAACATCAGCCTCAAAACCTTAATGACTTGGAGAGAATCTGCAAAGAGGAGTGGGACAAAATCCCTCCTGAGATGTGGGCAAACCTGGTGGCCAACTACAAGAAACGTCTGACCACTGTGATTGACAACAAGGGTTTAGCCACCAAGTACTAAATCAGGTTTTGCGAAGGGGTCAAATACTTATTTCACTCAAAAAAATGCTGTTGCTCGCTGTTAAAATAAACCTACCATTAAAATTAGAGACTGATCATTTCTTTGTCAGTGGGCAAATGTACAAAATCAGCAGGGGATCAAATACTTTGTTTCCTCTCACTGTATATACAAACAAGAGCAGCACCATGCGGCCCTTTGTTTGCCTTTATCCGGCCCTTTGGGCAGTGTTCCGACACTATTCCAACCACTGACACCAATGATGGGGATTAATTCCTCCTAATGATACCAACGATGGGGCATTATTTTTCCTACTGACACCAATAATGGGGTACTATTCCTCCCACTGAATCAAACATCCGGCCCCCCTAAAGTCTGAAGGACAGTAAACTGGCTCTTTGTTTAGGAAGTTTGGAGACCCCTGACCAAATGCATTCTCTGCATTATAGCAAGCTCTCTGCTCTGCCCCCCCCTCCCCTCTCACTGAAGCGCTGGGCGGTGGAGGGGGTGGGAGTGGCCGGCTCAGGTCCTGGTCAAGGCATGTGGGCATATTCCGATCATATGGTCGCAATCTTTCCTGAGTCTATACCAGCTCTGTGACTACAGCCCACTGTCTGCTGAAAATGGAACACAGGAGTGCAAAACGAACTGCACTCTTGTGATCCACAGGAGAAGTACAGCCAAACGATTTAATTGCACCTAGCATCCTGCTCCTGTAGATGGTGATAGCAAACCCATTCATCTGAGAAAGGACTGTGTCTTTCTATGAATGGAAGAGAAATGAAAGATAAAGCTCTATCAGGCAAAGAACATGATCCAGAAATGCCACCATTTTCTCTGGGCCAAAGCTCATTTAAAATGGTCTGTTGCAAAGTGGAAAATTGTTCTGTGGTCAGCCCAATCAAAATTTGACATTCTTTTTGCCAACCATAGACGCCAAGTCCTCCGGACTAAAGAGGAGAAGGACCTTTCAGCTTATAAGCGTTCAGTTCAAAGGCCTGCATCTCTGCGTATGGAATGGGCAGCTTGCACATCTGGAAAGGCACCATCAATCTTGAAAGATATATCCAGGTTTTAGACTAGCATATTGCTCAGGCAAGAATGGGACAACATTCCTCTCCCAAAATCCAGAAACTGGTCTCCTCGGTTCCCAGATATTTATAGAGTGTTGGTAAAGCAGAGGGGATGCTACACTGATAGACATGACCCTGTCCCAACTTTTTTGGAATTGGGGTTGTACTGTCAAATTTTTGTTTCCCATGTCCTAACTTTTTTGAGGGACGTTGCTGCCATCAATTTCAAAATTACCATTTTTTCCATCTTAGTTTAAAGTGTAACTCCACTTTTGTTGAGAAAAAAAAAAAGTATTCCCCTCTGGGTGATCTATGTACATGGCAAGGATTATAACAACATTTGTTGCAGGTTCCTACCTTTTGTTATTCTGAAGAAATCCATGCGTGTTTGTCTGTGCCTCTTGGCTGAGTGAGTAATGGGAGTGGTTTCATAATTATCAGTCAGCTGTGGCAGCTGCAGGGCACTAATGAGGAAAGTTGCTGGGCCTGCATCCCTTTAGACGTGTTCCTATTAGAAATATCTCACCAAAAATGACATCTTTGTTGCAGGGAATGCCTGAAATCTGACTTGTATCTTAGACAGACTTGTGGGAAAATCAGTGAGCCAATCACACAAGCAGGAAATTATGTTTCTGGGGCGTGGTCAGTACACATTCGGTGTACAGAATAACTCCAGGTAGCCAAATTTCATTTATAGAAAATTGCAGCGGCTGCAGAAAGTTAATTTTTTAATAACATTCAATTACAATATGACTTGTATCGCAATTGTATACGCTATATTATTTTTTCTTTATTTGCTATTTTTTTCCCCACCAAAGTGGAGTTACCTTTTAAACATTTGATCTGGTTTGGTCATGTGATTTCCCATATCAGCCAGCGGCGGCTGCAGGGGAGAGGGGGAAACACAGACATCTGATGGGCCATTGGATGATGTCACTGCACCAGGGTTTTACCAGCTGTTGTCAAGCACTCTCTCCTCTCCCCTGCACTGGCTGACACAGGGAGATCACGTGAGCAGACTGGAGCAGCATGAAAATAGGCAAGTATACATATCTTTCTTACACAGGTTAGTCAGCATAGGTGTTGGGGGGGCATTTTTAGGATTAGTTCTACCTTGAGCTCTATGCAACAGCCTCCAGGAAGCATGCCACCAGGTGGCTGCAAGTGGTAAATTTGAAACATGCATGTACAATATTTTACTTTTTTTATTCTAAAAAATAACACTCACAGAAAATATGAAGATAGAAAAAAAGTTATAAGTAAAACAATATCTATTTCATTTCAAGTTGTCTAATCAGAAAAAAAAGGAACAAACTTGATTGGCTGCTACTACTTTTTGCACTGTCATTGAGAGGGAGATGTTCTGTACTGCCTCACCTTTTTCTCAACGTCCAGCGGTAACTTCACATCTCTGCGTAGGAAGAGCTGCGGAGTCTCCCTCTGGGGGTCCAGGTTGGTGAGCTCATTAACAATCTCTGCCCAGTCCCTGATGTGTTGCAGAGGTTTGTGGAATGGCTTTAGCTGCAGGCCTGGAAGAATTAAAAGCAAACAAAAAAGGAAAAACTTCGTGAAAGCGTGATAATGCTGGTCATAGATAGGATAATTTAGAGGCAATTTGATGGCTTTCAGCCACAATTGTTTGCAAGTTTTCAGCAAATAAATTATTGAAAATGGGGTGAAAGTTGTAGGAAACCATCTCAGCACTACTTAAAATAGCATCTTCATTTGATCTTTCCTTTTTTTAATTTCCTGAAACCAAGAACCATTAGCACTTAAAAACAAGAGAATTGCAAAGTGCTTGGCCAGGGTTACCGTATAAAGTGTCTAGCAGATTGCTGCAACACAACGTGAATAGCCAATTGTATAAAGGCCAACTGTTCTTTTAGAACACCTGAACTCTGAGCTTAAAGTGATTATAAGCAATCAACTTGTAAAAACAACCCATTCGGTTTAGCAAGTTCCTGATCGTGCTATAGCCGGAAATTTCGTAGATCGCCACGATCAAAGTGTGGCGATCTTACCTGGAAGTGGGAGCGGGTACCTGGTTTTGACAGGTATCCCCCCCCCCCCCAAAAAAAAAAAAAAAGCCAAATGTGGCAGTGGAGGGTGATAATAAGTACAGCTTCCCCTTTTGGGTGGAGCTCAGCTTTAAATACCACCAAAAGAAAGATCTGTCTCCATGGTATTGAAGTGGTCAAAATAGAAATAAAAGACAAAACATTTGTGTGTGTATGTGTATGTATATATCAGACAATCATCCAAGACAGTTGGCACACGGTCACTGATCTTCTATGCTTTAGCTTGATAAAGCTCTAGCTCTAAGCTTGATAGAAAGTTTAACTCGTGTCTTCTGGAATGGCTCTACTTCAGCTATGAGTAAGACCATACCGGCTGAAACGTGTTGGATCTCCTGTTCTTTAGATCTTCAGGTTACATTCAAAGCTTGACAGAGAGACTGTCAGACAATGTGCTGACTCTCTTTCTTAATGTGGATGATAGTCTGGCTAACAGGAGCCTGAGCGAGCACCAGTGTCCCTTGTTAATAGAATATGGAAGTTGGGCTGAGGAAGTTGGGCTGAGGAAGTTGGGCATTCTCATTTTCGAATGAACTGAAAACTAAGACTTTAGACACACATTTGACTTAATGTCTTCATTGACAGAAATCATAAATCACAATTTCTATTCTGCACTGCATTCATGAAATCACCAGAGATAAACTGCTAGATGCAGGCAGTCCATGCATGAGTTTAACTTATCCCTGCCAAGTCACCAATCATATACATTGATATAGCAACAAACAAAATAAAATACTTTGGCCAATTTTCTATTATTTTAAGATTTGCATATAGTGGGTAAGAGAAGAATCCCCTCTCAGGTTTCTATTGGTGTTACGTAGTTAATTAGGTTAAAAAAAATAAAAATAAATAAAAAGTCCATCAAGTTAAACCAATATAAAAAAATAAAAAAAATTGAAAACCTCAATAAACAGAACTCAATACCCTCAGTTGATCTAAAGTAAGGGAAAAAAACCCTTATATAGCAGGGTCCAATTTCCTCCAACAGGGTAAAAAAAAAATCCTTACCGTGTCCCTGCTTAGGAGATTGCCTCAGTTCCTATCCTGCCCTAGTGACAACACAGGGAGTGAGGGGGGGCGTTCCCAATAGGGTCAGACAGCAATGTAAAGAGGTGCAATAATCTACAGAGTAAGGCCCCTTTCACACTTATACGACTTGTCCTACAATTTTGTACTGCAAAATCGTATGACAAGTCATTCTCTATGATTTTCAATGACTACCATTCGTATTGGCACGACTTTAAGTCATGCCGACTTCAGAGTAGTCCCTGCACTACTTTGGTCCAACTTCCATGCGAGTTGTACTCCATAGACCTCAATGTTAAACCCTCAAGTAGCATGCAAATCGTACCTGAATAATATAGACACGATTTCAGTACGACGTTGTAAGCACAAGCTGAGAATGGTTAATGCCAAAGTTGTGGCAAAGTCGTACAAAGTAGTACTGCTCCCAAATCGCGGCAAAATCGCGGTAAAATTGTGGCCCTGAAGTCGCACAAGTGTGAAAGGGGCCTAAATCCAAAGCAACCAATCAGATTTCATGTCACAGCGCCCAGATAAGTGAAAGCCGTGTCCTGACTGGGTTACTGTATATTGTGCTTGGCTGTGGGTGGAGAGGAACAGGCTGGCTGCTATTCACAAATCACAAGTCTCCTTACTGATATTTTCAGAACAGATCCAGATAGCAAAGAACTGTTGAGTTTCCTGAGACAGACGCATCCCCTCCATAATCTGCTGCACCGTCGTGTTATTTCCATGCTTCAACTCCACAGAGCGGTAGGAGCCGTCCATCCGATAGATGCGCACCTTTTCATACTGAGAAAGAGACAGAGTGCCATCAAAAAGGAGGGGTTAACAGAAGGTTATATTGCACAGATGAGAAAGAATAATGGCTGATAAGCTCACGTTTTAAACATCCCACAAATTCAGAACAAGGATGCACCTTCTACATAGGCAGAAAGAGAAAAAGCAAAAGAGAAAATAAATGAATAAAAAAAAAAAAAAAAAAAAAAGAAGGAGGAGAAAAAGAAAGAAAAAAAAAAGAGAAAGCATGTAAAAGAGAAAGAAAAAAAAAAAGGAGCGCAAAAAAAAGGAGAGAAAAACAGTGAAAGCGAAAAAAAGAGAAAAACAAAACAAAAGAGAAAAAAAAAGAAAGCGAGAGAAAAGCAAAGAAAAAGCGAAAGCGAGAGAAAGCTAAAAAAAAGAGAAAAAAAAAAGTGAAAGAGAAAAAGTGCGAATAAAGGAGAGGAAGCGAAAGAACAAAAGAGAAAAAGAACAAAAAACAGAAGAAAAAAAAGGAGAGAAAACGAAAGAGAAAAAGCGAAAGAGGGAGAAAACGAAACTGAAAAAAAAGAGAGAAGGAAAAAAGGAGAGAGAGAAAAAAAAAAAAGGAGGGAAAGTGAAAATAGGAGAGAAAACAAAAAGAGAAAGAAGGGAGAAAAGAGAAAAAGAAAGAGAGAGAAAGCGAAAAAAAAAGGAAGCGCGAAAAAGGAGAGAAAGCAGAAGCGAAAAAGGAGAGAAAGCAGAAGCGAAAAAGAGGAAAAGCGAGGAAAAGCAAAAGTGAGGAAAAGCGAAAGTGAGAACAGGAAAGAAAATTAAAAAGGGAAAAAGCGAAAAGCAAAAGAGAAAAAAAAAAAAAAGAAAGAGAGAAAACGAAAAAGGGAGAAAGCGAAAAAGCAAAAGAGAGCAAAAAGACAGAAAGCAATCCTCTTACGGGTTTGTTGAGGGAATTCTTCAGCAGCTCCGCCGTCTCCTCCCATTTACTCTGCTTGTTTTCTTCACATATATCCAGAGGTGTGCGCCCCTGCTGGTCGGTGATGTGCTATAACCAAACAAAAAAAGCACGGTGAAGTTCAAACTGCAAACTAAGTAGTCCTGATGTGGGGGAGGGGGGGGAGATACTCTGATGGGAACTCTTAAGTGAGGCTACAAAATGTTTGAAAAAAACGCTCAAAAGAAGCTCATGTTGGGCATTTCAATTGAAGTCTATGGGGACAAAAATGCTCAATTCTGCCTGAAAAGTAGCTCATGTACTTTTTTTGAGGGACAGGCGTTTTGCTACAAATGGCAGAATGCTCAGGTGTGAACAGGGTCCATTGAAAACAATAGGTTTTTACTTGTTAACTGTTTTTGAGCTGGGAGATGCTCAAGTGTGAACGAAGACAGAGGGTGACTCAACAAGAACACTGGTACAGAGGTACAGAAGTAGAGTAGACTTGGGAACACATCTCATATGTGCATACTAAAGGTGGTGCATGCCATCAGCAAATAACTGCTAAATGCATGCAACTGAGACCTCGGTTTTTATTGTGACACGCTTACTGGCAAAACGGAGCATTGGGGAATTGTTTAATGAAAATACCGTATTTATCGGCGTATAACACGCACCCCAATTTAGGAGGGATTTTAAGGGAAAAAAAAACTTACATTTAAATGCCCGTCATTGCAGCATTCTCAGTGAAGCCTTGCCCCAGTGCAGCCATGTCAGTGCAGCCTTGCCCCAGTGCAGCCTTGTCAGTGCAGCCTTCCCCAGTGCAGCCTTCCCCAGTGCAGCCTTCCCCAGTGCAGCCTTCAAACCTCTATCCCAGCTAACCTGGGCTTCAAAATCGCCGAGCGCGATTTGAAAATGGCGCCACCGGCGCCGAAATACACAGAGCCGGTCCTCGGCTCTTCCCGGCGGCTCTCGTTGACTTTCGGCTCCACTCGTAGTCCCGAGCGGAGCTATCCGAACCTACTCGGCTAGGTTCGGATAGCTCCGCTCGGGACTACGAGTGGAGCCGAATGTGAACGAGAGCCGCCGGAAAGAGCCGAGGACCGGCTCTGTGTATTTCGGCGCCGGCGGCGCCATTTTCAAATCGCGCTCGGCGATTTTGAAGAATTGACAGCTCGGGATCGCAGGGGATCGGCGTATAACACGCACCTGCGATTTCCCCCTGATTTTCAGGGGAAAAAAAGTGCGTGTTATACGCCGATAAATACGGTAGCTGGTCCTGAACACTCACCCTATCTATCTCTGGGTGATTGAGGAGGATCTGCACGATTTCAGCATGGCCACCTCCAGCAGCGAAGTGTAGAGGAGAGCTTAGTTGTCCATTCAGCAAGTTGGGATTACATTTGCCTTTATCTAGTAGCATGCTGGTGGCCTCCACCTTCCCGTACCTGAAACAAAAAAATCATTACAATTCCTTTTAGTATGGCACTCTCCGTCTCTACTGGAGCCTCAGATGGGAGTAAAAACCCATCAGTGGTTCTAACACTCCCCCCCCCGCCCCCCAACAGCATTGGCCGAGCATATATTTTAATAAGTGACGTTATAAGTTAAAGCTGAACTCTGGGATAAGCAAAATACATTGGTCATGTGTATTCTTCATATAATCTTGGTGTCCTGTGTGCATTTCTTCCAGATCTGTGCAGTAATCCAGATTGAAAATTTCCCTCTGTGTTGGGGGCATAAAGACCGCTCATTGCTGCTCTCTCTTCTTGTGCAGAGTGACTGGTCTCGTCTCCGCCCCCTCCTGTAGTTTACTGCAGGCAGCCTGTGGTGGGTGGAGCCTGTAAGGTCCCTCCCACAGCTCTACTCTCTGCACAGGCTATGTACAGCACCATGATAATGTCACTGCTAACTTTAAATAGTCATGTCTGAGTTTGCAAAGGAATTTAGTGCACACAAAGTGGATTTATAGTCTTTGTGGCTATTGCAAAACATTTTAAAAAAGTTTTTTTTGCCTTTTTTGAGCTTTAAATGTAGTTGGAGATGGCAGTTTACATATTTCTATAATGACAAGTTCTCTTTACACTTTTAAAACTCAAAGCCTCGGTTCACATCTATGCAGTTGGCTTTTGATCTGTCTCTGCAGTGCGTTTTGCACGCATTTTTTCGCACATTTTTGATGCGTTTAGCACTTTTTTTTTATTGTTTGTTGGGTGGATTAAAAAACGCAAATCGCCGCAAAAACGCACTACATGCTTTTCTGCAGATTCTTCATTCAATTCTATTGAACTAAAAATGCACCGTTTTGCTTTTTAAAAATTCTGACACTTTCCAAAAGTTCAGTGGCTGAAATAAAGCATAGATGTGAACGTGTCCCAAAGGAAACCATGTTCAATGGACTGTAGTGCGTTTCTGCAAAAAGCAATAAAAACGCATTAGGTGTGAACTGAGCCTTAGTAAGGGGTCTGCCTACTATAAATCACAGCCTCAGATTACATTCCTGATAATGTATATTATCATTCCTGATTAGATTCCTGATAATCCTGCTGTATATTGTAACCTATGTATGCTACAATCATAAAAAAAAAAAAAAAAAAAAAAAAAAAAGGAAAGAAGAAAAAAAAAAAAAAAGACAGACATTTCTGAGCTCCAGTCCAGTGACTTTGCCTAGGCCAAGATGATGTCATCAGTCCGCTGCAGGCAGGAGGAAGCCCCTCCCCCCAGGGACCACACTGTATTATTACTGTGCCTCCCTCAGCTGCAGAGGCAGCGGTCTGGGGTGTACACATGCCCATGTACCCCCTGCTGAATGCGGGGGGGGGGGGTTCAAGCAGGTGGTGAGAGGCGTTGTATTGTGGATCACTCTTCAGAGATTAACCACTTGCTTACTGGGCCAATACTGACACTTCTCACATACATGTAAATATCTACTTTTTTTTTTAAACTAGAAAATTAACACACGTACTATCAATTATATATATATATATATATATATATATATATATATATATATATATATATATATATATATATATATATATATATATATATATATACACACATATATATACACATACACACACACACACACACACACACACACACACACACATATATACATACACAAAGTATTGGGACACCCGCCTTTACACACACATGAACTTTAATGGCATCCCAGTCTTAGTCTGTAGGGTTCAATATTGAGTTGGCCCACCCTTTGCAGCTATAACAGCTTCAACTCTTCTGGGAAGGCTGACCACAAGGTTTAGGAGTGTGTCTATGGGAATGTTTGACCATTCTTCCAGAAGCGCATTTGTGAGGTCAGGCACTGATGTTGGATGAGAAGGCCTGCCTCACAGTCTCCACTCTAATTCATCCCAAAGGTGTTCTATCGGGTTGAGATCAGAACTCTGTGCAGGCCAGTCGAGTTCCTCATCCATGTCTTTATGGACCTTGCTTTGTGCACTGGTCCAAATCATTTTTTGGAGGGGGGATTATGGTGTGGGGTTGTTTTTCAGCGGTTGGGCTTGACCCCTTCAATCCAGTGAGGGGAACTCTTCTGTCGTCAGCATACCAAGACATTTTGGACAATTTCATGCTCCCAACTTTGTGGGAACAGTTTGGGGGTGGCCCCTTCCTGTTCCAACATGACTGTGCACGAAGGAAGGCATGTATGAGCAAGTTTGGGGTGGAGGAACATGACTGGCCTGACCTCAACCCGATAGAACACCTTTGGGATGTATTCAAATTCACACCTAGCGTTTCGTGAACACGCTTTTTGCTACACGCATAGGGCAACCCATTCATTTCAATAGACTGCCCTACGTGCGTCAAAGTACTGTAGCTCATGTAGCTTTTTGGGTATTGAACTTCACAGGTTTCTCAAATTTATTTTATTTCTTTTTTTAACTGCTCGTCTGCTTGCTGCGTGTGGGGTGCCAACAAAGGTGCAGAACAAATGGCACCTCAAGTGTGATGGAAAAAAGAAAACCCGCCGCTCCAGGTGAGATAAGGAAGCCTAATGATCCAGCAGGTGCTCGCCTCGGATCGCCTCGACTCGCAATGAAATGAGAAAAAATGGCCGCACACCACTGTAGATCAAAATCCGCTTTTTTTGGACATCCCAAAAATTCCAGGCATCAGAATGCTGGGTAGACGCGTTTCACACATTTCACGTGCGCTTAGTTATTACCTCAAGTGTGACACATGTTTTTTACGCATTTCGGAAAGATTCACTTTTGCATGGGTTCACTGAGAGCTCAGGTGTGAACGCAGACTAAAAGAGGACAACCAGGGATTCCTGTACACCAAGCTTAAAGGCTGGGGGAGGGGGGGGGGGTTGTCCGTCTGTCTAAAACACAATAACTCGGCAAGGAGCTCTTCAGTTTTTTTTTTTTTCATTCAGCCGGCTGGGTTGAAAAAAAAAAAAAAAAAAAAAAGAAAAACGCCTGTGTGTACCAGACATTTATTTTTGCTCAGGAACTCTCCTCTGACACAATACAAAGTCATCAGAACACTCACCAGCAAGCATAATGTATGGGGGCCCATTGGTCATTGTCTAATTGGTTCACCGAAAATCCCTCATCTAATAATCGACTTAAGAGTGTGGAATCTCCTTCACAGGCGCTGCGATGCAGAGGGAAATCGTCCACCCACTGGCGCTCCCTAGTGGACAAAATGAAAGTACATTACATTCTACACTTTTTTTTTTTTTTTTCTTTGCAAAAATGAAAACACAAAAAATTGTCAATTCATCTATTTCAATGTGAGATGACACTGTAGTGTAATGTACTTTTACAATTTTTTTTTAGTGCACAGTAGCTAAGTGGTTAGAACTTCCACCTAGCAGCACTAGGGTCGTTGGTTCGAATCCTAACCATGACACTACCTGCCTGGAGTTTGCATGTTCTCCCTGTGCCAACTTCCTCCAGGTACTCCGGTTTTCTCCCACACTTCAAAGACTTGCTGGGAGGTTAATCGGCTCCTATCTAACTTGGCCCTAGTATGTACATTGCTGATCAGGACAGTTATAGAGGGCGGATCTCCTTTTAGGGGGATCCTGACTGTGGTTCTAACCCCTCACCACTCTATCCAAATAAAAAAAAAAAAAAATTATGCTTTTATTGTATGGTAAATTATTTATTGCAGGTACTTGTATAGCGTTGTCAATTTACGCTTTACATATATGTATTATACATTCATATCAGTCCCCGCCCTCAAGGTGCTTACAATCTAAGGTCCCTAACTCCCATTCATACATACACATACTAGGGCCAAGTTAGATAGGAGCCGATTAACCTCCCAGCAAGTCTTTGACGTGTGGGAGAAAACCAGAGTACCTGGAGGAAGTGTAGTGTAGTGTACTTTTACAATTTTTTTTAGTGCACAGTAGCTAAGTGGTTAGAACTTTCACCTAGCAGCACTAGGGTTGTTGGTTCGAATCCCAACCATGACACTACCTGCCTGGAGTTTGCATGTTCTCCCTGTGCCAACTTCCTCCAGGTACTCCGGTTTTCTCCCACACTTCAAAGACATGCTGGGAGGTTAATCGGCTCCTGTCTAACTTGGCCCTAGTATGTGTATGTATGAATGGGAGTTAGGGACCTTAGATTGTAAGCACCTTGAGGGCGGGAACTGATGTGAATGTATAATACATATATGTAAAGCGCTGCGTAAATTGACAACGCTATACAAGTACCTGCAATAAATAAGTTACTAAAAAAAAAAAAAAAAAAAAAAAAAAGTTATGCTTTTATTGTATTTGGATAGAGTAGTGAGGGGTTAGAACCACTGTCAGGTTCCCCCCTAAAAGGAGATCCGCCCTCTATAACTGTCCTGATCAGCAATGTTGACAGAACAGGAGGGGAAATGTTCCTAATAAGACACAAATAGAGAAAAAAAAATCCTGACAGTGGTTTTAAAGTATAACTAAAAGCATTTTTTTTTTTTTAGTTTTGGATAGAGTGGAGAGGGATTAGAATACCTGTCAGGTTTTTATTGCTGTCTGTGTTTTGGAGATTCTTCACCCTCTGTATTTATCCCGTTTACCATGATTGCCAAAAGTGAAAGAAAATGCCAAGTTTTGGGTTGTCACCAGAACAGAAAAGTAGAATTTTTCCAATGGGGACACTAGTTCTGGTGAGAACCCAGGGATTCTCTGACTTTGGAGGGATTTCCTCTCAATTCCTGATGTAGCTATGAGACAGGAAGTGAAGGGAAATCTCCCCAATGGGACACAGATGGCAAAAAAAAACTGACAGGGGTTATAACCTCTCTCTTCCTCTACCAAACTTTAAAAAAAAAAAGAAGGATTTTGCCTTTAGTTCTACTTTGACCACTTCAATACCGGGCATTTTCACCTCATTCCTGCCCGGGCCAATTTTCAGCTTTTAGCGCTGTTGCGCTTTGAATGACAATTGCGCGGTCATACAACACTGTACCCATATGACATTTTGATAATTTTTTTTTCCCACAAATAGAGCTTTCTTTTGGTGGTATTTGATCACCACTGCGGTTTTTATCGTTTGCGTTATAAACAAAAAAAACAATATTATTTACTTTTTGCTATAATAAATATCCCAATTAAAAAAACAAAAAAAAAAAACAAATATTTCTACCTCAGTTTAGGCTGATATGTATTCTTCTCCATATTTTTGGTAAAAAAAAAAAAATATATATAATAATAATCACAATAAGCGTATATTGATTGGTTTGTGCAAGTTATAGCACCTACAAAATAGGAGATAGATTTGTGGCATTTTTTTTTTTTTAACTAGTAATGGTGGCAATCTGCGATTTATGTCAGGACTGCTATATTGCAGCGGACAGATGGGACAGTTTTGACACTATTTTTGGGACCATTCACACTTATAAAGCAAACAGAGCTATAAAAATACACCGACTACTGTATAAATGTCACTGGCAGGGAAGGGGTTAACACTAGGGGGCGATCAAGGGGTTAAATGCGTTACCTAGGGAGTGATTCTAACTGGGGGGGGGGGTGGGACTGACTGGGGGAGGAGACCGATCGGTGTTCCTCTGTACTGGGAACACATGATTGGTCTCCTCTCCCCTGACGGGACGTGGATCTGTGTGTTTACACACAGAGATTTACGTCCCTGCTCTGTGACTGGCAATCGCGGGTGCCTGGCGGACACTGCGGCTGCCAGGCACGCGCATTGGCTTACAAGTGACGCGGCGCGCGCCCCCTAGTGGATGGGAAGCCGAGGACGTTAACCCCTTCCCCGCCAGTGTCATTTATACCGTAATCAGTGCATTTTTATAGCACTGATCGCTGTATTAGTGTCACTGGTCCCCAAAAAGTCTCACTCAGTGTCAGGTGAATAAAAGGTCCCTAAATCTATCCCATAGTTTGTAGATGCTATAACTTTTGCGCAAACCAATTAATATACACTTATTGGGATTTTGATTTACCAAAAATATGTAGCAGAATACATATTGGCTTAAACTGAAACATTTTTTTTTTTGGATGTGTTTTATAGCAGAAAGTAAAAAAATATTGATTGGTCGGTCTTCTTTTTGTTTACAGCGCAAAAAAATAAAAAGCGCAGAGGCGATCAAATATCACCAAAAGAAAGCTCTATTTGTGGAAAAAAAAAAAAAAAAAAAAAAAAAAAAGGACATCAATTTTATTTGGGTACAGCATCGCATGACCGCGCAATTGTCAGTTAAAGTGTTGCAGTGCCGTATCACAAAAAATGGCCTGGTCAGGAAGAGGGTGAACCCTTCCAGGACTGAAGTGGTTAAGAATGAACGGCACTGCATGGCACCAATGCGTGTGGTCGATACACACGTCACCACAAAGCAACAGTATGAACCCAGCCCTAACCAAGTGCTACCGTTTCTCCCAGGTAAGCAGCACGGAGATCATTTAGCTTTCCCTCCCTCCTCCACTCATTACAAGTATACGAAAACGCTCAGCAAAAACCAAGCATTCATGTTTACACGCAAACAAGGCGGGCGCTGCTACCGGAGGACGGTCCAACCATCTCAGCATGTCCAACTGCCCTCCTTTGTCTACGGTCACCATCAGAATACTAAAAGTAAAAAGAAGGTAACGGGGACTGTACTTGTCTTCCATGACGCTGCTCATGCTCCTCTGCCACTTGTCTCTCTTTGGAATCTGGATTTTGGAATAGTCCGGAGCTCCAAGCCCAAAATACGGGTTTATTACCACTTTATCCACCTACAATGAAGGAAAACTTGGTTATTTCAACGTGATACTTCGCTGGAAATGTAAAGATTTGGAGAGTCATCCAACATAGTTCGACGTCAGTTGACGAGCTTTGTACACTTCGTGATTGAACACCGTACTGCTCAACTGCCTACGCTGGAGCTTCTTTTATGACTTTTTGCAGACTCTTTAAAGCGGAGTTCCACCCAAAAATGAAACTTACGCTTTTCGGAATCCCCCCCCCTCCGGTGTCACATTTGGCACCTTTCAGGGGGGAGCAGATACCTGTATAACCCAGGTATTTTCTCCCACTTCCGGGCATAGATAGTCACAGTATCTGCGAATATCTCTTTGCAATATCTGGCGCCTCCTCCGCCCCCCGCTGTCTTCTGGGAGACACACAGGTTCCAGAAGACAGAAGGGTCCAGTGGGATCGTGCAGCGCGACTTGCACAGTAGGGAACCAGGCTGTGAAGCCGCAAGGCTTAACTTCCCGATTCCCTTACCGAAGATGGCGGCACACCTTCACCCGAGAGCCGAGGGACAGATTGGCTTCGGGTGCCAACATCGCGGGCACCCTGGACAGGTGAGTGTCCATATTTTAAAAGTCAGCAGCTGCAGAATTTGCAGCTGCTGACTTTAAAAAAAATAAAATTTCGGCGGAAGTCCGCTTTAAAGCCGTTGAAAGCATCCTGATAGGACAAGCCTTGTTCACCAAACGCAATGCAAAGCTCAAAGTTCAAAACGCAGCTTATGAATGCTCAGTAATATTATATGGTTTCAATTTTAGGTCTGTAATTATCTTCTCTTCACACTTTGTCCCTGACCTGGGACTGGTATGACTGTTTGGACATTCTATATCCACATGTTTCTCCAGGTCAAGGACTCCATAATTCAATTAGGGTTTCTCCAGAGGGTGGAAAGGGTTCCTTGTCCTGTAAGCAATGGCGGATCTTTATCTCCTACTTTCACTGGTCATCAATGTAAGGCCAGCCAGAGATGGAGCAAATTTCTTTTCTGTAACTCGTAGCAGGAAAAAAAATTGCTCGATTCCCCCATCAATACAGACCGTGCTGACAGGGGCATCTCTCCCGTGGAGCCATTGTGTTCTCCTCACCATGGCAATAAAAACATGTAAAATCTGACAGGTTGGCTGTACCCAAGTTGAATGATCGATCAGCTTGGGTACTGTCAGTCTGCCCATACGTGGTCTGAATCTCGGCGGGTTCCTGCTGAACCGGCTGAGATTTGAACCATCTATGGCCAGCTTAGGGGGGCCAATCCTCACTATCTTCCAATATAAAAGGTCACTTCTACACTAACCAGCAATGCAAGAGGACACCTTCCAATGGACCACTAATGCAACAGGGCACATCTCAACTGGCCTCCAGTGTAAGGGGACACTACAATTTTCACTGTCATCCCTGCTAATGCGTGTGGACAGCTCCGAATGCAGACGGTGTGCGTTCAGGGTCGTGCACCCACGTGGCTGTCGAACTGGGAGCAGTGGCTGTATCCACGAAGCCCCTGTATTCCGACTGACATGAATGGGACCAATTGCACTGGGATGCACGGAACACCCAATGCATCCTCATGCATGCAAAGACGGCATGGGCATACGCTATATTCTATAAATATTCCTTATTCAATTGTCTGTCTTGGGTCACCCAGCACAGGACAAACTAGTGCATGAAATTAGTACCCTGTTTGTGTATTGCAGGTCGGATCCGAAGAGAGGATTGTATATACAGATGTCTGCCTTCTCCAGTGCCATCATTTTGCTCTTGATTTCCAGAGCCGTGTAGCCCATGTGCAGGGAGTCTACAGACTGACCGTCTTCAGAGGAGTAAGCTGGATTGGTGACGTTGGTTTTTATCCTGTCTAGTGGAGACGGGCGGAACAGCGCAGCAATGGCGTGAGACTTTGTGTGCTGCTCATCCAGCCACCTACACAGAGAACAGACAACAGGTCAGCTGCAATACCATCATTGTGCAGTTAATAATAAAACTTAAAACTGAGCTAAATTTATTCTTCAAATGGTCCCCATCTCTCACTGGAACCGGCATCTTCTGGGTGTCAGTCGTTTTTGTCTGGCAAGGATGACGCCACTCCTGCGCATGCCTCAGTCATCCGGGCGCACAAGAACTGTGGCGGCGATGTAAGCTGAGCTATGCATGCGCAGCTCAGTTTAGATGCTGGGGAAGACAGCCAGCAGGCAGGTAGGTGTATTTTACTGTAGAGGACACACTGGGGTTGATTTACTAAAACTGGAGATTGCAATATCTGGTGCAGCTGGGCATGTTAGCAAATCAGCTTCCAGGTTTTTTTTTCAAATCTTAACTGAACAAGCTGAGGTTAGAAGCGGCCACCATGCACAGCTGCACCAGATTATGCACTCGCCAGTTTTAGTAAATCAACCCCAATGGATGTCTCTTCTTCCATAAAGAGATTGCCTGTTCACAGTTTATGACAGTTGGCATTATATTATATTTTTTGTTCTTAGTGGTCAGATACACATTAAAAAGCAGAACTAAATCCCTTTAGTTCTGCTTTTTAAAAGTATATCTGACCACCAAGAACTCAAAATGTAATCTAATGCAGCTTACCAGTCCTTAGGTGTAGTAGCTGCATTTTCGTTATGCTTTTAAAGTAAACCTGTGATGATAAAAATATGAAGGCTGCCAATACTGACCTACTTGTGAAAAGAATAATTGATTGGCGTAAAATATTGAGGCCGGGTGAGAAGCATTTCAAGAACAAGGTCAGCAAAGTCCCGACATTCTGCCCACGTGTATGCCAGTCTGTCCGACAGAAGTCGGCTGTTCAGCTGGCTTCTGTCTAACGTGTATGCTGGAAAACGATCAGCTGACCGACTCCCGATCAACGCTCTCAGCCAATGACAGAGAGCGCTGATCGGAGTGTTCTGGCAGGGGGGGCCGTCCCCCTATCAGAAGACAACAGCTCAGTGGGGGAGATCGCTGGACGAACCTCGCATGGTTAGTACAGTAAAAAAAAACAAAAAAAAAAACTAGCCTGCGTACCAGGCTTTAGACCCTGTTCAAATATCATGGCAACCATAGTTATTACCCCAGAGAGAAGGAAAAAGACAACAGGATAAGTGGGGGCTCTCCATATCAGAATGTGAATAATCCAACTAATCTTTACCAAGACAGGTCTAGTGACTACCAGGCCTCTCTACCTAATCCTCGCTTCTTGCATCCTCACCCCCCCGCCCTCTCTTTCTTCTCCCTCTGCAATCATCTCCATCCACCTCTTACTTCCTGTGTTGTGACGTGAAAAAAAAATACAAATAAAAAAATAAATAATAATAATAAAAAAAACACACCACACAACATTCCAGTAGTGATATTTAGGAAGAAGAAAAAGCTATTTCAAAGTCGCACATCAGTGCGATTTGTACATCTGATTTCACTGCAGCTTTCAACTCCTTTTAAACCAAAGTCGATGCAGTTCGCAGGAAAAAAAATATTCAGAAAAAAGTACTGCAGGAACCTTTTTAAAGTCGTCGGTACATGAGTCGCGGCCATTTGAACGGTTCCACTGTCATCAATGAGGTGCGCCTCGTTATACAATTTGGAACTTTTAAATTATAGGACAAATCGCACCCGTGTGAATGGGGGCTTATGCCACGTACACACGATCGCACATTGATCGGACATTCCGACAACAAAATCCATAGATTTTTTCTGACGGATGTTGGCTCAAATTTGTCTTGCATACACACGGTCTCACAAAGCTTGCGGGAAATTCCAAACGTCAAGAACGCGGTGACGTACAACACGTACGACGAGCCGAGAAAAATGAAGTTCAATAGCCAGTGCGGCTCTTCTGCTTGATTCCGAGCATGTGTGGAACTTTGCGCGTCGGAATTGTGTACACATGATCGGAATTTCCGACAACGGATTTTGTTGTCGGAAAATTTGAGATCCAGATCTCAAATTTTGTGTGACGGAAATTCAGATGGAAAATGTCCGATGGAGCCCACACACGGTCGGAATTTCCGACAAAAAGCTCACGTCGAACATTTTCCGTCGGAAAATCCGACCGTGTGTACAGGGCATAAGTGTTCTTAATTGAGAAAAGTACACACTATAGATAGATACGCTTTGTTCAGATTTCATGTCTGAGGTTTACAACCACTTTAAGCAAACACATGGGCATTCCAACAGGTGAGGGTTCAGATGACCTGTAAAGAAACTCAGCCTTACCACTTCCACACATTAAAAAACAGCAGACTTGGAAATGACTCTAAAAGTCCTTACTTATCCAGGGCGAGAAGCATGCGTGCAGTGAGAGTGGAGAAGTGGCTGCTGGTCTCACTGCACACCCTCATGATATCCTGCAGACAGAAGAACACGGGTCCGCCAGGGCTGTAGGACATCTTGGAATTATCTGAAAACAAGACAATAAAAATGCAAATTAAACTCTTAAAGAGGACCGGTCACTTTAAATCCTTGCTCTGCTGAGAGTCTGAAGGAAAGGCAGAAAAGAGGACTGAGAGAAAATGCCAACTGGCCAGGGCAAAGAAGGGCAGCAGCTAAGGTTTGGCAGAGGCCAAGTACATTGGGTCAAGGCATGGGGTCATGGGTACCATCCCCTGCTTTGTGACAAGTATATACAATATATATATATATATATATATATATATATATATATATATATATATATATATATATATATATATATATATATATATATATATATATATATATATATATCTTAGCGATAATATAAGTGTACACAGTGCAATATATTGAATAATAAAAATAAATAAGTTCCTAGTCCACAAGACAAATGTGAAAAGTCAGTCATACAAAGTGTGAATGTCCACAGAGTGATCAGCATTCAAATTACATACACAGTGTTCACACCAATGTACAAACTGAACTCTCATCAGAACAATAGGACCTCTTACTGTTAAGCAGGTCATACAAAATAGAGGTGTAGTACTCCCAAATGGCCATCAGGCACCGCTCTCCTCCAGGCAGGATCAAGATCTTTGCAACTCCTCCACTACTTGCATCAGTAAAAAACACATCCAAAAATATAACAAAACAAATAGTCTCCATAGTGCAGTAAATAAAACAGGTTTATTAATAAAAAGGGATTAGCACTCACATAAAATCGCTCTCTGGTAAGCAAAAAGGAGGCTGGTTCACACAGAGTAAAAAAGCGGCTCACTTCCAGTTTCCGGCGACTGATGTCATCTCCCTCTCAACGCGTTTTGTCACAAGGACTCTGTCAAGCCCCAAGTTGCAAAGATGTCCTACCCACACCTTTGCACAGTAACGTGGTATGTTCAGAGTGTCCAATTTGGTGGATGATGGGTATCATCCAAAGATGCTATGTATGAGACCAGAGTTCCTAGTTTTGTGCCTAGCAATCCCAGTGAGGGAATCTCAGAGGCTACAACCTCTCTCACTCCACTCCCCAGTCAATATAAACCTACAGGTACACATAAGTAGGTTTCCCCAAACTCCAATAAGTAAGATTTCTCTGGGATGATGTCATTTTGTCCACCAGCTGAGAGCAAACGGTGATTCTCTAAAGCAGGTCTTGGTTTTGGTGCCAACAATAAAAGACTGTAGGTTTTTAGTGTTGCCTCCTGATGTCTTCCTCTGCTCAGGACAGTTGTTCCTGAGGTGTCCAGACTTGACACAAGTATTGCATCTCCTGGTATCAGCCAATGCCGGTGTCTTGTCAAATACAGTCCACTATCATATAGTGTCCTCCCTGTACTGCGCAGGCGCAGTACGGAGGACAAACGAGACGCCGAAAGTCTCCGAAGTTTAACAGCTGATCATCAGCTGTAGACGGCGCCTGCGCTTTTATTCTCACCCTGTGTCCAGGTTCATTCCCTACTATCCAAGTGGACATAGAGTGAGAATAAATAGTTGCCGAGCGCAGCGAGGCCGTGCCCGAAGCGTGGCGAGCGAAGCGAGCCCACGAGGGGCCCTCTTACACAGCCATCGCTAAGAACTGCCGAAGCGCCGTGTACAGCTGATGGTCAGCTGATCAACTTCGGACATTTTCGGCATCTCCTTCTGCTCCGTACTGCGCAAGCGTTGCGCCTGCGCAGTACGGAGCGGACACTATCCGATAGGAGGACAGTATATGGCAGAACACCGGCTTGTGGCGGGAGCCCTGGGTGTTGGTTGCATTCTCTCACAGGTGTGGCAAGTGCTGACATTGGTGGCCTCCCTCCTTTCCTTGCACTCAATCGAGAAGTGCTGGATTTCTACAGAATAGATGTGTCGGAGATAATCCTGGACCAGAGACTCATGATTTTTTTTTTTCAGTCCTTTAGTCCTATGCCAAAATGTGGTTCATAGGCAACCAAAACACATTCCTGTAAGAGTTTACAGCAACCAGAGTTTCTTGTGGTATGCTTCTGGTGTCAACTGATACTTCATCATTAGGACATCCTTTATGGCCTCATAATTGTCATTCTTCTCTGTGGGCAATTCTATACAGGCCTCCAGGCTTTTCTTCTCAGATAGCGGGGCCCACTACATCTGTGGAAAGTGGTATGGACCACATTTTTCTCAAAGGATCGCAAGTAGGTATCCATGTCATAAAACCCCACCATTTCCTGTACAGAGCCGCTTCCTTCCACTTTGTAGAACATCACATCAGGATCAACAGGTGATATTTTCAGATACTGATGACAGCTGCTAAAAGTACATTTAAAAGAAAAAACATAAAAAAAAAAAAAAAAAAAAAGTTCAGTTTTGGATAGAATGGGAAAGGGTTTGAACCCCTTTCAGTTTTTATTGTTCTCTATGTCAAGTCTGGGGAGATTCACCCCCACAATTTGTCCTGTTGGCCATTGTCACAGGAACTAAAAATGAGGGGGGGATCCAAAATTTTAGACTTGTCACTAGAGGAAGAGGTGAGAAGTGAGGGAAATACTTCCATTGGGACACCCATTCCAATGACAGCTCTCTAAGATGGGTAATTAGAGAGGTTACCTCTTATTCCCTGTTCGGTCCCCAGGAAAGGAAGTGAAGGGAATTCTCCCCAGAAGGAAAACAAAATAACCTGATAAATGTTTTACCCTCTATTCTATTTAAAACTACAAAAAACAAAAACAAAAAAAACACAACAACACACACACACCAAACACACACACACCACAGTTATTAAATGCAGGCTCCAACCTCCTGCTGAAAAAAAAAAAAAAAAAAAAAGCGAATTATCCTGGCTGTCTCTATGATTTTCATTTTTCCTCTTACTTCTTCTGTCACTGACACAGATTAGTTTTGATTGAATTTGTTGTACGCAATTACCAGGTAAGGGAAGAAAAAACCCAATTAGCAATGGAACAATTTTTACCTTTAACAGAGGCTGGAACCAGGAACAGAGTCGCTTCTTTCCCAGACCTCTCTCCTTCTAGGGGGAACGTCTTCATTAACACAACCCTCTTCCCTGGAGACAAAGAACATATACAGAATGATGGTTCACATCAGAAAAAAATTCAGGAGCAACTGGCTGTTACATTCCACAATATAGAAAAATCAGCAAAACATGCAGGTGCTGAATATGGCGCTGCGTAAACTGTTGGCGCTATATAAATCCTGTATAATAATAATAATCAGACACCCCTACAGATGATACATTTTTGTTTGGCAAGACCACTGTCTCTGCAGCTTCTAACTGAGGGCCATCATCTCAACTATCAATGCAGTTGAGATATAGAGATATACACACACAAAATTATATATATATATATATATATATATATATATATATATATATATATATATATATACACACACACACACACACAATAATAAATATATATATATATTTATTACACACACACACGAACTTTAATGGCATCCCAGTCTTAGTCTGTAGGGTTCAATATTGAGTTGGCTCACCCTTTGTAGCTATAACAGCTTCAACTCTTTTGGGAAGGCTGTCCCCAAGGTTTAGGAGTGTGTCTATGGGAATGTTTGACCATTCTTCCAGAAGCGCATTTGTGAGGTCAGGCACTGATGTTGGACGAGAAGGCCTGGCTCGCTGTCTCCACTCTAATTAATCCCAAAGGTGTTCTATCAGGTTGAGGTCAGGACTCTGTGCAGGCCAGTCAAGTTCCTCCACCCCAAACTCGCTCATCCATGTCTTTATGGACCTTGCTTTTTGCACTGGTCCAAATCATTTGGTGGAGGGGGGATTATGATGTGGGGTTGTTTTTCAGGGGTTCGGCTTGGCCCTTTAGTTCCAGTGAAGGGAACTCCTAAAAGAGTCAGCATACCAATACATTTTGGACAATTTTATGCTCCCAACTTTGCAGGAACAGTTTGGGGATGGCCCCTTCCTGTTCCAACATGACTGCGCACCAGTGTACAAAGCAAGGTCCATAAAGACATGGATGGGCGAGTTTGGGGTGGAGGAACTTGACTGGCCTGCACAGAATCCTGACCTAAACTAGATGAGAACATCTTTGGGATGAATTAGAGCGGAGACTGCGAGCCAGGCCTTCTCATCCAAGCTCAGTGCCTGACCTCACAAATGCGAAGGCAGGCGTACCAATACTTTTGGTAATATAATACATGAGTATAATATATGAGTTTTGCTTTTTGAATTGCTGAAAAAAAACAAACAAAAAAAAAACCCACACACACACTTTTGGATGATATTCAAATTTTTTCGATCACCTGTATGTGCCCACCATTACCTGCAGAAGTGTGTTTCTGCTAAATATGATCCCTGCATTGTCTCCTTCACAGCCCCCCGATATTCCCCCGAGCAGGTGTATTCCAAACACTGTGAAAGTTAACAGAGGCCGTTGCTAATGAGAAAATTTGCACCCCTCACCCACCCACTTCTGCCCTTGGCCAATCACAGAGCTCATACTATTATTGCCTCACAATGCACTGTGTTCTGGAAATAGGGGGTGGAGATGCTGTCATTTAACTGCTCCTCCATTTACAGAATGCGATGCTTTGTGCCAATACAAGTATTGTGATTGGTGGAGAAGGCAGAAGGAGGCGGGCATGCGGTGCGACTTGTTGACCTTCGCAGTGCCAGAGAACAGCAGCCCAGGGCAGCCGCTGGCTATAAAGGAGACACTGCAGGAAGATTGGAGCTCAGGACTTCCAGCTCACCTTTCACCCCTTGGTTGGTTGGCGAGTTTAGCTTGGTGGTCTCCAACACGTATTGGAGGATCTCCTGGGATTTGTCTTTCTCCCCCTGCAGTTTAGTTTCCAGCAACATCTTCCTTCTCTTCTTCTTCTGCCCTTCTACCGGGACCTCGATCATCAATATCTGCAATCAAAAGGACAATGCCAGTCAGTTGTTTTCCTCTCCACATGTATCCTCTGAAGTTTTAATCAATATCCTATTATTACAACTACAGTACAGGAGAAAATCTCAACCCAAACTGGACATTTCCTTTTTGAAAGCACTGGTAATAAAAACAGCTGCAAAGTTTTTTTTTGTTTTTTTTTCATACAATACATTTTTCACAAATCTCGTCATCCTCCTGCAGCCACTTTAACCACTTAAGGACTGAGCCTCTTTTTGAGATTTGTTGTTTACAAGTTAAAAAATGTTTTTTTTTGCTAGAAAGTGACTTATAACCCTCAAACATACATTTTTTTTCCTAACACCCTAGAGAATAAAATGGCGGTCGTTGCAATACTTTGTCACACCGCATTTGCGCAGCAGTCTAATGCCCTGTACACACGGTCGGACTTTCCGACGGAAAATGTGCAATCGGAGCTTGTTGTCGGAAATTCCGACAGTGTGTAGGTTCCATCGGACATTTTCCATCGGATTTTCCGACACACAAAGTTTGAGAGCTTGCTATAAAATTTTCCGACAACAAAATCAGTTGTCGGAAATTCCGATCGTGTGTACACAAATCCTACGCACAACGTGGCACGCATGCTCAGAATAAATTAAGAGACGAAAGCTATTGGCTACTGCCCCGTTTATAGTCACGACGTACGTGTTTTACGTCACCGCGTTTAGAACGATCGGATTTTCCGACAACTTTGTGTGACCGTGTGTATGCAAGACAAGTTTAAGCCAACATCTGTCAAAAAAAATCCATGGATTTTGTTGTCGGAATGTCCGATCAATGTCCGACCGTGTGTACAGGGCATTGCAAGCGCACTTTTTGTTGGAAAAAATACACTTTTTTGAAATAAAAAAAGAATAAGATAACAGTAAAGTTAGCCCAATTATTATTTTTTTAATATTGTGAAAGATAATGTTATATCTTTTCATGTGACAACACTGAAGAAATGACACTTTGCTACAATGTAAAGTAGTGAGTGTACAGCTTGTATAACAGTGTAAATTTGCTGTCCCCGAGTAAACTGATACCCAACATGTCACGCTTCAAAATTGCGCCCGCTCGTGGAATGGCCACAAACTTTTACCCTTAAAAATCTCCATAGGCGACCTTTAAAAAAATTCTACAGGTTTGATGCAGGTTTTGAGTTACAGAGGAGGTCTGGGGCTAAGATTATTGCTCTCGCTCTATCGATTGCGGCGATACCTCACGTGTGGTTTGAACACCGTTTTCATATGTGGGCGCTACTCACGTATGTGTTCACTTCTGCACGCGAGCTCAGCGGGACGGAAAAATTTTTTTCCCTCATTTATTTCAACTTTTATTTTTTTATATTTTTACACTGTTCTTTTTAAAATTGACTCACTTATTACTTTTACAAGGAATGTAAACATAGAAAAAAAGTATGACAGGACCTCTTAAATATGAGATCTGGGGTCAAAAAGACCTCAGATCTCATATTTACACTAAAATGCAATAAAAAAAATAAATAAATAAAAATCGTCATTTAAAAAAATAAATAAAAAGTGGTCCTTTAAGAGCTATGGGCGGAAGTGACGTTTTGACGTCGCTTCCGCCCTGCAATGGTCTGGAGATGGGTGGGGGCCATCTTCCCCTCACTCGTCTCCATACCCAGCAAGGGAAAACATCCGATCGCCTCTGCCGCTGCCAATGGCTCCGGTAAACGGCGGAGGGCACTGGAGCGCGGCGGGAGGGGGGCCCCTCTCTCCCACCGCCGCTAAAAGTGATCTTGCCGCAGAGACCACTATTATCGGAAACCGGACCACCAGCCGAAGATGAGGATACTGGGGTTATGGCATCTAGCTGCTGCCATAACAACGATATTCCACTTCAAAGTTAGGACGTATATCAGCGTGCGGCGGTCCGGAAGTGGTTAAGCCAAGTCCTGTCTTGCTCCAACATTGGCAATGCATCATAGCTCTTGACCGGCTTCCTGATCTTGACAAGGATGGACCAGGCCAGTGCAATGTGTGCCTTCACCAGAGGCTTATGTTACAGGTTGACAATGCAAGAGCACAATTGGTATACCGTTGTCACCCAATAACAGACGCGCACTTGACGACGTATGAGCGCCACTCAGTCCTGGAGTACTGGGAACCCAGCCTTTGTAGATGACAATGTGCCAAGTATGGGTTATTAAAAAAAAAAAAAATTAAATAAATAATAATAAAAAAAAAGTGGACAGGTCGAGCTCACGGCAAATACCCGGAATGACATGACTGTTCTGTCGAAAGAGGAAAGAAGAAATTATATATAAAAAGTCACGCTTCAAAAGCTCACACTGAACTGGTCCGCTTTAAAAAGTTTGCATGTACAGTGTTAAGACACCCAATAAAATAAACTTACTTCATATAGCTTGGCTCTGTATTCCCGTGAATTGAGACTTGCCGAGTTCTTCGGTCGGATCACAGCCACATGGACGTCTTCGGTGTCACTGGAGCTGCCCATTGTGCTAATCTTCCAACTGCTGGACCCACGGAGTTAAAGAAAGGGCCCTGCCAGCCTAGAGGGAGAGACCGTATACTGAATGAGTCTTTGTAAGTGGCAAACTATAATAAAATATATACAATATCTCACTAAAGTGAGTACACCCCTCACATTTTTGTAAATATTTTATTATAGCTTTTCATGTGACAACACTGAAGAAATGACACTTTGCTACAATGTAAAGTAGTGAGTGTACAGCTTGTATAACAGTGTAAACTTGCTGTCCCCTCAAAATAACTCAACACACAACCATTAATGTCTAAACTGCTGGCAACAAAAGTGAGTACACCCCTAAGTGAAAATGTCCAAATTGGGCCCAAAGTGTCGATATTTTGTGTGGCCACCATTATTTTCCAGCACTGCCTTAACTCTCTCTTGGGCATGGAGTTCACCAGAACTTCACAGGTTACCACTGGAGTCCTCTTCCCCTCCTCCATGACAACATCACGAAGCTGGTGGATGTTAGAGACCTTGCGCTCCTCCACCCTCCATTTGAGGATGCCCCACAGATGCTCAATAGGATTTAGGTCTGGAGACATGCTTGGCCAGTCCATCAGGGCAGTACAGTGCCCTGATGAACCCTGTACTTCACCATGTTGGCCCCATATGCTGTCCTTCTGAACCCTGTACACTGCTCTACAAACAAATGGCCTCTCTATACTGTCCTACAAACTGCTGACCTCCCATCCTCTGCCCCCCCCCCGACATTTTTTACTGCACCCCCACAATCAGACAGGCTAGATCCAGCCCTCAAACCCCTTACAGGTGGCTAAAAAGACCATTGAAAGCAGTTTTCGGAAGACCTATTCTAGTAAGACTGTGCCCCTGTGTACAAAGCCAACAGGAGTAAAAAACCTCAAACCTATTGCATACCTTTGGTAAAAATTGGAATGCTGATTAAGAACCAGGTCTTGTCCAACATCAGTACTTGACCCAACAAATGTAATTTCAGCTGAAATTCTCACACTCCAAAATCTCGTGGAAAGCCTTTCCAGAAGAGTGGAGGCTGTTCTAGCCACAACGTGGGCCAACTCCAGAATGATGGCCATGGTTTTGATTTGAGATGTCCCATGATCCAGTGGATGAGGAAAGACTGAGGCAGAATACTACCCTGCAGACAGGATGTAGAACTACTACACAACCAATCTGCCTGTATAAATGGGAACAGAACAGCAGCCAAAGCAATTTGCAGTGGATCGATGGATCGATTTTCCGAGGTGGTTGAGCGGCAGTTTGCAGGTGGTCAGGAGAATCACCACCTTCTAAAACCAGTTGGGACGTCATACTGAAATACTGTGCTCCAACCACATGCCAAACAATTGGCAGGTGGTTGCTGTGCAGTCATATTAAACTTTAATGGGCATATTTGGCAAGCAAAATTAATGCCAAATCTAAAATGGAATGAGCACACATGTGAGAGAGATCAGCGGCTGCACACCCTGACAAATCACAAGTGGGATGGTTCCCTCAAGGGTTTTTTTTTTTTTTTTTTAGCAGCCAAGTAATTGGATCAAAAAGCTGTAACTAGTTATAAAAGTCTTTATTTTCAGAAATAGGATACCAACACAGTATCATGTAGATTAAAATATGAGCTCTGGTTATATGGTACAAAAACACATTCCATCATATATAATGATACAAATACAGTGGAGCAATACATAGCTAACAAATGCCAACCACATAGGTGCCCCAACGCATTTCGACCCGTACAGTCATGGTCTTCCTCAGGGGGATTATTGTACGCTAGAAGATGGAATCTGAGACAGAGATCCTATAATCAGAAATTTAAAAGAATTTAGATGGTCTGGGAAGGTCCATGGTCAATCTTCCCAGCCCCATCCCCCCCCCCCCCCACAAACGCAGGATCCAGCCAATAAGCTTGCAAGAAGCCACACTCTTGACACCTCTAGAGGAAGAAGAACAAAGTGACTGATGTAGACCATCAGTTGAATGTAAGCTGATACATAACTTCTGAATGTAGTTAGGGTAATGGGCCATCACACCATCAGTATGTGTTGCCCATCTGTGTTAGCGGCGTCCATGAAACCATGAAATGGAATTCATGCCAAAATTTGTTAAATTTGTGGCCACGTAAATTTGTAGATAGGAGGCTGTTTTTACCACCCCCTTGCCGTTTGTGTGAACATTGTCCTAATGCTGGATTGTTAGACACAGAAGCCACTGTGGAAGAATGCAGAACATATTTCAGGTAAACCACAAGATGGCTTTTGCTAAAATACAGTTACTGCTTGCCCAGAATTCAGCATTAAGGTCCGACGGCAAAGTACTTTTTTTGTCATTTCCCTTCAGAAATAATAATTATAGCTTGTGAATGGTAAGCATGATCCTAATTAGCCCGGGCCACGTTCCAGGTGCTCCTGCATGAAGCAGATGTAATTAGCAGAGTTCCTCTGTTTCGGCGTACTGCTCTGCGGGGATACAGCGCTGCAGGACTGATAATTGGTAAAATTCAAAAATGTCGGCACACAAGGTAAGCCGGCAGCATCACCGGGGAGAGATGAAACACAACTCAGGTCCGATTAATGTTCCATGAGCAGTGTGACAGTGCACCGAGGTGACTTCTAAGACTTTAACTAACCAAGAAAGTTGGAGGAACGAACAAAAACAGTCAGATAAAACAAAAAATAAAAATAAAGAAAAATGATTTGTGAGATGGTTTGAGCAGCATGGCGGGCTCTGCTGTGTATTACTGAAGTTCAGATTGATTCCAGCTAGACATAATATCCGAATTAACCACTTCAGCCCAGAAATGATTTACCCCCCTAATGACCAGGCCATTTTTTGCGAAACGTCACTGCGTCGCTTCAACTGACAATTGCGAAGTCGTACGACGTTGTACACAAACAAAATTTATGTCTTTTTCCCCCACAAATACAGCTTTCTTTTGGTGGTATTTGATCACCTCTGCGTTTATTTTTTGCGCTATAAAAATAAAAAAAAAATACAAAAAAAGGAAGAGCGACAATTTAAAATAATAATTTTTTTACTTTTTGCTATAATAAATATCTCCAAAAAAATAATTATAAATTAAGTCAATATGTATATTTCTACATTTTTTTTTTCTCCCAAAAATATTGCAATAAGCATATATTGATTGGTTTGCGCAAAAGTTTTAGCGTCTACAAAATAGGCGGTGATCCATGATTTTTAGCGGGACTGCGACATTGCGGAGGACAGATCGGACACTTATCACTTTTTTGGGACCATTGACATTTTTACAGCAATCAGTGCTAAAAATAGCCACTGATTACTGTATAAACATAACTGCCAGGAAAGAGATTAACACTAGGGGGAGATCAAGGGGTTAAGTGTTCCCCAGGGAAGTGTTTCTAACTTTGCTGGGATGGGACTAACAGGGAGTACAGAGAGATCGCTGTTCCTGATCACTAGGAACAGCAGATCTCTCTCTACTTCCTAGACAGAGCAGGGATCTGTCTGTTTACATTGAAAGATCCCCATTCTGCCTCTCTGTGGAGCGATCACGGGTCGCTGGCGGACATCGTGGCTGCCGGCCATGCGCATTGGCTCTGGCGTCGTGGAGTGCGCGCGCACCTTTTATAGCTTAGGGCCCTTTCACACTGGGGCGGCGTCGGCGGTAAAACGCCGCCATTATAAGCGGTGATTTACCATCGGTATTCGGCCGCTAGCGGGGCGGGTTCAAAGCGATTTCTCAACAAAATAAGGAATGGAAACATGAATGGATGGGTTAGATTGCTTTGAATATTAGCATATTAATTTGGTTTGTGGCGCTCAGATACAGTTAAAAGAGAAGTATGGGCATTTAAAAAAAAAAAAAAAAATGTAATAATCACTTACCTAGGTGGATACAGTATTGGTCCGATGCTACATCTGTCCCCCCGCCGGCTCTAAGGCTGAGAACAGAGCGATCAAACACCGCTGGTTGCTCGGTTCTCAGATCTCTGTAAGCAGAGAGTTGATAACATGTTCACTGGAGGGCTGGGCTGTGGAGGGGGCGGGAGTGCTGGCTCAGGTTCTCAGCGACTCACCGAGAGGCTGTCTGCTGAAAAACAGGTCACAGGAGTGCAGAAAAGGACTGCACTCCCCTGAGCTATAGAAGTACCTCTCCTTTAATGGTGTTACTAAACCCAGGGCCCTGCATTCACTATATCTGGTCTCCCTCAGTACACAGAACATGGAAATGCAATTATTTTAGTAATTATAAACTGCTAAAATACTTTTCTTATCAGCAGTGTATAGCAGTCTTGTGACTTCTATCAGTGTCTGGTTAAAGCTTGTAGGAGGAGTTTTCATTCTCCTCCGACTGTCCTAGGAGGCTGCAGGACCCCTGACCCTCTGTCTGGACAGTGCTAATTGGCTCTGTGCTGATCAAACGCACCCTCCCAAGAAAAAAAATAAAAAAAATAAAAAAACTCTCTAGCAATACACACCAAACTGAGCATGTGCAGAGTGCCACCAAGCTCTGTTCAATCAGCAGATGGATTGGGGACAGAAAAAGAAGGGGTGGATCAGAGAAGACAGGAACAAACAGCCTTTTTACACAATGCAGAGGATTAACCCCTTAGGTTACACAGCGAGTAAAACAAGCATGATTTACTGCATATACAGACTGATTTTACTGTTGTGGGTTTAGTAACACTTAAAGTAGAACTATAGGCAAAACTTTTTTTTCCCCCCATTTTGGATAGAGTAAGGGAAGGTTATAACCACTTTTTTTTTTTTTTTATCGTTATCTGTGTCCCATTGCAGAGATTTCATTTCACTTCCTGTCCCATAGCCAAGCAGGAAGGAGGGAGGAAATCCCTGCAAATGAAAGGAATCCCTTTGGGGACCCCCAGGTCATCAGAACTAGTGTCCCCATTGGAAGATTTCCCCCTCTATTACTTTTCTGGGGACAATACAAAATATGGGGATTTTCTGTTACCTTCAATGATAATAGTAAAAATGACAAATAGATGAGAGTGAATCTCCCCAAAAGGGGCACAGACAGCAATAAAAACCTGACAGGGGTTATAATCCCTCTCCATTCTAGCCAAAACTTAAAAAAAAAAAAAAAAAAAAAAAAATTATAACCAACAGCAAAACTTAAGTTCCACTTTAAAAAGTATAACTGAAGGCAAAATTTTTTTTCCCCCCAATTTTGAATAGCGTAAGGGAGGGATATAGATTTATTTTCCCATTGGGGAGATTTCTCTTTACTTCCTGTCCCATAGCCAAATAGAACGTGAGATTAAATCCCTGCAAATTAAGGGAATCTCTTGGGCCCACCAGGACTAGTGTCCCCATTGGAAGATTTCCCCTCTATTACTTTTCTGGGGACAACTCAAAACTTGGGATTTTCTTTTACTTGCAATAATAATGGTAAATGGGACAAATAGAGAGGGTAAGAGGCACAGACATTCTAATACGTCCCTCTAACCAAAACAAAATGGGTTTTGCCTATAGTTCTACTTGAACTATTTCAGCCCCGGAAGGATTCGCCTACTTCCTGACCAGGCCATTTTTTGCGATACGGCGCTGCGTCGTTTTAACTGACAATTGCGCGTTCGTGCGACGCTGTACACAAAATTGATGTCCTTTCTTTTCCCCGCAAAGAGCTTTTTGATTACCTCTGCGGTTTTTATTTTTTGCACTATAAACAAAAATTTTGGGAAAAAAAAATAAATATATATATATATATATACACACACACACACACATACATACATACATATATACATATATATATATATATATATATATATATATATATATATATATATATATATAAAATGTTTTTTTTTTTTTACTTTTTGCTATAATAAATATCCCCCTCTACCCCCTATCTTCCTCAGTTTCAGCCAATATGTATTCTACATATTTTTGGTAAAAAAACAAAAAACCCAATTAGCGTATATTGATTGGTTAGCGCAAAAGTTATAGCGTCTACAAAATAGGGGATATAGTTATGGCATTTTTACTATTTTTTTTTTTTTTTACTAGTAATGGCGATCTGTGGTTTTTAGCAGGACTGCGACATTGCAGCGGACAGATCGGACACTTTTGGGATCAGTGACATTTATACAGCGATCAGAGCTAATAATAGCCACTGATTACTGTATAAATGACACTGGCAGGGAAGGGTTTAACACTAGGGGGCGATCAAGGGGTTAAATGTTCCCTGGGAGGTGTTTCTAACTGTGGGGGGAGGGGACTGACTGGGAGAAGGGAGAGATCGTTGTTCCTGATCACTAGGAAACAGACAGACAATCTCTCTCTACTCCCCTGACAGAACGGGGATCTGTTTGTTTACATTGACGGATCCCTGTTCTGCTTCTCTGTGGAGCGATCCTGGGTGGCCTCCGGACCCGCTGATTGGCCCCCCCCGCTAGCGAATGGGCACACGCGCCCACAGATCACCATGTATGCGCCCGACGTACAATGATGAGGATTCGCGCAGGAGAGCCAACCTGCCGCAGTGCAACTGCGGCAGCAATTCGGGAAGCTGTTAAAGAGGACCTGCAGTCTGCTCACATAATCTGTAATAAAAACATCTTTGCCATTCTGAAGCTTCCCTCCAACCACTTTGCATATTATTTTATATATACTGTGATTTTGTCCTACCCTGTCCACCTTTAGGAGATCCTTGAAAACTCATTTATTCAGGGAAGCCTATCCCACACCCACATAACTGTCCCTGAGCCACTCCCATCAAATCATTCTCTGCAGCTATTACCTTTTGTATCACCACCCCCTCCCTTTAGAATGTAAGCTCTACGAGCAGGGCCCTTCTGTACCTTTTGTATTGAACTGTAATTGTGTTGTCCCCCTTTTACATTGTAAAGCGCTGAGTAAACTGTTGGCGCTATATAAATCTCGTATAATAATAATAATAATTTTGTACTTGCCAAATATGCTGCAGAAATCTCCCTCCACCGAGTCTGGCTGCAATCATTTCAACTGTGGGCAGCTGAAGCTGCCGCCTGCTCACTTCCTGGATTTACACAGACACACCTCCAGCTCTGCAGCTCTCATTGGCCCTCTTACGACTCATCTCCCCTCCCTTCCTGGCAAACTCTCAGGAGAGTGAAAGAGCTGTACATGATGTCATAAGCCTAGGCTAATGACCAGACAAGAAACAGGAAGTGGGCTGTATAAGGTATTTACTGGCAGAAAAAAAAAAAAAGTACTTTTCAAAGTTAAAACAACAACAAGGGCAGAAGATTTAATAGATGGAAAGATGAAAAAAATGACAGGAGGTTCGCTTTAAGTTTGCAGTAGGTTCTCTTGTGTTTGCATGGACACTCTTCAGGCTCTCCAATTTATTCCCACCTGTAGTGGCAAATGAAAAGGTCATTCCACCCAGCGGCCAGTTCACACCACAGAAACGCAGTCTGAATGCGCGTTTTTGGTGCTTTTTTTTTTATGCAGTCCAGCGCATTAGGGTGCGTTTTACTGTGTTCCAGTGCAGGAAAAATGCAGCAGGTTCTACTTTTTCTGGTACAGGAACGCCGTGAAACTGACAGCACTGGTGTGAACTATGCCATTGGAAACCATATAACCTACTTTCCATGCGTTTTTGCTGCAGAAAAAACAAAAAAAAACGCACCGACTGGACTGCATGTGGTGTGAACTGGCCCTAATAAATAATATGCACGATGTGGACCATACAATTAAAAAACGATATCTGCCCAGCTGTCCCCACTAGTTAAGTGCAATAGAATGGAAGAGTTTATCTGCAATGTTACAAAGTTTTACTTGTTGCCAATAGGAGAATTGTCCGTGATTACAGAATACAGCCGTACTCTTCTAGTTCTCAGGAATCCGACCAAACATTTCATCAACACAACACAACACAACACACAACACACAACACACACCGCTCCACAATGGAGACCGGTCCTTGGCAACAAGCAACAATGTGAATCACATGAGAGGTTTGGAAAATACATTTTACATGCTAAAATTAGCTACAGTACTGACTATTTCAAGGGAAAACATCAACACTAATATATAAATACACAATATAATGTGCAACTCCTATTTCTAAATAAATCCTGGACTTAAAATCAATAAAGTCATTTAAGCAGCTATTAATAAAAAAACGAATTCAAAACCACAGAAAAATCAATATGTAGCAGCATTAAGAATACAGACAGAGCTAAAATGTACCTTCACAAAACAATACCTATATAAAAAGATCTAAAATAGAGATAGAGATATAGAGATAGATAGATAGATAGATAGATAGATAGATAGATAGATAGATAGATAGATAGATCTTTTTATATAGGTATTGGGGAAGGGGGATCTTTAATCAATGTACATGATCTTAATCTGATTGTTATATATATATTCCCAGTCTTAGTCCGTAGGGTTCAATATTGAGTTGGCCCACCCTTTGCAGCTATAACAGCTTCAACTCTTCTGGGAAGGCCGTCCACAAGGTTTAGGAGTGTGTCTATGGGAATGTTTGACCATTCTTCCAGAAGAGCATTTGTGAGGTCAGGCACTGATGTTGGACGAGAAGGACTGGCTCGCAGTCTCTGCACTAATTTATCTTAAAGGTGTTCTATCGGGTTTAGGTCAGGACTCTGTGCAGGCCAGTCTAGTTCCTCCACCCCAAACTCGCTCATCCATGTCTTTATGGACCTTGCTTTGTGCACTGGTCCAAATCATTTGGTGGAGGGGGGGATTATGGTGTGGGGTTGTTTTTCAGGGGTTGAGTTTGGCCCCTTATTGCCAGGGAAGGGAACTCTGAAGGTGTCATCATACCAAGACATTTTGGACAATTTCATGCTCCCAACTTTGTGGAAACAGTTTGGGGATGGCCCCTTCCTGTTCCAACAAGACTGCACACCAGTGCACAAAGCAAGGTCCATAAAGACATGAATGAGCGAGTTTGGGGTGGAGAAAATTGACTGGCCTGCACAGAGTCCTGACCTCAACCAGGTAGAACACCTTTGGGATGTATTAGAGCGGAGACTGCGAGCCAGGCCTTCTCGTCCAACATCAGTGCATGACCTCACAAATGCGCTTCTGGAAAAATGGTCAAACATTCCCATAGACACACTTCTAAACCTTGTGGACAGCCTTCCCAGAAGAGTTGAAGCTGTTATAGCTGCAAAGGGTGGGCCAACTCAATATTGAACCCTACGGAGTAGGACTGGGATGTCATTCTAGTTCATGTGCGTGTAAAGGCAGGGATCAGGTACGCCGGTTCAATTGCTTGGTAACACAAATTGCTAATTGCCAATCACATGGCAGCAACTCAATGCATTTAGGCATCTAGACATGGTGAGGATGACTTGCTGAAGTTCAAACCGAGCATCAGAATGGGGAAGAAAGAGGATTTAAAGCGATACTAAAGTCTCTGTTATTTTTAACAAAAAAAAAAAACACACAACAAAAAACCATGTTATACTAACCTGCTCTGTGTAATAGTTTTGCACAGAGCAGCCCAAATCCTTCTCTTCTCAGGTCCCCCCTCGACGTTGCTCCTGGCCCCTCCCCTCTGTTGAGTGCCCCCACAGCTAGCAGCTTGCTATGAGGGCACCCGAGCCAAGGCTCCCTTTGCACAGCCCAACCCCCTCTCTCTCCTCATTGGCTCACTGACTTTGATTGAAAGCGGTGGGAGCCAATGTTGCTTTGCTGCTGTCTCAGCCAATGAGGAGGGAGAGTCCCAGACAGTCAAGTCTCTTGTGCAACATTGCTGGATCAAGATGGGGCTCAGGTAAGTATTAGGGGGGGCTGAAGCACACAGAAGGTTTTTTATCTTAATGCATTGAGATAGAAAAAAAAATAAATAAAAATAAAACATCTTCTGCCTTTACAGCCACTTTAAGTGACTTTGAACGTGGAATGGTTGTTGGTGCCAGACGGGCTGGTCTGAGTATTTCAATAACTGCTGATCTACTGGGATTTTCACACACAACCATCTCTCGGGTCTACAGAGAATAATCAGAAAAAGAGAAAATATCCAGTGAGTGGCAGTTGTGTGGAAGAAAATGCCTTATAGATGTCAGAGGAGAATGGGCAGAGTGGTTCCAGATTATAGAAAAGCAACAGTAATTCAAATAACCACTCGTTACAACCAAGGTATGCAGAGTACTATCGATCCTTGAAGCAGATGGGCTACAGCAGCAGAAGACCACACCAGGTGCCACTCCTGTCAGCTAAGAACAGGAAACTGAGGCTACAATTCTCTCAGGATCACCAAAATTGGACAACAGAAGATTGGAAAAACGTTGCCGGGTCTGATGAGTCTCGATTTCAGCTGCGACATTCAGATGGTGGGGTCAGAATTTGGCGTAAACATGAAAGCGCATGGATCCGTCCTACCTTGTATCACCGGTTCAGGATGGTGGTGGTGTAATGGTGTGGGGGATATTTTCTTGGCACACT
>JBBGZY010000527.1:0-60000 GCA_037952925.1 Lithobates clamitans
TTGGAGAAAGTGGTGTGACATCCATACCGATATGTCATTCAGTAAGTTTGATCTCAAACTATATATATATATACACACACATCTATCTATCTATCTAATATCTATCTATCTATCTATCTATCTAATATCTATCTAATATCTATCTATCTATCTATCTAATATCTATCTATCTATCTATCTAATATCTATCTATCTATCTATCTAATATCTATCTATCTATCTATCTAATATCTATCTAATATCTATCTATCTAATATCTATCTAATATCTATCTATCTAATATCTATCTATCTATCTATCTAATATCTATCTATCTATCTATCTATCTATCTATCTATCTAATATCTATCTAATATCTATCTAATATCTATCTATCTATCTATCTATCTATCTATCTATCTATCTATCTATCTATCCACACACACATATTTTTTTTTTTATATATATGTCTCCAAATTTATCCACTTTTAGGCGATCCCTGAAAACCTTCCTCTTCAGAGAAGCCTATCCTGCCTCCATCTAATAACTGCACTATTTTCTCCATTAGCTCATCCCCCACAGCTATTACCCTTTTGCATAACTTGACCCTCCCTCCTAGATTGTAAGCTCTAACGAGCAGGGCCCTCTGATTCCTCCTGTATTGAATTGTATTGTACTTGTATTGTCTGCCCTAATGTTGTAAAGCGCTGCGTAAACTGTCAGCGCTATATAAATCCTGTATAATAATAATAATAATAATATATACATATATATATATATACATATATACACACATATATATATATATATATATATATATATATATATATATATATACACACACACACACACACACACACACTGAAGCCAAGTGATACTCTTCAGCTGATGTTGCCAATGATGTCCCCTATGTAATAAAGCTAAAGGAGGATTTATACATTTGGCATTATTATATGAACCCAATGAGACTCTCTCAGTGCTGTGTCAATAGGATTATTGCAAAGTGGAAGGTAAGGTATGGCCCTTTAAAATGTCTGCTATCTGCCAGGAAGGAAGCTTAGCCTATTAAATCTACTTGGCTACCTGTGACTGGCACTTGATAGAGCCTCATTCATTCAGCAAAGTGCCCACAGTGCATAGGTAAATCAGATTTAGTCCCTGGAAACTTTAGGCCCCATTTTAGCCCTGGAACCCTTTCCCAGAATTTCCCTCCGTCTAATGTACTGGAAATTGCACTCAACTCCAGCTCCAGTGCCAAGACTGATATTAATCATTTTAGGCTCAGGGTGCAAATTATGGGATTATGTTAGGGCAAGAACTTTAAATATCTCAGTCAATTTGCAGGACTGATGAATAATAATAAAAAAATAATAAATGACTGATTGTAGTATGACATGTTCAACAAGCCAAGTTGGGGTTTTTTTGTAGTTCCTAAAGCTCAGTATAAATCAAAGAAAAGTATATATTTAGCAATATAAAAATTGTAACAATCTGCATTTTCAACGTCTTACTTCCACTTTGCTGTCACAGTAGTTATGCAGTGAGGCTAAAATCTAACTTTGCAGCCTACGATTGTTTGATCATGCAGCCCACTGCTTTCTGGAATTTAACATATCTAGTCAGATATAGCCACCCTCAGGACTAAAAGTCTGTGTGAGGGTGTTTGTAAAAAAAAAAAAAAAAAAGGTAACCATTATCCATCTCTGCCAGCATTCTTAACTAAAGAGCACTTATCTTCCTGCAAATAAAATGTCAGATATTGTGAAGACACTTAATAGTTTAGCCACTCTATTGGAGCAACGCATTAAAGAGGAAGAGCAAGAAGCTCAATTCCACCAGAAAAGAGTATTTTAAGGCATTTACAAGCATATATTATAGTACGCAGCAGTACCGGACTACAACTATAAAAAAATTGTGCAACTATTGTTGGGCTTTAAACTTTGTTAGCTTAAAGTGGACCTTTCAAGAGAAAGCGAGGCATCCTCAATATATACCCCCCCCCCTCCCCCGTACAGACTGCTATGTAATAAAAGGGCAAAAAAAAATGTGCCTGGGAATTAAAAAATTTGAATTAGAACATGCACTTACCTTAACCCCATCTTCCGTATGCCAAGGTGTGAGGACACTTTTCTTATGGTGAGATTTTTGGGGAACAATGAGTACCCCAAATATGATGAGATAATCTAGGCCAGTGCAAAAGTGTCTTCTCACTAGCTTTGTCATATTCATTGTTCCCCATATGGATGTTGATTTCACCCACACCTAGGCACAACAGGAGGTAAGGCAATTACAGGTCCCCACTTTTTTCCTAACAAGTATAATTTGGCCATTCTATTATATAATACTTTGGACAGAGAAGGAGAGGGCCCTGATCTAATAAGCTCACCTTGCTTATTAGGTCCACTTTCAGACAAATAACTCAGTAGCAGGTTGCAAGACTGCGCTGTCTTATTTCATTGTAATAAGGAACACCATCAATATGCAGACAGACTAAAATTTGTTATAAAACAAAGTGTTACAAATTTGAATCATCAATTACTTGTGAAAAGTAAGCATATCATGTAAAAGAGAAACAACCTAAATAAAAGAAACTATGGGGTTGATTTACTAAAACTGGAGAGTGCAAAATCTGGTGTAGTGGTTTATGGTAGCCCATCAGCTTCAAACTTCAGCTTGTTCAATTAAGTGTAACAAAGTCTTTAACCTCTTCCAGCCTAATGAGGACCTTCAAGGCCAAAGACAGCTGACATCCTTCAATATGTAGTGGGTTGTGAGGCATAGTGGGTGCAAAGATGGTGAAAGTCATTGGGCGCCAGATACTTCTTGGAGGTTTTATTACTTTTAACAGTCCTTTTTATATTTTGAAGGAAAAGAGGGTTAGGGCCAGGACACCCTTGAGTAGTTGCAATTTCAATTGGCAGACTCCGAGACTTCAATAGGCGGACAGCCATACAAGGAAAGGCCCCAGCAAGACGCCACTTCTGCATGTGCAGGATTGCTAACACAAAGTTCCACAGTTGTCTCAGCTTCACTACATCTACTTGTAGTTCTTCAGCCTGTTGAGCTCCTAATCTCTCACTGGACTCTCTGATTCACTGACTCTGAATCCCTGGAGCTCCTCAAGGCTTTTGCGGTGGTATCTCCCATCCACACTTCCCTGCTGGGTCCCTAACTTGGCACTCCAGATACTTGTCAAGCTTCACCCCTGCTAACCAGCTTGGTCACTGGCTTAACACACAAGCCTGCTCTGCAAGTGTGACCTCCGCTGGCTGGGTCCCTGACTTGATATCCGCCTGAAGTTTATTGATTCTCCACTGTGCCAGTTCGGTGAGAATACTGCTCTGGTACTTGCTTCAGTCACTCACTGTGGTCCCTGGTAAAGGTGGTTGGTCCCTTTGTGGCGACAGCTTCCCTTCTACCTCTGACTATGACAGGTTCTCCGGCCGGCAGAACCATCACTTCCATCACTTTTGGTTGGACGGCAAGGTGCAGTCCCAGCCCTGCGCTGCCCTCTAACTTCTGGATAGGCCCTCACACAGCCTGGCAGCCAGATGCCCCCGGGATAGGCCCAATCTCCGGCCTAGCAGCCCAGGGTGTATAACACACGTCCACCCAGACAGCCATCCAGGTGGCACAGAACATAGATCACCTGACCTCACCTAAATATATAGGTTCTCCCAGCAGGCCAAGGGATTCAAGAAAACCCCTGCCCATTGGTGGAGATACCCCATATACCCATAACCTGATCTTGGGTTGTCCTTCTCATATCTAGTACCACCAAGTTCCCGGCCACCTAGTGGTAGAAGATAAAAGTGCAACAAAGCCAAACTTGTGGAGAAATCAATGGATCTCTATCAATCAACTGCAGTAAATACTCCTGATAAGGAATTTGGTGAGGAGCTCCCTGACTAAACCCCAGGGCACTACATAAGCTTTGACAAAAAAAAACCTGGAAGCCGATTGGTTCCTCATGCAGTGCTGCCCCAGATTTTGCACGCTCCCGTTTTAGTAAATCAACCCCTGTGTTACCTGTCAAATGCCTAACATTCACATGATGTATTTAGAAGACTCATCTATACCCAAGGGAAGACTTGGGGCAGGTGGGGCACTTTGAGTGATGTCATTTCTTTAGGCCACAAGAAGCCATCCCTGTGCTGGGGACCAGCTGACTGTGTTCTCCACAAGGCCAAATGTTCCCCAGTCCTCACCTGCCCATAACAGCAGATGTATGACATTTATGTAACTTTGTCAAGTATCATTTGGTTACCTGTTAGCAGCAATGTTAGCACTGTGACAGCAGTACATTTTTGGCACACGTGGCCAGGACACCTTGTGTTGGAAAAAAATGTATCCTGATCATAACTTTCAAAATCTTGAAACCTTTAAATAAAACTATGTTTACATTATTAACACATATTCTATTTTTATGCATTTATATCCTAATCCTTGAGCCCCACCTTTAAAAAATATCACTGTTCATAGTGTATTCTACATAATTATCAAGCTATTTAAATTCATGTGATACTTTCTAATTTAACTTTGCAAAATTAAATAAACGAATTGTTCAGCAGAATATTGATGGCGAAACAGATACCTTATTTTCTGAAATGAGTGTGCCCTCAAGTGTTGAGTATGAGAACTCCTTGTAAAAAAATAAATCACACATTTGAGTATCTGAAATAAACAATGTCCCTGTAAATGTGCAATTTTAATTTTAAATATTTTGTAAAGATGTGTGGGCATCTTTAAAGCGTTTTTTTCTTTCTGGGATATAGCTTCAGTAACATTACTAACAGGTTCATCTTTATCAAAAAAAACTGCCTAAGCATCATCACAGCATTATGCTCTCAAATGCTGAGCTCAGAACTACTGCATATGGGGAAAGAAAGCGCATGTGAGGGGGTTTGAATCAGAGAACGAGCTCACTCCTGTGATGGTGAAGGTGAGCAGTAACACCAGGCTTCACTTTGGAACATCCTCAGCCAAGTCCTAGAATTATTAGACTCAGGCTTCAAGAGGTATGAAAATAGCCTACATGTATAGCAAGAGTGTTTATTTTTATTATTTTATATATTGTTTTTATCTAGAGATGTCCATTATCTGCATAAGCAGTTTTTTGGTAAAGGTGAACTACACTCAAGTCCTGTTGATTGCTCCTTTAAGTGTAGAAATGTTCCGTGCAGTAAGATAAGCTAGATAAGAGTGGTAACAGGTCCTCCTCACAGAGATAAACATCTGGCGCTGCGGGGGTTAACATACTTGGCTCAAACATTGCAGTTCATAAAAGAAGCCCTGACAGCCATCCACCCCTTTCTGTCATTTCTTCCATTCAGAAAATCCCTTGTATTGTTTTCACAGAATGCAACACATTCTCTGACTGAGGAGGATCCTCTCATTCATCCACCAACTCCTCCAGTCACAGAATGTGTTGCTTGTTCACTGACCTGCATTTTTCCACAATAGATAAAGCCAGGGCAACGCTAGGGCACATGGAAAACAAACGTTTATGTGTCTACATACTTCATTCACACTACTGTGCTGGTGGAATGTGTAGTGCTGTGTGAGAAAATGCAACATGTCTGCATTTTTCCACACAGCATGTCACTGCACAGCAGCACAACACACTATGCTGCTGTGCAGTGACATGATTGAAGTGACAGTATACAGTAAACAAAAAAGGAAAAGAAAACAGCAGTATGATGTGCTGAAACACGCATCACACCGCCCCTGCAAGTGCCAGCAATACACTAGTCTGTATGCATGGGTGTCCGCAGAACTTTTTTCAGGGGGGGGGGGCGTCATTTTAAGGCCACCCATGCTCTGCCCCTTTTTGACAATTTCATGAAGGGGAGGGGCTTTATCATATAAAGCGTGATAAACCTCCCCCCTTCCACTGCCACATTTGGCACGTTTTGGGGGGTAGAATGTACCTGGTTTTGCCGTGGCGATCTAAGCCACATACAAAACCATGCAAAATATGCTGCGACCACAGCAAGTGAAGGTATAAATAAACATACAATTAGGCAATTAACCAATTAAATAAAAAAACGACATCTGCATTGTGCAGCATTGGCTTAAGCCAGTGGAGATCTTATCTATATGGGCACAATAGCATCTTTATGGGCACAACAGCAGCTTTATGGGCACAATATCATCTTTATGCTGTGTTGCTGTGCTTAACCACTTGCCTACCAGGCACTTTCACCCCTGTCCTGCCCAGGCCAATTTTCAGCGCGGTCGCACTTTGAATGACAATTGCGCGGTCATGCAACACTGTACCCATATAACATTTTTATCATTTTTTTCACACAGATAGAGCTTTCTTTTGGTGGTATTTAATCACTCCTGGGGTTTTTTTTGGCTAAACAAACAAAAAAGACTGACAAAAAAAAAAAAGTTTTGCGTAACTACTATTATTCAATTTTGCAAATAAGTAGTTATTGTCCTTCACTGATGGTCACTGATTGGGGGCACTAATAGGGGGCACTGATTGGCAGCACTGATAGAACTGGTTAAACAGCATGTTGCTTTTAGTGGGTGGTGCTGTGAAAAAGAATAATGCAGTTCAATGTGGCCACTGTATGGCAATTATTGTGTTAAATCAGGTGGTGAGGAGGCAACATATTGCCTCCTCACCACCTCTTAAACAGCTCTGAAAAGTGATCCAAGCATGGATCTTTTCAGAGGAGCAACAGTCACTTCCACACATATGAAGGAGCCCTAAGAGAAGCCAAGCAAAAGCATGCAGGGAAGTAAAGTGTTAAATCTCTTCACATGATAACAGAAGGTTCAGCCTGATGTCCAACCAGGATGACAGTGTAAGGAGATACACAGTCTATGCTGACAGGTCCCCAGTCCTGCAAGTGGAGACACATTCCAAAAGCAGTTCGCTGATAACAGAAGATAAGAGTGATTGGGCAGCCTGTGACTATGGGGAAGGAGATCCAGGTGTCAGCCTGACAATAAATAAGGCTGAGCTCATGTGAAGTGAACATTCTCTTATCATGTTTGACTTTACTTTCCTGCACTTTCCTCCCTAGTGTGTGGACACCTTGCTGATTCCAGGGGGGGCACTTGACCCCCCTTGCCCCCTCCTGAGGACGCCCATGTCTGTATGGTAAAAAGCTGCGCTTGATTGTGCTGGCTAGCATGAACCTTGCCCGAGAGCTGTATTGTGTGGAAATGGCCTTGGCAACACATCTAGAAGAAAAATTTCTAATAATGACACTTCATTATAGTCTATAAAAGATATGCTTGCTGGTGATCAGAGGTTGGCAAAAAGTGGCCAATCCATATCTACATTCCGTACTGTAAAAATTCAATAACAATGCAGTTTTCCTCCATTAATATATTTATTTGATTAAACATAGAAACACATCCAGTAAAATATATACTTCAGACATACTGTTTCGATACAAGTCTTTTTTTGTATTTACAAATATAAAAACATGCTGTAGGTATGCACAACATTCACACATTCAGTTTTCTGGCCTTCAAGGACATGAACACAAGCTTTAAAAAGGGAATGTATAGTCTTTTCAGCGATTTTTTAAAATGTAACAAGTAGTAACAGCTTAACGTAAACAACACTAGCACTGTGCAATGTGTGCTAATGTTTCAAAAACCTTGCCTCTATATTTCGTAATGATATGTGCACACAGAACAGCCCTATTGTTCATTTTTTATGCAGCTCTGCTTCTTGCGTTACAGTGTTACACAATAATTGTCCTTTACAGACCTTTATTACAATACAAGTCTTTGCAATGGCCACCTTATTCTGTTGCTGATATCACATCTCATAAGTTGTTAAGCAGAGAAAAAAGCCAGACAAAATATAGAGCTCCCTAAAGTGGCTAATCTGCAAATATCTATATTTAATACAATAATAAACACATGGAAGAAAATGTGGAAGAAATGACCAGGTTTAAAACTGTACTAACCTAATGAATGTACTAACTGAAAATACACTATACTTTGCCTTTTCCATTTCCCACACCTAAATTACAAGTATGGTTCCAGGAGGATATTTCTGCACAGACCAACCACCACCATATATACCATTAGCAGCTTTGTGTCATTTGAAGTGCAGGTCTCATGTTGGCCATACATGATGCAGTGTAAATATTTGCCAGCACATCATGGATTTTTGCATCCAAACATGGCCTGGCGAAGAAGTCCTGTTTGGCACCTGAAATGTTGCACTTCTTTTGCTTGTGATGTGATCATGCTTCAATTAAAAGATCGTTTGGATGCAAAGATCTGTGGTGTGCTGGCAAATATTTACACTTCATCACGCATCTTCCAGTTTACAGCTGGCAGTTGCTACAGCATCCATCTGCTTAGAGCTTTTTCCAGGATTGTGTGCGATAGGAATATGGATGGTTACTTATGTTGGCCATACACACATGTACTGTATGGTCACATATTAAGCCTTATTCACACTGAGCATCTAGCCCCTCTGTGTCACAGGCTGGCATTTTGTGGGCTCAGGAGGCATAGGTGCTGCCTACAGCCTGGCTGGACATTGTACCAAATAGTACTCATGATAAAGGCAGTATTCACAAAAATCCTGGGACCTCTTGCACTGGGGCTAAACAGCCAGTGTGCATGTAGCATTAGGCTTGTAGAGCACTTTTTTTTGATATTTCTCCATTGGAACTAATGAGTTTCTGATATAAGAGCTGCACAATTCTGAAAAAAAAAGCCAGTCAGTCATCTATGCGCTGAAGTTGGGCAGTTTTTCAGGTTCACTTGGTTGTACAAAAGTCAGCCTCCACGATTACTCGTGTTTAAATACCTTAGACAGATATTAAACCATGAATAAATAGCTTTATATAATGATAGTAGATGTCACAATCTCAGACCATTTCTCTAAATGGTCAAGAGGCTTCAAGAATTTGCCAAACCATCAGTAAGCACCATCATGAAGAGCAGTCAAGGCAGCTATACTTAGTTGTAATGTCTATCAGCATGAGAACGATGCTTTGGATTTGCACAGTTATCCTTAGTCAAGTACGTTAAAGGATAGGCACTTATTGATGGATATATCTAATAAGAGGTTACTAAAAATAGCATAGTATTTATATTAATGCATTTTAATAAATACATTTGCTTTGTATATTTTATCTGTTGAATTTAGTGCCTCTCTTTGGACACAAACAGATAGAAGCACTAAAGACATTTTGCGCCATCTTAGCCAGAGAATATGTAAAAAAAATAGGCAAAATATTGTCAAAGTGGTTATTTTTAAATTCAAGTTCCTCATCACTCCTTGTCATGCATATAGCATAGTGAAGAAACCTAGCATTTCAAAAGCTTGCTATGATGACAGAAAGAAAGAGGCTGCCATTCCTAAGCTCTCCTGTAAAAGTCAGTATGCTTGACTTTTCTCTGACTTTTTCTCTGGACTTATACATACGCTTATATACACAGGCACACTGGCATTTTCAGAAGGGCAGCCCCACTTTTCTTTCATAACTGGATTATTATTTTTTTTTCTCTTTTAAACCACTAAAAAGTGTTTCTTTTGATAGTGCTTTTTTGCCTAGGGCAAACATATACAGACAAAATTCATTCCTTGGTAGTCAATATAAAAAAAACAAAAAAAAAAACATATGTACAACATATATTCAAAAAAATATTTAGTGGAACTATCATACAACAATATAAAAACTTGTGGCAGTTAAAGTAATATTAGAAATATTTTTTTTAGAAAACAAAGACAAAAAATATATCATAAGCTACTACCATCACAGTTTATATGAGGAAAATATAATTTGAGACGGCAAACATTTAAAAACATGACAATACAAGCTCCTACCACAATGTACAGGATGAAGACATAAATAAGGGCACTTATCTTCATAAAAGACCTAGAGATTCTTATATATTTGCTTTGTTATAAGACTATAATTTACATTGGACATTTTGTTATTTCACTCAATAGTAAAAAGATGAATTGAGGTTGCCTCCTACCCAATTAAAGTCAAATCATAGAACATTCATAGAGGGGAATTTACTAAGACTGAAGCAGCTGTGCATGACAACCAATCAGCTTCTAGCTTCTATTTTCAAAGCTTAACTGAACAAGCTGAAGTTAGAAGCTGATTGGAAAAAAGATGTAAGACCTCTACCTGTGCCACATCCCAAAATAAAACACTAGAAAAACAAATGCAAGAGCTTGTCCTGCGGCTGGTGCACTTTACTGAAACACACACAAGACCGAAAGCAATTTTTATAAAAGTATCAAATATTTATTAGTACAAATGTTAAAAAGATAGTGCTTAGAGAATAGAGTCCAAAAAACAAGGTTTAAAACAGTATGTAAAAACTGATTGGTTATATGCACAGCTGCTCCAGATTCTGCCTGCACCCATTTCAATGAATTCCCACCATAGGTCTTGACCACCAGCTGTTAGACTTGTTAAAGTTTCTCATTTAATTCAAAACTTGGATTGATATAGTCTCCCATTTCACTTGTTAATGCTAAGTCAGTAGGGACAGCATTGTCTTTCTTGTTCATTGGAGGCCACTCAGAATCTTTGGCCAAAGTTCGGCGTATTTTCTTGTAGGGACTCTTTGATTTGTATTGAGTAAGGCGTTTTATTATGTCCCAAAGCATCCTGTTTTCAATTACAAATGTCTGAAAAAGTAAACATTAAATATAAAAATGTACTCCATGTTATCAAGACCTAAGAGTGTTTCTCAGCTCAAAGTTAAAAAATATATATCTTTAATTGTTAAATTAAAAATGGACTAGGATTTTAATAAGACAAAGAACAATGTATAAAAAGCAGTAACATACAATAACCAATTTAAAAGGTACCATAGATGTGACAAACTAAACTGATCATGTTTATATTGATATTGTAAATAATTTATAGATACAGTATGTAAAACTGCCTATCATGTTAAATTTACAAATGTAAAAAAATATATATATACTGTATATGTCCAGTACTGTGCAAAAGTTTTAGTCAGGTGTGAAAAAATGCTGTAAATTAAGAATGGTTTCAGAAATAGAAGTGTTAATAGTTTATTTTTTTTATTTTTTTCAATTAAAATGAAAAGTAAATGAACAGACGAGAAATACAAATCAAATCAATATCTGGTGTGACCACCATTTGCCTTTAAAACGGCATCATTCTTCTAGGTACATTTGCACACAGTTTTCGAAGAACCTCGGCAGGTAGGTTGTTCCAAACATCTTGGAGAACTAACCACAGATCTTCTGTGGATGTAGGCTGCCTCAAATCCTTCTGTCTCTTCAAGTAATCCCGGACAGACTCAATGTTGAGATCAATGATGTTGCTTGCAAACGTTCATTATTGTACCGTTCTCCAGCCCTTTAAGAAACAAACTGTCTCCTGCTGCAGCCAAATATATCATATTTTGTCTCATCAGTCCAGAGTACCTGCTGCCATTTTTCTGAATCTCACTTCCTATGTTTTTATGCATAGTTGAGTCACTTAGCCTTGTTTCCAAGTCTCATGCATGAACACGTAGGAACTGAGGTGCAGAAAAATGGCAGTAGGTGCTCTGAACTTATGAATCAAAACTTGAAATATTTGGCTGTAGCAGGAGGCAGTTTGTTCACGAAGGGCTGGAGAGCGGTACAATAATGAGTGTCAACAGGCAACAGTGAAGCATGGTGGAGGTTGCGAGACTGGGGCAGCATTTCTGCAAATGGAGTTGGAGATCTGGTTAGGATCAATGATGTTCTCAATGCTAAGAAATACAGGCAGATACTTATCCATTACAAAAAACAAACAAAAGATTTCCCAGCACACTTACCAGCCAGCTTGCAAAACAACCAAGTTGACCCTGTCTAACCATTGACGTAAAAAAACAAAGGGTTAAATCTGCACACGTTTTCAAATAGATGCGTAAGCTGTACCCACGCCAAAGCTCCCCTATATACTGTGGTCCTAACTCTATAGTTTTCAGAGTCCCCAAAGCTGGAGCACATATGCCTATCCTTCATGTATTATCATCGGGAAGCTTTTTGATTTGCCCCAAATGTATTCTGCAGTAGGACAACGACCCCAAACATACAGCCAATGTCATTAAGAACTATCTTCAGCATAAAGGTGAACAAGGAGCCCTGGAAGTGATGATTTGGCCCCCACAGAGCCCTGATCTCAACATCATTGAGTCTATCTGGGATTAAATGAGGAGACAGAAGGATTTGGGGCAGCCTACATTTACAAAATATCTGTGGATGGTTCCTGAAAATGTTTGGAACAACCTACCTGCCAAGTTTTTTCAAAAACTGTGTGCAAGTGTACCTAGAAGAACTGATGCTGTTTTGAAGGCAAAGGGTTGTCACATCAAATATTTGTTTGGTTTGCATTTTTTCTTTTGATCATTTACTTTCCATTTTGTTAATTGATACAATAAAACTATTAACACTTCTATTTCTGAAAGCATTCTTAATTTACAGAATTTTTTCACAACTGTCTAAAATGTTTGCATAGTACTGTGTGTATATATTTTATATATACATTCATGGCACCGGGCACATGAATTACAGCTGCCTGATTTTTTTTTAAGGACCTGACTAGAGCCAGAGGCTCTAATAGTCTTCAAAATAGGTTAGGGTGACAGAACAGCGGGTGGTGAGGGGGTGTTAGTGCCTTGCCGAGCCGCGGGGGGGAGGGGTAGGTGGCAGTTGTGCTAGTGCCACTCCACAGCGGTTGTTTGTTGCCCCCCCAAAAAAAACAGCCGCCACTGTTTGGGACGCTCTTGCTGGATGTTATTACACATTTCATTTACTCAACATCACATCGCAGAGTTTGCTGAAAGGCAGAGACACAATCTATTCTTTAGCCAAATACTCAGAGTGCAAGCAGAGAGGTAGCTATTGTTGCAGATACATAAAGCTTTACTGGACTGCAGCTTATATATTGTTTGCGCAATAAGACATATTCAGGTTGCTGGATATGTGGTTTCAAACATGTGTTTGTTAATAAATAGAATGTTATTTTACATTTAAAAGAACCTAAGAACTTGGCTGGTGGCGCATTGTCTTCATGCAATGTTTCTATCATGTTGCTAAAGTGGATTGAGGTGTGATATCATATTTATAGCATACTGATGTTTACAATTAAAATAAATAAATAATTTTCTTTGAGTACATCATGGGACACAGAGTTAGGCTAATATTCATTACCTGCTGAGTTATACTTCATCTCCAGGTGAATGGACAATGGTAGACCAAAAGGTATTTAGACAGGAAGTGATCCCCTATATAACACCTCCCATACAGGAAGTACTTGAGTTTTGTAGCAAGCACTGAATCTCAAAAAGAGGGGAGGGACCTTTGTGTCCCATGATGTACTCAAAGAAAAGGGTTTTACAGGTAAGTATTTTCATACATCATGGGACACAGAGTTAGGCTAATATTCATTACCTGCTGGGACGTCCCAGAGCAATAGCCTTGAGGGAAGGGAGACACCCTGCCAAACAATAGCCATCAAACCTTATACGGCATCCCGCAGTACGAATCCTTGGCTACTCGAACATCCACTTGATAAAATTTTGTGAATGTATGCACTGAAGACCAGGTAGCAGCCTTACAAATCTGAGCCACAGATACCTGATGGCGAAAAGCCCAGGAGGTTCCTACACCCCTGGTAGAATGAGCTCTCACCCTAAAAGGGAGGCGCTTTAAGTTTCAGACCATAGGTCTGAACGACCAATTGAAGGACCCAATTGGCAATGGAAGCTTTGGAAGCTGCCTGCCCCTTCTTGGGTCCTTTTGGTAAAACAAAAAAAGAGTCTGATCCGCGGATCTCCGCAGACCTAGACAAATAAACCTTGACTGCCCAGACAATATCCAAAAAATTCAGTCGTCTCTCTTCCACCGAACGAGGCTGAGAGAAAAAAGAAGGCAAAATTATGACTTGATTTAAATGAAAGGCCGGCACCACTTTTGGCAAAAGGATGGAAAAAGTTGTAACGCGGCCAACTCCTACACCCTTCTAGCCGAGGTGATGGCCACCAGGAAGGCTAGCTTGTGTGACAGCAAGTCTAATGGCATTTCCTTGATAGGCTTAAATGGTTGTTTCTGCAACACAGACAGCACCAAGTTCAAGTCACAAGGACACATAGGTGACCTAATGGGGGGAAGCAAGCGAGTTGCTCCCTGCATAAAGGTTTGGATCAGTGAATGGGAGGCTAAAGGCCTTTGGAAGAATACTGATTAGGCCGAAACTTGACCTCTGATTGTACTCAAAGCCAATTTGATTTCCACAGCTGACTGTAGAAAAGAGGGAATTCTCCCAATCACGTATTTCCTAGGATGCCATTTTTTGGCTTCACACCAAGCAATATAAGTCTTCCAGACCTTATGATAGATCTTCCTAGTAACAACTTTTCTAGCATTCACTAGGGTAGACACCACTGGTCCCGAGATGCCACGGTCCTTTAACACCCTGGGTTCAATAGCCATGCCGTCAAATTTAGAGACTGTAAATTGGGGTGGAATATAGGACCTTGAGATCGGGACGACGTGGAATCGTCCATGACCCATCTATTGTCAGCCTCACAATCTCCGGGAACCAGGGCCTTCTGGGCCAGGCTGGTGCCACCAGAATGACTGGAAAAAAAAGAGGAAAAGAGGAAAATCGCAGTTATTGCCTCATATAAAGTCCCAACCCCAATTCCTTTTCAAGTTATTAGGGATGGAAGCATACTGTTACATCATTTTATCCTCTTTATGATTTGTGACCTAACTTAGCCATTCCTATGTATACAGTGCCACACACTGTCGGTCAGGGTTTGGCCACTTCAGTTGTCCCCGGGAACTGCGACCCACACCGGGTGCTTCCCTTCCTCTCCTTTGTCTGTGGGGTGGGGGAGATATCCCGCTGTGGGTCGACGCCACGCCCACATGCCTTGCGTCATGACGTTAAATATGATGTCATGACGCCGACGTGTTTGTTCAATCTGCGTGTATATGAGGGAGGTTTTGGCACCATAATGCCGAGCGTCGGGTTGAGCTCAGGCGATGGCGCCACCCTCCCTCCTCACGCGGCGTGTCGTTGGTGGTTGCCCTTAGTCTATTGGCCACTATTTCCATCACATGCACCGCGTCCAAACTCTTGGTACGTACACATTCCCCTTATTTAGTTTCTCATGTCTACCCTTTTATCACTGTTCCAGGTATCTTATACCCCTTCACATCATACCCTATTCATCAGGCGGTTTGTCACCTTATCACTTATTTCACTATTCTTGTTCCACTCTGTTATCTATATACATTAATTGGCTGCATAATACTTTTCACTTTTTTCTTACATTCAATTCTTTACTCCATTGGCCACTATGCTCAGCTATCACCAGCTCTACGACATTTTGTTTTCACCTTCTTTGGTTCACGCACAATACTCCTATTTTTACTTTTCATTCCACTCTTTTTTACCTACTTGGGGGCTTTCTCTCTCCAGCACTTAGTTGCTATTACTAGCTCATTGTTCTAATACTTATTTTTACAGAGATTCTTCGGAACTATCTACAGTATGACTACTATACATTACCACATATTACAGCTTAAGTACTGGAGATCCTTATCTACATAGTTTTCTTCTGGCTGCTGGTGCCTACGCCATGCCTCAGGGCTATACTGCCTCAGTTTCCGGGGATAACGCTATATCTAGCATTATTACACTATGGTTACCATTTACAACTTTACCTCCATATACGACTAGGTAAGAGTGGTTGGGATCCATGTCTGCTCCCCCTCTTTCCTTTTTATTCCCTATTTTGTTTTTTATATTTTTTATTATATTAATTTTGGCAATTTATCCTAGATAATCCCAAACCCTGCATCTGCTCCTGACAAGTGGTATACTAACCACGAAAGGCGTAGAGCTTTCTTATGATGCGACGTCATATTTTACCATCCTACCTGAATACCATCTTAATATCATTATGCACCAATCCATTGTTGTTTAGTTATATGCTACCATTACAATTTGGCTTATATTCCTAGATCTATGAAGTTTTATTTCAAGCTCAGTGTGTACTATATATTTATTGCAATAACAGGTTTATATGTTACCCATTATTTACTATGCAATTTTATCATTTTATTATGCTACCATGTCTTGTTTGCCTTTTTGTTTACATTGATTGGTTCATACTATGATATGTAACAGTGTGCCTCACACAAAGTCCCAACCTTTTCCTCTTTTTTTCCAAATTATTAGGGATGGAGGTAAATCGCAGTTATTGCCACATATAAAGTCCCAACCCCAATTCCTTTTCACCAGAATGACTGGAACTCTCTCTCTCCAAATCCTGCGCAACAAATGTGGAAGGAGAGGGATCGGAGGGAAAGCATAAACCAGGGAGTACTGGCTCCATGGAACTACCAGAGCACCTTCTCCGATTGCCAGAGGATCTCTTGTTTGGGACACAAACTGCTGTAGCTTGTTGTTGAACCTGGATGCCAGTAGATCGACCTCTGGCCATCCCCAACATGGGTAAATTTCCTGGAATACCCCTGGGTGTAGTCACCATTCCCCCGGGCAGATCTGCTGGCGGCTGAGATAATCTGCCTTCCAGTTCTCTTCTCCCAGGATATGGACTGACAATATATTTGGCACATGTCCCTCTGCCCAAGCTAGTATGTGGTTCGCCTCTTTCAGAGCTGAACGACTCCTGGTACCACCTTGGTGGTTTATATAGGCCACTACAGTGGCATTGTCGGACTTAACCCTGATAGGGAAGTTCTGAAGCTCCACCGTCCAGGGCTAGACTTACTGCCCGTAATTTCAGGACATTAATGGGCAGGATCTGTTCTGTCCTTGACCATTTCCCCTGAGCTGGGAGCCCATATAGGGTTGCTCCCCAGCCTGAGAGACTGGCATCTGTAGTCAGTACTCTCCAAGTTACCAGGAGAAAGGATTTTCCCTTTCGCAGGTCCTGCAACCACCAGTTTAGGCTTAAGTGTGCCCGAGGAGATAAGAACATTGGATAATCCAGGACTTGCCCTCTCCTGTTCCAAGCTAACAAGACGTCTTGTTGTAGAGGCCTGGAATGGAACTGGGCATAGGGCACCACCTTGAAGGAGGATACCATCCTCCCTAGAAGATTCATACAGAGCTGAATTGAGGATTGTCTGGTGCCCTTTATCTGACGCACCTGATCCTTCACGGCACAGATCCTTGCGGGTGGCAAGAATACTCTTGCTTGGACCGTATCTAGGATCTGACCTAAATACTTTAGACTTTGAGCTGGTCTCAAGGTTGACTTTTTTGGTATTTATGATCCAGCCTAAGCTTTCCAAATATCGCACTGTGCACGTTATGCTCTGTTCTAGAGCCTGTAGTGAGTGATCTCTGAGCAGGAGGTCGTCCAGTTACCCGAGCACCAGGATCCCTTGGGCCATTAAAAGACCCAGTACTGGTGCTAGGACCTTTGTGAACACCTGGGGAGCTGTAGCCCGAGGGGAAGAGCCACAAACTGAAAATGGTGTTCCTCTACTGCAAATCGCAGGAACCTCTGATGAGGCTGAAAGATAGGCACGTGTAAATACGCGTCCTTTATATTGATGGTGGTTAGAAAGTCTCCCATCTGGAGTGAGGCTACTACTGAGCGGACAGACTCCATCCCAAAGGACTAGATCAGTAGATACTGGTTCAGGGATCTTAGGTCCAAAATGGGCCTTGTGTCCCCGTTTGGTTTTTGAACCGTAAACAGGTTTGAGTAAAACCCTGTGCCTCTTTCGGATACAGGAACCTCTACAATTACTCCTCGATGCACTAAATGATGAAGTGCCTGAAGCAATAAGTCTTTTTGGAGGATCTGAGGGAACGCTGGGAACCTCTGAGAGGAAATGAGAGGGAACCCCCCGCAACTCCAGGTTGTAACCTGGGATATATTTGAGGTGATCCACTCATCTGGAATTATTGTTCTCCAAATGTCCAAAAAGGAGGGCTTGGTGCTGGGTTTAGAAGAATTTTGGACCCAGGGCTTTTTCTGGCCCTGGCCTTGCAGCTTGCTCCTGGCCCTAGCGCCCTGTTTACGGCGGAACTGCCTTGTCACTGAGACATTTGAGGAAGCAGTCCCTGAAGTTTTAAACGAGGGATGCCTGGTGCTTTTCTTTACAGGAAGTAGAGAACTCTACCCTCCGGAAATCTTTTGGATCTTTATGTCCAAATGATCACCAAATAAACATTCCCCATGAAGAGGGGAAATCTGCCAATAATTTTTTACTGGGAAGCTCGGCTGACCAGTTGTTAAGTCAAAAAAGTCTGGGCATATGTACAGACAAGAGAGCCAAACGAGAAACCTGCTGTATTGAATCCTTTAACCACTTGCTTACAGGGCCCTTAAACCCCCCTCCTATCCAGACCAATTTTTAGCTTTCAGCGCTGACGCACTTTGAATGACAATTGCGCGGTCATACAACACTGTACCCAAATTAAATTTTTATCATTTTTTTCCCCACAAATAGAACTTTCTTTTGGTGGTATTTGATCACCTCTGCGGTTTTTATTTTTTGTTAAAAAAATTTAAAAAGACCGAATTTAAAAAAAATTTTTTTTTTTTTTTTATATTTTGTTATAAAAAATTTAAAAAGGGTAATTTTTCTCCTTCATTGATGTACGCTGATGAGGCGGCACCAATGGGCACTGATAGGTGGCAGTGATGGGCACTGATGGGTGGCAGTGATGGGCACAGATTGGTGGCAATAATGGGCACTGATCTTGTACACTGCTAGGTGGCACTGATTGGCACCACTGGTGGGCATTGTTAGGTGGCAATGGTGGGCATTGATAGGTGGCACTTGTAGGCATTGATAGGTGGCACTTATGGGCATTGATACGTGGCACTGGTGGGCACTGTGGTGTGAGAATGTCAGGTGGCACTGGCAGGGGGTACTTGTGGTACAATTGAGGCATTATTGCCTCCTCCTCTTCGGGACCGATGTCCCTTGCTGGTGAGCCTGTGATCGTTTTTCTTTTCTCCTCGCACTGTCAGCGCGAGGAGAAAAAAAAAACGATCACAGAGCTTTTGTTTTGGTCATGTGATCAGCTGTCATTGGCTGACAGCTGATCACATGGTAAGGGGCCGGGACCAGCCCCTTACTTGGATCGGTGATCACCCAAGTCTCAGTGACTCGGTGATCACAGGGCGCGCACAGGGCACGTGCACAGGGGAGGCCGTCATATGACGGCCTCCCGGGAATTCAGGTCCGCGCTGTAGCCGTCATTCGGCTAAAGCGCGGATGTCAAGCAGTTAAGGCGTCAACAGCAAAAAACACAGCGCTCAAGGAATATCTGCCTTATTTTTCAGGCAGATCATCATCCTGGTTAGGCCTGTCAGGCCGTCTAATCTGATCCTTTATGGACTGGCAAATACCAATTGCTGCAACAGCTGGCTGAATAGCTGAACTGGCCAAAGAAAAGGAAGGTTTTAATAATGACTCCAATTTCTTGTCAACAGGGTCTTTCAAGCCCTGTGCATTATCTACCAGACAAGTTAAGTTCTTGTTTAAGGAAGAGACTGCTGCATCTCCCGCTGGCATGCTCCACTTCTTAACAAACTTTTCATCCATGGGATATAAAAGGGAAAACCTTTTAGGAGGAACAAAAATCAAATCTTGTCAGGAGGTTCCCAATCAGCATACTCTACCTGTTCCAACAGAGGGTGTAAGGGGAAAGCTTGTTTGGCCTGAAGAGGCTTCAAGGATCCCAAAGAGGACCAGGGAGGCTCAGTAATCACTGCAAGAGGCAACTTAAAGGCAGAACAAACCATTTCGGTAAGAGTCAGGATCAAAAGCCTCTGTGATTAAAAGGCAAACACCAACTGGATATCTTCTTGTCCAGATTGCTTGGAAGCAGACTCATCCGCCAGGCCATCCACAGAATCCTGAGCTTTAAGCTCTTGCCCATCCTCAACTCATTCCTGCTCCAGACTAGAGGCTCGGGGGAGGGGGATCTGTCACGCTTCTTGCCACCCTACGGGATGGAGGTAATTATGCCAGCAATCCTGTGCTCTGACCTGGCTAGGGAGGAAAGTTCATCTTTAGTGATAAAGGGTGAAGCAGCAGCGTTGACTGTAGGCAAAATCTCAGATAGGTGCAGCGGCTATGATTACCCGGAAGCCTCTGGTCCTTCAGGGAATACAACACTAGGGATACTACTAGGTTGATCAGGAACTACTGATGACATAGGTGTTCCCTTCCCTGTAGTGTTAGTCCTGCTCCTTTTTTTTGAAGACATTTACTAGCCACAAAAAGGGAGTGCCTGGGTGTAGTATTAACACACTTCAGAAGGGAGACCCTTTAATAGGGCTCACCAAGCCCCTATGCAACAATCCTGCTAAGCACCTTTAGCCTGCCAAGCAACACCTGGTTACTCACGTGACCCGGGTAAGGAGAAATGAACCGCTGCAAGTGCCTGGTTCATAGCCTGCTCTGTGTCCCACAGCTGCCTTCTGGAAGCACAGCATGCTTGGCATACACAGCTTAAATAAGCTGGCTGTGCGCTGGAACGGGCGTGGCCGAATTTGCGTATGATGTGAATCTTCGTGCCCCCAGACAAAGGCTACGGCGGATGTGCGGCGAAGCTGCGTGCGCCATGGCCGCCAAACAAAACGGCGCTTTTGCGAACACGCGTGCGCCATGGTGAACCAAGGCGAAAAATCGTGCTCCATCATACAGGTAAAAAACAGCCAGACACAAGCAAAAGAAGGTACACTTTGCAAACACCCACAGCTAGCCCAAAAACTCCCCCGTATGGTCACCGCTCACAGGTGTCCAGCCTTTAGCTAGCTTGACTGATTGTTACAATCACTGGGACACCCCACAATAATAATAAAGGGGTTTCACTTACCCGTCCAGGCGCAGAGCAGCTTAGAAACTAAGAGCCCAATCTTCACCCATCACAGTGGGTTCCTGTCACTTGAGGACCTTCAAGGAAAGGGTACCCTTTTCATGTTTAGGGTCCACTCCCTTGGACCTGTACAGCACCCTGCAGGAATGCCTTAGCGCTGTAGTGTCCAGGATTCCACTTTCCAGGGTCCAGCGCCCAGAGGGCGCATTACAGGCAAAACCTCGCAGGATTTTGAGTCTTCTTTGCAAAGCTCGGGTACCATTTATTAAAGCATTTAAAGCCTGTGTCAAATGGATCAGATCGGTCAATCCCTTAAATTCATTTAAGAACCGTTTGTGGGACTAGGGAACTGGAGCTCAGAGAGCTCAAACAACTGTGCCATCCACCTTGCAGACACTGGTAAAAAACTGAAGTACTCCCTGTATGGGAGGGGTTATATAGGGGATCACTTCCTGTCTAAAGACCTTTAGTTTACCAGTGTCCATTCACCTGGAGAGTATAACCCAGCAGGTAATGAATATTAGCCTAACTCTGTGTCCCATGATGTATGAAAAAGAAAGCTATTTTTTTTAGCCTGTCCTTTCCTCCTAACCCCCTCTAACCCACCCTGCCAGCTTAGCTTTTAAAACCAGTTTAACTCAACATCCAGGTCTCTCGTTGATACCATTTCCCCCTGCAGGGACTACTAATTATCCAAGTCCCGCAGGCAGGGATGTGGACACCCAGAAGAAGGACAGAGAAGAGAAGGACCTGGCATTGGATGATCATGTGACCATAGCATAAAGTGGTTGTAAGGGTAAAAGTTTTTTTTTTTAGCATAATGCATTCTGTGCAAGAAGATTAAAAAAAAAAAACCTTTTAATCGTAGTTCCCCCCACAGCCCCCACAGCCCCCCCCTAAATACTTACCTGATCCTGATCTACATCCAGCACTGTGCAAGTCTGCAGCAGCATTTCTCCCCTCTCCCGAGGGCGGGGGGGCAGGGCTGAGCCAGGCTGTGTGTCTGAATAGACACAAACAGCCTGGCTCAGGATATAGCACACAAGTGCTCCCATAGGAAAGTCATCCAGTTCCTGCCGAAGCGACTGCTTTAGGCCGATTCTTGGTCTGTGTGTACCCAGCTTTGCTTTTCTTTCCTGGTAACAGTACAATTACTAGCACATGTCCTTTCCTTGTTTGAGAAATGTCACTTTCCATTCAAGTGTCACTATTGTCAAGACAGGAAATCAAATGAATTTTCCCAACGTGACCATAAACGGCATTAAAACCTAGCAAAGGTTCTAACTTTTCCCAACCCTAAACATAAAATGACATATCTTAGAAAATACAAATACATTAAAAAACCAAGTCAACTATTAGTTAACACGCTGCAGACAGATAAATGGCCCCAATTTGATACAGTATTTTAGTGAGTTTTTTAGTTGCTAATAAATGTGAAACATATTCATTTGTCAACATCTAATATTTCAGGATATGCCTCTCTATAAGCTATAAGATAAATCCATAGAGGAATAAAAATACTGAAACACAATCACAATGTCTTTATGCTGGTTACTTACCTCTGTAGCATAGGAAAGGCCTAATATAATAAGCAGCATTATTATGATGGATCCTCTCCATATGAGAGGTGTACAAACAAGCTAAAAAGACAAAAAAAAAAGTGACACTCGTAGTAAATTACCTACAAAACCTCATTCATAATTTGCAAATATACGCCCAAAAACAGGCATGCATGGCAGTCAAGATAACACGGGTGAAGATTACAATTATTAACTTTCAGCAACACAAGCCCTTCTTTAAAGTGTAACCTGTACTCCACATTTACTATACAATTTATTAAGATTCTACAGGGAAGAAGAAACACTTGTTAAATGTAATTCCACCTACAGCCTCTTGGAGTATCATCTGTATCCAGTGTTGCATCTATAGACAAACTGGAAGTCCGTGCCTATGCAAAGTTTCTATTTTTGATATTAAATATTTGCAGAGAGACCATATTGTAACAAGTGAAACTTTTCCTATTGGACACAAAGCTAACTAGTCAATCATTTTAAACATTTACAGCCATGGACACATTTGTCGGTACTGTTCCACGAAAAAAGAAGAACCCGCAGTTGTTTTCTGAAATAGCACCGAAACTCACAAAAATAATGGCATCAGTCATTGTTCTTTCCATATTTCACAAAATCAGACATTGCTTTTGATTTTTGATTAAACAGATTATTTGAAATAATAAAAAAATGAAAATGGAATGAATGAAAATTATGGGACCCTCAACGTAACACAACCTTTGAAAGCAAACATGTGATTTCTGTAGCTCTCAATGGGATTTTTGCATCTACCAACAGGTAGTTTGGCCTTCTTTTGAGCAAACTGCTTCAGCTGCCCCAGGTTTTAATGGTTCCCTCTCCAGACTGTGTGTTTCAGCTTTCTATAGATGTTCAATAGAATTCATATCAGGGCTCATTGAAGGCCACTTCAGAATAGTCCAATGTTTTGTCATCCATTTTTGGATGCTTTTACTTTTCTTTCATTATCCTGTGCCTGAGACAGAGATTTCTGACACGGAGCAGGAAGTTTCTCTAATTGTGACTTGCCATAAAGCTCCAGTTTTCATCTATCCAAATAACATCTTCCCAGAAAACATTATGGCTTGTCACTATGCATTTTTTGCAAATTTAAGTCTATGTTTTATGTTTTTCTTTCAACAGTGGAGTACTTATGTGTCTTCTTCCTTTCAGCCCACTGCCATTCACAAAGCAAAGGATGGTGCCATCAGACACTGATGTACCTTGACCTTGGACTTCAGCTGGTATCTGTTTGGGAGTTCCTTGGCCCTTTTTCTACCATTCGCAGTATCCCTCTGCTAAAGCTGGGGTTGATTTTCCTCTTCTGGCCACGCCAAGGGTTATTGGCTACACTCCCTTGAACCTTAAAGTGGAGTTCCACCCAAAAGTGGAACTTCCGCTTTAAGGACTCCTCACCCCCTTACATGACACATTTGGCATGTCATTTTTTTTTGGGGGAGGGGGGGAGTGGGTACCTAGTTTTGACAGGTGCCCAGCTCCCACTTCCGCTCGGGCCACCTATGTAGAAGAAGCAATAATTTATCTATTTTAACTCGTTCTTTGCTTTATCCTTTGACAAAAGCATGCAGGTATACAATTGCTTTTAATTTCATCACTTTTCAGGAGGATTGAAGCTTTGTTTTAATGAGCTGTTAGGGTAATGACAAATCTGTCCACAGCTGTACCTGTTACTATTGTTATTACCTTTGTTCACTAGAAAATCCTATTCTGTGTGCCACACCGATTCTGTGGTTTTTTTTTAACTAGCCTTACTAGCTAGTAAAGCCTTTCTAATTGGAAAAGGGGCCCGTTTGCAGGGAGGGTGCAGCTTCAGAGGGCTCAAGTCAGGGAAGTAGAGGCTTTTGTAACAATGTAAAACCAGATTTAGAGGGGCCCACGGAAGAAACATTTCTGGCAAAAGTTGTGATAGCAACTTGAAGTTTTAAAAGTTTACAATAGCTTATAGATTCACATTAAAATATGCATGGAAAAAATCAAATAAGAAAGATAAAGAAAATCGATTACAGCATTTATTATGCCAGATTCCAGTGTGCCAGATTTGAAAAAAAATAGCATTTACACATTAAAAAGAATCATTAACCACTAAGCTTTAATCTGAATATTCAATACAACTATAACTACAACTGCTGTGCTTGCTGCTACTACTACTACATTTTCAAAGTTATACATTTGTATAACTCCCTGCTGATCTTTACTTTGGAGAGTGGTCATAGGTCACCTGAAGTCTGGAAGCTGCTGGCGTGGTAAATTCCTGACTTCACACACTCCCATTTCCTAAGGTCTTATTTATGTGAGCGATGAAAGAGTACATGGCAGATGCTTCTGGCTCCTATTAAACACTCCTACCAGATGTAGAAGTACACTGAACACTGAAATGGCTCATGAAAGGTAAAACTAATGGCTCAGTTGGCACTTCCATGTATTCTGGAAGGAACGCTTGTTTCAAACATTGTATTAAACATGTAGGCTACAGTTGCACAAACATGATAATCTAAAATAGAATGTTAAAATTCTCGCACAAGACAAGTTGTTACTGGTTGTCTTTAATGTGCAATTTTTACAGAACAATCAGTTGGAAGCAATGTTTAGTGTCTACACATTTTAATAAATAGTAGCCACCTGCATCAAATCATTTTCCGCATCTATTACCTTTTATACCACCACCCCTCTCTTTAGAATGTAAGCTCTACGAGCAGGGTCCTCCTGTCCCTTCTGTACTGAACTGTACTGTAATTGTGCTGTTCCCCCCCTCTACATTGTAAAGCACTGCGTAAACTGTTGGCGCTATATAAATCGTGTATTATAATAATAATAATAATAATAATAATAATAATAATAATATTAGCAGATCTTAGAAATCTACTATGATTAGCAAAATGTTACACGTACCTCCATCACAACATATAAATGTGAAATATTTGCAAACAGCAGGAAGATGCAAACTACGAGCTGGACTAAAATCACAATTACAAATAAATCTGAAAAAAAAGAATCAGGAATTTATTTTTGGATTTGTCTCTCTTACCCCAAATTTTTTTTACATGAATGAATTATGTTAGAAAAGCCATTAATCTTTTTTTTAAATGAAAACCTACATCCTTCAACCTGGTTGAACCCTATTTTAAAATCCAGTTAGCAAAGTATTCTCTCTCATTTGGCATACAGTACTTTTATGCCGTTAGAGTATGTGAAGGGCTTTGCACACTTTTCATTATATTCATAAATCTTATTTATAATTTCACTTCTGACATACAGCTGAAATATTGTATAGGACTTAGCCAGAATCTGGTATTTACCACAAATCTTTCCAGGAATGAAACAGTGGAGGTTTCCCCAGGATCCATTGTGAACTGTGATCATGTTATATATATTTTTTATAAATTCTATTTTTTTGTTCTAGATTGTTCTCTCTGGATTGTTCCAGAGAAGAGTATGTGGGGACTATCGATTAGTATCAGTTAGGGGAAACACTGAGTCTGCACCATGCTCTAAAATTCTATAAAGGGATAATTGGAGTGCCTCATAAGAGCCCAGGACCACTGCCCTAATCATCACTGACAGGGCTTTTTTTCTCAGGAAACAGGTGCAGGAACTCCTTCTTTTCGAATCACCCCTTGTCTCCACCCCCTACACACCTCTGAGCACCAACCTTAGGTTCCACCCCCTACCCACCTCCCAGAGAATACAGAATCAAGTAATTTGTATAGAATTTGATACTGATAACAAGAAAAGCAATAAAATAGATCCCTTGCAGCCAACAATAGACAACCCCCATTCAATAATATACCCCCAGCAACAATAGACCCCGACTAGCAATAATAGACCCTTCCCTCAACAGTAGATCCCTTCCAGCAACAAGTAACCCCCCTCCCACAACAATAGATCCTCCACCAGCAACAATAAACCTCCCCAGCAACACTAGACCCCCCCAAAACAATAGATCCCCCCCAGCGACCATAGATTCCCCATCAGCCAGCATCAGTAGTCCCTCCAGCATACTATAGTAACCCTCGCCATTACATACATTCTGTGCTGGAGGTGCCAAAACTGCGTTTCCCTGCTGAAAAATCAAAAAGATCACTGACATCATCACTGACAGAATCTGATATTTACCAAAAGTCTTTCCAGGAAAGAAACAGTGGAGGTTTCCCCAGGATCCTTTGTGAACGATATATATATATCTCTATCTATCTATCTATCTATCTATCTATCTATCTATCTATCTATCTATCTATCTATCTATCTATCTATCTATAGATAGAAAAAAAAATACAGGTCAAAAAACAAAAAAACAAACCCATTAACAATAGACGAACTAACAAACAAGCTGCACTCCACCCTATCTCACACCACCATCAGAATCAACAACAGGGTTAAAAGTGATACATAGAATTTCCTGTCGTAACATAAAGCAGAAATCATTGCAATAATATCAACTCATACATAAATTTCAGTAAGGTAGTCTAGAGCAGTGGTTCTCAACACCTGTCCTCAGTACCCACCAACAGGCCAGATTTTAGGTATTACCTTGGGGAGATGCAGACTAGAATACTGCAATCACTGAACAGCAAATGATATCACCTGTGATGTATTTCAGTTATTTTGCAAACCTGGCCTGTTAGTGGGTCCTGAGGACAGGAGTTGAGAACCACTGGTCCAGAGGACCAGTCACCAAGCCCCACAACAACAGAAGAAAAGTCCCTTAAAGGCCACAGGACAAAGTTTTAGTGGCCCTTAATACCAAATACAATATAATATAAATTGCTTAGGACATTGCTCAAGCTTCCGTTTTTAAATAAAGGGTCAAATCAAAACCGCAGTATCAGAATTCTCTAGCCATGGGGAGAACACTTCCCCAAAATAAGAGAGACATCCTCTGCTATTATAGGTGGCCATGTACGGGGACAGATCAGCGTTTACAATTGACCTCCACTTAAGAGTAGTTGGTGTAGGGGACTTAAAATGAAGGACAATAGCTTTCCTAGCATAATAGAACATTATACTAAGCAATGTTTTGGTTGCTTTGCCAACAGCCCAGGAGTTCAAAAGGCTCAACAGGCAAGGGTAAATCTCCTGGGACAGCCATAATTGCATGGACGGGTTGTAAAACTTGAGCCCAGTAGTCATAGATAGCTGGACAAATCCAGAAGACATTCAGAAAATTTGCATTGAAGCAGGGGCACCTTGAACATTCACTAGACTGTGTTGCTAAGAACCTTTCTACAATTTTATTATCACCAAACTCAAAGAGACTCCAGAAAACTGAAGCATGCATGACGTAATTGAAAGTATTGGAATAAGTAACTATTTGGCATGGATCATTTTCAATACATCAAATGGTGGAAATTTATTGTCAAAAAACAAATCCCCTTGAACGTTAATCCCTCTTGTTGCCCAAATAGCTGGCTTCGGAATTTGGAAGAGATCCTGAAGATTTAGATTGTTCCAGAGAGCAGTATGTGAGGGACCATCGATTAGTATCAGCTAGGGGAAGCATCCGGAGTCTGCACCACACTCTAATATTAGAACACATAGTTCAAGTAAGGGGGTAGGGGGCTCAGGAACCCCTATAAAGGAATAATTGGAGTGCCTCATAAGAACCCAGGACCTCTGCCTCTATCACCACTGACCCATTTTTTTTATTTGTCACAATGCACCCAATGCAGCACAGGACAGAGTCACCTTTTTAAAATCTTCTGAATGTTATAGGTATATTACTTACAGTTAGTATAAATAGGCTGTCTGAACGGCTTTCCTTTTGAGAACACAAAGGCTACAATGAGGCAATTAATAGTGCTCAGTAGCCAGACAGTAGTGTTTTCATAGCTCTGGTATTCAGTCTTTTCAGGCAGGGACATGGAGGTATCATTGCCACTACTCAGATTAAATGAGGTATTATTGGCTGGATGGCATGCTCTGGAGGGTGGAAAGAACAAATAGGTTAAGCTGTAGGATCTTTAGATACATATTTGGAAAGTCATATTACTGTACAGCCTTACACCATTATTTTAGCAAACATAATCAGACATTTGTTTATTAATCACTCCTAATCTGTAAATATACTAGAGTGAAAAAAAGATGTTTAATTTAGAGCTAAAAAATCAAACTTCTTTTAGACAAATTATGTCAGTGCTCAGTCCTGGCGAAAGGTAGGATTTTTCAAGAGCTACCAAAGTGGACTATGGGGTGGCTAAGAACCCTAATGCCGCATACACACGATCGGAATTTGACACGTTGACAGTTAGAAAAAAAATTTTCTGATCATCACCGAAATGCTACTTGCAGCATTCTGTGGATGTAAAACAGAAAATGACCCTATTCAAAATATTGATAATTTTTATGTTTAATCTCTATTTATTGGATTTTTGTTGCTACATAAATACAAAGGAAACAAAAAAAGAAGGTAACTGAAGGATCATAAGGTTCAAGCTTAGATCCCTAATCAATACAGTACATATATCAATAACAGTAGGTGATACAGTGTGGACGGAAAGTATTCCGACCCCCTTAAATATTTCACTCTTTGTTATATTGCAGCCATTTTCTAAAATCATTTAAGTTCATTTTTTTCCCTCATTAATGTACACACAGCACCCCATATTGACAGAAAAACAGAATTGTTGACATTTTTGCAGATTTATTAAAAAAGAAAAACTAAAAATATCACATGGTCCTAAGTATTCAGACCCTTTGCTCAGTATTTAGTAGAAGCACCCTTTTGATCTAATACAGCCATGAGTCTTTTTGGGAAAGATGCAACAAGTTTTTCACACCTGGATTTGGGGATCCTCTGCCATTCCTTCTTGCAGATCCTCTCCAGTTCTGTCAGTTTGGATGGTAAACGTTGGTGGACAGCCATTTTTAGGTCTCACCAGAGATGCTCAATTGGGTTTAAGTCAGGGCTCTTGCTGGGCCATTCAGGAACAGTCACAGAGTTGTTGTGAAGCCACTCCTTTGTTTTTTTAGCTGTGTGCTTAGGGTCATTGTCTTGTTGGAAGGTAAACCTTCAGCCCAGTCTGAGGTCCTGAGCACTCTGGAGAAGGTTTTCGTACAGGATATCCCTGTACTTGGCCGCATTGCAACCAGTCGTCCTGTCCCTGCAGCTGAAAAACACCCCCACAGCATGATGCTGCCACCACCATGCTTCACTGCTGGGACTGTATTGGACAGGTGATGAGCAGTGCCTGGTTTTCTCCACACATACCGCTTAGAATTTAAGGCCAAAAGGTTCTATCCTGGTCTCATCAGACCAGATAATCTGATTTCTCACCATCTTGGAGCCCTTCAGGTGTTTTTTTTAGCAAACTCCATGCGGGCTTTCATGTGTCTTGCACTGAGGAGAGGCTTCCGTCGGGCCACTCTGCCACAAAGCCCCGACTGGTGCAGGGCTGCAGTGATGGTTGACTTTCTACAACTTTCTCCCGACTGCATCTTTGGAGCTCAGCCACAGTGATCTTTGGGTTCTTCTTTACCTCTCTCACCAAGGCTCTTCTCCCGCGATAGCTCAGTTTAGCCGGACGGCCAGGTCTAGGAAGGGTTCTGGTCATCCCAAACGTCTTCCATAAAAGGCTTATGGAGGCCACTGCTCTTAGGAACCTTAAGTGCAGCAGACATTTTTTTGTAACCTTGGCCAGATCTGTGCCTTGACACAATTCTGTCTCTGAGCTCTTCAGGCAGTTCCTTTGACCTCATGAATCTCATTTGCTCTGACATGCACTGTGAGCTGTAAGGTCTTATATAGACAGGTGTGTGGCTTTCCTAATCAAGTCCAATCAGTATAATCAAACACAGATGGACTCAAATGAAGGTGTAGAACCATCTCAAGGATGATCAGAAGAAATGGACAGCACCTGAGTTAAATATACAGCAAAGGGTCTGACTACTTAGGACCATGTGATATTTCAGTTTTTCTTTTTTAATAAATCTGCAAAAATGTCAACAATTCTGTGTTTTTCTGTCAATATGGGGTGCTGTGTGTACATTAATGAGGAAAAAATGAACTTAAATGATTTTAGCAAATGGCTGCAATATAACAAAGAGTGAAAAATTTAAGGGGGTCTGAATACTTTCTGTCCCCACTGTATATACTAGTACATAAGGCAAGTCAAAGAACTACACGGTAATTCCTCAATAGGTAGATAATAAGGGAGCATAATCACCCCAACAAGTGGTGCGGGAGCTAGGCAATCGTCTAACTTTTGCATAGGATGAAGTTTCATTGGTATGCCTATACCAGCAACATAGAAAACACTGATTGACCTTCATCTGAAGAGGGCTTTTATCGAGGGGAACAAGATGGAAACCCTCCTCAGATCCTTGCATATCAACAGTATTAGTCCAAACCATACAAATGTGTAAAAGTCTGAACAACATTGTAATAAGCAGAAACATGGGTAGACGAGCAAAAGTAGGGGGAGGGAGAAATCTAAAAAAAAAAAGGAAGGCGGGGGATGGTGGGAGAGAGGGGGGTGTGACCCAAGCACTATGAAGTGGGCTAAAACTGGATATTAAACAAAAATAGCAAATAGTGTGACAAGGAGATCAAAGGTAGGAGGCAAATTTAGAGAAATGTCAGAAGTGATTCCAGATTGACCAGGTCATGGTATAAATCGGCAGTTTTATCTGTCTCCCAAGAGCTCAAATTTTCAAGATGTCAAATAAAATCCATTTCACGGGCCCATTCCACCAAGGACGGGGGTTGTGGTTTAAGATATAGGTCATTTTATAAGGTTATTGGATGGCTTATGTTAGAAAAAATGTGTTGGTGTGATTTATTGATCAACAAGAGATTTTGTTATTAAATATGATATATAAGAATTAGTAAAATAATGAAAAAGCTCAATTAAAAATGAATTGGGGTCATTGTGCGGATGTGACAAACATCTGAACATTTAGAATGAAAATTGCTATATAGTCTCTCAATGTAAGTGGTTTCTATATCATCAGCACCACCTAGTGGCCATAAGATTTTTTTTTTTTTTTTTACATCAATACATCAAAAAATGCATTATGATGACTAGGTGGCACCGACTATATTCTAAATGTGCTGATGTTTGTGACTTCTGCACAAGCACAACAAAGGTTTTATAAATAGACCCCTAGTGTGGACCCACCATTAAGTTTGACATCACACACAAATCAGCAGGGCACATGCCAGCATTACCAAACCATTGTCATGAATGAACAAAATAAATAAACAGTATTTCTTTCTTTATATAAACAAAATGCTATTTTCAGCTCTTACTCTAGGCAGCCTAGGTCACATGATTTCTTCCACCAGTTAATACTGCAGAAGTCTATTGTTTTCAGCAGTGAGATAAAAGGCCCAAAAGGCTAGATATTTACAACCTATACAAAGTGCTTAGGTTTTTTAATAGATTTAAGTGACTATATAATTGAATATATTTTCTTTATCATGTACCAACCTAGGTAATATAAGGTCATCTGGTAAGAAGACAAAAGGGGCTCTGACCCTGACTGATCAAGCCCTGACCTTTTCTTACCTAAAGATATCAGTGGAGTTGTACCACAGCTGGTCTTGTACAACGAGAAAGCCACAGATTTGTAAGGCAAGACTGAAGACAATATTTAGCACCACAGAGAGTAATAGTTGAGGTGAGATTAGCTGGGCTGGAGGCCTGTATGAGGCCAGTTTTGGGTATGCACGATTCAAACTCACTGAAATAAAAAAAGTGAATAGTTAGTATTTACTTAGATCTTAATACTTAAACCAGCAAGTGTCTGTGTTATTGTCCAGTATGGTAAAATAAGTGCATGTAAAGTCAAAACTTTTTTTCCCCACTATTTTGGATAGAATAGTTAAAATCCATAAGTTTGGTTTTTTAACTCATTTCGGCAGACAAAAGAAGCAATGAAAGGGCTCCAAAGTGAGGTAAATGCCCCCATAGACAGCTGTCACCAGAACCAGTGGAAGATTGTGGATTTTTCTTCGCTTTCAGTTCTGGTGACAGCTCTCACCAGGGCAAATAACAACAAATTGTCCTATTGAGAACACAGACAGCAAGGAGAACCTGACTCAGGTTCAACCCCCTCATTACTATCCCAAAAAAAAGTTTTAGCTGAAAAGTGTGAGTCCCTTGGTTGCCAACTTCATGCTTCTATATGCAATGTATGCGGTGTTGAATAAATAAATATGTGCATTTTTGGTCAGTTTATTTTGTAGAAAGCACATGTTGATCAATTTTAGGTGATATAAACAGATCATTTCACTCCTTCCCCGCCCCTCCTTTCCCCTCCTCTGACTATACCTATTTACTAGTTCATATTATATTTCTCTACCTTTTTGACGGTTTATCACAGATGTGTACTATGTTACACCTGTCCCCACATTGCCTTTTCTCCGCCTGACCACTGCAGGATTGATGCTCCCTTGGTGCCTTGTTTAGACAGCCCCCATCCTTTTATCATATGTACTAATTCCTTTTTTCTTGGTGTATACGTTAATGTACAGACATAAAAATGTCCTGGAAATTCTGATAATATTGTATCATTTATTACAGTTTTTTCACTCTATGCTCCTGAAGAAGCGCACAAGGCGCGTAACATGTCGAGCCTATGAGCTTACACAGAACTTGACTGCTACCATCACATAGTGTCTAAATCCAACAATATATACTGTAACTATGTAGATCAATAGGATGTGTTGATCTCTTTTTGTTTTTACAATTCTCTTGTTCTTCCTATATGAACTGACCTATTGTGTATGGAGTGCATATTCTGTGTATATTGTATGTCACACCTAGTTTTTATTCTTTTGTCTTTCCCCATTTTTTTTATATAATATTTTTGAAATAAAAACAATACTTTTAATATTATAGTATCTTTATTGTGCCTATAAAGTCTTGGTGCCTGCCCACACTTTCTTGTTTTTCCCAATTTATCCATATTAGACGTGGCACACTTAACTATTCTGTATCCGCATGACCACTATGCGATGATACATATATGATCCATTTAAATTAATATGGGTGGAAGCACCCGGGCATCTCCTAGTGGTTTGTGTACCCTTTCTTTACAAAATTGCCCAATGACTACCTAACTCACGGTTAATCTACATTAAGTCATAACTTCTGATTTACCTTCCCCCCGTCCTTTCCCCATTTACCATTCTCCCAATTTTTTCTTTTTTTTTTTTTTTTTTTTTTTTTTTTTTTTTTTTTTTTTTTTTTTTTCTTTTCTCTCTTCCTGTACTTATATGTTCAGTAATTAGTCAGTATCTATTGTATATATATCTGTTTCTATCATGGATTTTGTTGGGACTGGCTGGCTAGGCTATATGACAGAGATCCAAACAAATTGTAACACTAATACTGAACAAGAAATTGGCATAAACCAGTATATGGCTAAATTAAAACGTGTTCTCAAAAAGAAGGCCAACTTACACTGGCACATTGAATTTTTACATAAATATGTACGGGAAACAATTAACCCTCTGGGTCTCAGGATTCAACTTTATCCCTCCTTTCAAGTTACATCCCCAGACTTTAGACTCAAATGGGAAAACATACTAACTCAGTGCAGTACGGAATTAATGAAACTGCTGATAACTCATTATCAGACAGAACTAAACACACTGGATCAGGAGATCCTCTTACTACAAACATCAAACGAGTCTATCAGGGAACATACCCTTTTCTCTAAACGAGTCCAAGAAACGAAAGACTACATAACAAAAATCACCAAAGACATTATCTATAAAAAACAAAACAAACTATCAAAAGACCGATTAGCCTTCTCCGAAGGCTTTGCATACCATTGGCAGAATACCATGCTACGTAAGGGTTCTAGAAACCATCACCGAGTCACGAAAACTAACAATCATGTAACCACCGATGAGGATACTGAATCAGACTCCTCATTTAGATCAACATCCTCTGCCCCGAGACACAACCAACACTACTCCCGAAACAATGCCACAGCACAAAAAAGAGATTATGGTGGGGATACACACGCACCTTCCTCTAAACGTCCCCCAAAGACAGACACGAGATTTTCAGCACATTCACAAACAAAAGGACACACGTCACAATCTAATGGCCAATCACCTGCACAACCAAAATATTTAGGAGCAACTGCCCTACAAGCAATACAGATATTGAATAATCAATCACAAACACCCAACAGTGTAGGTCCCATGGAAATGGGCCAAAACCCCCCCAATATCCCCCCACCGTTAATACAACGAGCACCTATTATTAGACAAAGCACACTAGATGCACACATTCAAACTCCACAGACACAGACAAATTTTCAAATACCCACGAACCTGATAACACAGACGTGACCCCAGGCTTGGAAGTCATTAACTTAACACCCTACCTTTTTGATAGGGAGACACTTGAGGTCCTCAAACTTGGACTAAGCTTCTGTCCTTCAACTAATATTGACAAATATGAGACAATAAAAGATGTTTATCTTTTCTCACGGAATCTAACATACAAATTTCTCTTTGATAAAGATGTAGTACAGTCTAAACAAAATAAAGCAATATCTGAACAAGTAAAAAACTTTTCCATGGAAGAGTTTCGTGCTCTTCGAGACCTGATACTCCTATTGGAGGAAAATGAACCATCTGATGTCTCACAAGAGACAGAGGCATCCAATATATATATACCCAATACTAAAAAATTTAAACCCAAATCACAGCGGTTCCCAGAACTAACTACAAATGCACACATCTGGGCTTTCCTCACCGGAATGATTAAAGACATAAAAGAAATCACGATGACAGCAACCTCAGGAAACCTTTCTCACTCACAAAAACAAGCTATTCAAACTCTTAAAAACCAACTAGATTTAGAAATAAAACCTGCGGATAAAGGAGGGAATATTGTCCTGATGACTAAGACATACTATGAAACCATGGTGACCAAAATCCTAGCGGACAAACACTGTTATCGTCTCCTACCTGAGACGCAAATTTCGACATTTAAGCAAGAATATCTGGAGATTATTGGCAAGGCATTTCAAAAGGGCCTAATTGACCAAGATACGTACAATTACCTCAATGTCAAGAAACCTAAAGAAGCCACGTTTTACGCTCTACCAAAAATACATAAACACCCTTTATTACCCCCTGGCCGACCTATCGTCTCCGGAATTGGCTCTCTCTCTGAACATGCCAGTCACTTTATAGACTCTATTCTAATGCCACACGTATTAAGCCTTCCATCTTATACACGTGATACGCTGGATCTGCTGAAACAGATAGAGGGGTTGCCGGTCCCTCCCGATGCCCTCCTCGTGACCTTGGATGTGGAGTCACTGTACTCTAGCATCCCACACGAGCAGGGCATCGGGATGGTACGCACCTTTTTAAGGGAACAAGACCATTATAGCTGGGAATTCTGTGAATTCATACTTGAACTACTTCAATTTGTGTTAACTCGCAACTACTTTTGCTTTAAAGATTCCCACTTCCTCCAGGTACAGGGCGTGGCCATGGGCACTTGTTGTGCACCGGCCTACGCTAACCTGTACCTGGGGGGGTGGGAACGTAATATTTTCTCACTTGAGGACTTGACTATATACACCGACCAGATTCTCATATGGCGGAGGTATATAGATGATATTTTCGTAGTATGGACAGGAACTCGCAAATTGCTGGAGGAATTCATCCAGACAATTAACCATAACTCGATGAATCTGAAGTTTACCATTTCAGCTCATGTAAACCAAATAACTTTCTTAGATCTAACTATCTTTAAAGACCAAGATGACTGTTTAGCGACTACCCTGTTCAGAAAAGAAACGGCAGGAAACACCCTATTACATGCGGATAGTGCCCACCCTAGATCACTCATTAAGAGTATACCCTATGCACAATATCTCAGGTTACGTCGTAACTGTACACACCTAGAGGAATTCAAAGCCCAAGCTCGAGCACTCCGCCATAGACTTTTAGCAAGAGGTTACAAGAAAACGATACTACGCAGTGCATATAATAAGGCCATCCGACAGTCAAGGAATTCCTTACTCTTTAAACAGAAAAATGCTTTGACCAATACTTCAGTGAGATTTATTACCAAATTTTCCCAACAACACCATAAACTTAGGGACATATTGAATAAACATTGGCCGATCCTTCAGGAGGACCCTATCCTAAACAAATATATCAGTCCTAACCCTCAAATCACTTTTAAACGAACAAGGTCTTTAGGCGACCAACTGACCTCAAGTCACTATACTGCCACACCCAAACTCAGACATTCTAAACTAGGAATGGCCCAATGCGGCAAATGTTCCTCATGCCCTTGGATCAAAGTCGGAAACTCCTTTACACTCCCAAATGGAGAAAAATTTATACCCAAATTCTATGCAGACTGTGATACAAAAGGTGTGGTATACTTAATGTTATGCCAATGTGGCGCATTCTATGTAGGGAAGACCATTAGACATTTACGCTGCAGAATTAGGGACCACGTTTATTATTCTGGGGAAGGAAAAATGGTGACGGCAGTCAGTAGGCACTTGGACCTCTACCACAAATTTAATACCTCCCTTGTTTCATTTATTGCACTAGCAGTCATTCCACCGGACCCCAGGGGTGGCGAGTGGGACAAAAAAGTTTGTCAACAAGAAACATTATGGATCGAACGTTTGGGGGCCACCATCCCTCCAGGGATCAACGAGGCCCAATCATATAAACCATTTCTTTAAATCTACGTGGACTTTATGTGAGTGGGATGACTATATTAAATGGTCTCCATCTACTAATTGAAATCTATCTTAATGTCCCACCAATTTACTTAGACCTACCTAGAATCTCTTATATGCCTCTGCATACACATCTGGTCAACAGTTATTAAGTTGTATACTCCTTACAAACCACTTGCAGTATAATGCACTTTTATAGGTTTCACAATATGTCATTGCCCTTTCCCCCCCTTTTCCCTTCCCACCTTATCGTTGTTATGACCTTTTGCAACCGTTGTTTTGATACCATATCTATATGAATATACACTGTTTTTATAATTTGTATTTTCATGTGTTCATTGTATTTACAGATGTATTTGGAGACTGTCTTTACCACCTGGGACCATTCTTCTATCTGCAGTGTTATGGTGGGGCCACTAGGGGCAATGTGCGGCCGCCCAGCGCCACCTCTACTATGCCTGTAGATGGTGGCGCGTTCGGTATCCTCTGGCTGCTATGTCGTTGCGGCCGTGTCTGCGCCGACCATCCCTCTCTCCCCCCCTTCCTACTGTGGACGGACGTCCACTGGCCGACGTGGATGGGCGGATGCGCGGTGTCGGACCTCCCTGCATCCAGAATCACTGGGTGCATGGGATGGACCACCCCCCTGTCTGCCCCCCCTTTTGCGCCATTGGATGATCTGCCCACAGGGGGATGAGCGGTCGGCTCTCCAGACCCGGCCCCCTCTGGTTGCCTGGTTACCCAGACGCGACTGCCGCCCCTCTCCCCGGCGCGCTGTCAGCTGTTCTGATATGCGCCGGTGATTGGGACATGCGCAGTACGCGCCAGCGGCCGGCCTGAATGACGTCACGTCGGGTTATCCGATTGGTGACTACAGGCGGGGCGGGTGTACAAGAGACGCCGCCATGGCGTCTCTCTGTGTACCTTGTCTACAAACCACTACCGGTGGTGAGACAGCGGCGATACGCTCCACCACCCACTTCTGCTCCTCTATTCTTACATGTTCTACAATTAGGTAAGTCTACATTCCCCAGCATCCCTCTTCATTTCCGTCCAGCCCAGAGTCTATTGTATATGACACTTTCTCTACTTATCTAACAGACTCAGCAAGACTGGGGGAACTACATAGATCCGTAAGGAACTTGAATGTTCATACATCTTGATGAAATCTACAAGTCTGTCCCTGATTGACAGCCTTTTCATTTCTTGCCCCTTGCTTTATTCACCAAAATGCTGGGAACTACCACTATCTACTAAAGTGTCGGTTACGTTTGTGGGTTTTTATCCTTCCTAATTATGAGTTTCTACATTTACTAGGGTAAGTGTACTTTTGCCCCTTCAAATCACTTCTAAATATCGAATATATATGCCATCCCCACTCAATATATTGGGAATTACCTCCACATATACTACCTATAGATTATAATTCAACACCTACCCATATCCCATTTTTCCCCCCTTTTTTCCCCCCCCCCTTCCTCTCCGTCCCCGGCCCCTCTTCCCTTCCTCCCCTTCTCCCTCCCCCCCTTCCCCCCCCCCCCCCCTTTTCCTCCTCCGTTCTCTGTTTCTACCTCCCCCCCCTTTTCCCCCCTTCCCCCTCCCCCTCCCCCCTCTCTTCTTCCTTCTTTACTTCCACCTTTTTTCCTCTTTTCCCCTCCCTTCCCTACTCCCCCACCCCACTTTTCCCTCCCCCTATCTCCATTCCTTTCTTCCTGTCACCCCTTCCCATACCCCTCCCTTCCCTTTTCCCCTTTTCCCCTCTTTCCTCCCCCCCCCCCCCCTCTTTCTATCTCCTTTTCCTTTCTCCCCTCCCCCCCCCCCTTCCAGCCCATTTCACTCCTTCCCCGCCCCTCCTTTCCCCTCCTCTGACTATACCTATTTACTAGTTCATATTATATTTCTCTACCTTTTTGACGGTTTATCACAGATGTGTACTATGTTACACCTGTCCCCACATTGCCTTTTCTCCGCCTGACCACTGCAGGATTGATGCTCCCTTGGTGCCTTGTTTAGACAGCCCCCATCCTTTTATCATATGTACTAATTCCTTTTTTCTTGGTGTATACGTTAATGTACAGACATAAAAATGTCCTGGAAATTCTGATAATATTGTATCATTTATTACAGTTTTTTCACTCTATGCTCCTGAAGAAGCGCACAAGGCGCGTAACATGTCGAGCCTATGAGCTTACACAGAACTTGACTGCTACCATCACATAGTGTCTAAATCCAACAATATATACTGTAACTATGTAGATCAATAGGATGTGTTGATCTCTTTTTGTTTTTACAATTCTCTTGTTCTTCCTATATGAACTGACCTATTGTGTATGGAGTGCATATTCTGTGTATATTGTATGTCACACCTAGTTTTTATTCTTTTGTCTTTCCCCATTTTTTTTATATAATATTTTTGAAATAAAAACAATACTTTTAATATTATAGTATCTTTATTGTGCCTATAAAGTCTTGGTGCCTGCCCACACTTTCTTGTTTTTCCCAATTTATCCATATTAGACGTGGCACACTTAACTATTCTGTATCCGCATGACCACTATGCGATGATACATATATGATCCATTTAGGTTAAAAAAAAGCACAAACAAACATTTAAGGGCTAACTATCAAATAAAAAGGACAATACCACAAAACCAAAGTGAGTTTTTGCACAGATAACTGGTGAAAGAGAAGCATTGACTGCAACTTACTTGTTACACTGATCACTGTTGTTATTGCCAGATCTTGGAAAAGGAATTGATAATTTGCAAAAGCGTTTTTTTGCTAAAGAACAAAAAAAATATATATTTTTTAATTAATGTGTTTGGGTTAACTAGATGCACATGAATTCAGCCATCACACTAACTCAAATATGATCAGTCCAATCAAAAAAAATGACCAGTGACTTTGCTGTGTGAGAGATCTACCTAAACAATTCTTTCAATGGATATTCAACCAGGTAGACAATCATACTACACGGGGTATTGTTAACTGTTAAGTAACTATCAATTTATGATGTTGCAGATCAAATCTGAAGCATGATCTGACAACTTGTGGTTTGTGTTGAGATAAACTGCACAACTATAATCATCCTATTGCCACAAGGCTCCATCCAAAACCCAAATCATCCACTGTACAAATTTGTTGCCTACCTTTATCTATCAAACAGAAAAACTAAACAAGAAAACTATATTATATTATATTTTCAGTGAGTGTATACAGTAATTTCCGTCAATATTGTAGATGTCGTCATGAAAACTTCACAGATATGAACAAACATAAAAAGGGTTATATAGATTTCCTTAAAGCCCAATTTTGGCTAAAACTTTTTTTTGGGGATGGGTTAGAACAGCAGTTGTCCCCTTACAAAGTGTAAGGGGGCCTCAACCATGGGCTCTGACAGTGCCAAATAGCCTCACATAATATGACAATACGCTGTAAGAGACTTCAGCTATACTAGAAGAGATGGTCATAAACTGTATTCTGAAGTCAGGAAATAATATCAATGCCGCTTACCAGATTCGTAGGATCTCAAATTATAAGGATCAAAGACGCCTGTGCACAAGCCTGCCAGCGGGAATATGATCCTCCTGTGGTTCTTTTCAGGGGAAAATACTCCTCCTGTTGCAGCGGGATATTCAATTTTAGAGAGAAGGCTTTCAGACGAGAATCATCCTATATTTTTCATATAGTTCTGGATGGTCTCATTCAATAGAGGATAGAAGAAAGGACTTCATGGTGTAGTATGTCCAAAATAAATTAATTTTAAGAATGTAGTAAATGCTTACATCTAAGAAGATTTCAAAAATTTCAAGGATTTCATCGATGCCTTGTATGGGGAAAAGCGTCAGTAGAGCACTAGCCCTTGACGTCATCACGCTAACAGTCAGCTGGCTTGAGCGGCGGCTGTTTTGAAATCTTCTGTGTTCTTGGATGTTAGAATTTGCTACAATTTAAAATAAAATTTATATTGGACATACTACACCATGAAATCCTTTCTTCTATCCTCTATTGAATGAGACCATCCAGGACTATTTGAAAAATATAGGATGATTCTTGTCTGAAAGCCTTCTTTCTAAAATTGGATATCCCGCTGCAACAGAAGGAGTATTTTCCCCTATGAACCACAGGATTATCGTATTCCCGCTGGCAGGCTTGTGCACAGGCATCTTTAATCTCTATAATTTGAGATCCTACAAATCTGGTAAGCGACATTGATATTATTTCCTGACTTCAGAATATTGGAAGATATACGGTGTCTAATATAGCGGTCATTACACTTATATGGACTTTTTTTTTTTGAGCATATGCAATAATCGTTTTTTTCACTTTCTATATTGATCAGTTCACTAATTGTTTTATATGTTATTTTCTTGTGTATTGGCATTTTATATGAATGTCCTTCTTTGAGATATTTCACTTGCAACATCTTTTTGGTATTTCCTTTTTGTTTTTTCACTTATTCACTTTTCTTAATTGAATAGTAGTGTATGCGCGCTTGTTTTTTATTTATCCATATGTTTTGAGCTTCAGTATTTAGGCTATTTATGAGCTGCAGCACCCCGTTCTCGTATAGGTTAGCGCAGATATTTACTTTATTTTATTTATTAGTCTTACCCAATATAGGAGCAGCACACCGATGTATTGAATCATGCTGTAAAGAGCCATGTACTTAAATACACAAAAAGAGGTAATAAGAGCAGCTCTTCCTTCTCTGAAATATAGAATACAAGGATAATGGTACATAAAATCTGTGGCATAGTATAAGTACAGGAGGTAAGCTATTATAAGTGAACAGCTACCATTTAAAATCACAAGTTAAGCCTAGTACACATGATGAGAAAATCGGATGAAAAATACCGCTTTCAAAGTGAACGCACGAGAATCTGATCATTAGTACACAGCTTTCGAGAGCCGATCACGACAATTCATGCATAATTATCCAAAAGGGACAAAACACAAAAAAATTTCCAGATTGTACGATTTTCAGATAATCAGTACAGTTTTCGTCCGTAAAAAAACAATAGAGCAAGACCACGAATGTTAAAAAAAACCAAAAGAATACATTACAATACACTACATCACTTCAAAGTTTGAATTCTGTCATACAAGAATTTTTGAAAGTTTAGTAACCTCTTTATTTTCGAATTGAGACTAGCATTCAAAAAAAAAGAAAAAGGCAATCATTGGTCCGATATTCTCATTATGTGTATGGGGCTTTAGAGACAAAGTGTATCAGTAATAGTTGCCTGCACTCCAGCACAGCACCAAAGATGAAACATAAAATGGGATCGTTTCCACTCTCCAAAAGGAAACAGTAGTAGATAGTGAAGGTGAATACTGGAGTTTTAGATGCCATGTTAGATCTGGTGTAATGTATCCAAAGAGCGAAGATGCACATCTCAATGTGATACTCCAGAAGACAGTCTAGGAAAAGAACGTTCATATGTCTAAAGAGCACTGCTTTTAAGTTTGTGTACACCCTTAACAACCAAACAACAGATCTCAGATACAGATGTATGGTTTCTCTATTTCATTACTATTTACACAGTTCTCCACACTCAAAGCCTGAACTACCATCGTTGTTAGCATTGCCACAGTCATTTTTTTGTGGCAAAAGCATGAACTGAGAAGGCCAACATATCAGTATTAAAGGGGTTGTAAACCCTTGTGTTTTTTCATCTTAATGCATCCTACGATGATCAGGGCCACTCTGTGCAAAAAGAACTGCACATAGGGGGCAAGTATAATATGTTTGTTATTTAAAAAAAAAAAAACACACAAGGGTTTACAACCCCTTTAAAGTGTATGTAAACCATTCATCTATTTTCAGTATGTCTGTCATTATGCATTGGTATCTTAACCACTTAAGGACCAGCCGTCGCAGTTATACTGTAGCAGGTTGGCTTCCCTGGGCAAATCGCTGTACGTCGGTCACTTTAAGACCACTAGGGGACCTGAGGCATGACAACAGAGCCAATGCACGTGCCCCGCGATGTCTGCCGGGCATCCGAGATCGCTCCTGGGAGAGGCAGAACAGAGATCTGTCAATGTAAACAGACAGATCTCCGTTCTGTCAGGAGAGAGGAGACATATCTGTTGTTGATACTAAGTATGATCAGCGATCAGTCTCCTCCTCCAGGCAGTCCCATCTCCCCCCCAGTTAGAAACACTCACTAGGACACACATTTAACCCCTTGCTCACCCCCTAGTGTTAACCCCTTTCCTGGCAATGACATTTATACAGTAATCAGTGGCTATTTTTAGCTCTGATCGTTGTATAAATGTCAATGGTCCTAAAAAAGCTCTCTCTCTCCTGACAGACCTGAGATAGACAGCAAAATGAAGGTGTGTACATGGCGGGTTGACAATGCTGCTGCTAATTGCAAGGCAGTGGCTTAGAGTTGTCCGCAGCAATTGGAACTGCATTCAATGCAGGTAAGAAACTTTGCAAATGATTCACAGGTAGTTGCTTAAAAAAAATTGTCAATAGTGAGGCATGATGCCAAACATACTGAAAAAACAAATTTAGGGTTTAGCACTGTAAGATCTTGTGGTGTAATTTCCTAATATGCAGGGAAGCAATGTGAAATTTCCTCCCAAATCCAGATCTGTGCAGGGAAGCTTGCTGTTTAAAGTGGTTGTAAAGGCAGAAGGTTTTTCATCCTAATGCATTATATGCATTAAGATAAATAGTGTGTAGCAGCTCCCCTTATACTTTCCTGATCCCATCTCTATACAGCGATTTAAGCGAGTGCCTCGGCTTTCCAGGATACCTCCCCATTGGCTGAGACACAGCAACGGCGCCATGAATGAATACACAGAGCTGCAGCTCGGATCCGGTGCCCCCCATAGCAAGCTGTTTGCTGTGGGGGCACTCAATAGGAGGCTGCCCTGTGCAGGAACGGGGCTGCCCTGTGCAAAAAACCACTGCACAAAACAGGAAAGTATACCATATTTGTTATTTTTATAGAAAACAAATAAGACTTTACAATCACTTTACTACCATGCACATAATTTTAAAGCAAGCTTAACCCCTTCCCACACAGCCCTGATGCCCCTTTATCAGGGAATTTGTGACTGGGGGCTGGAAAGACTGCCTGGTCACATGACCACTGTGTTTAACTATCACAGTCGTCACATGTTTGGGAGCCGGTCCTATGGGCTCCCACTCATTACTAGAGAGAGGGAACTGCCTTTGACAGACTCTCAGCACTAAAACCTAGGCCCCCATGGATGCACACATGCAGCATATGAGTGTTAAAGCCCCTTCTCTTTGCTGCTGTATTACTTGGGCAGAAAGAGGATAACTTCCTCTCACTGCACTTTAACAAATCTTGTTTGCACTTGTGCATCTAAACCCTAAATAGTTCAACCTTCACAGAGGTCAGTGGATGAGTAACTCATTGTTTAATATGTATCTAATAGAGTGGTAGTTCAGCATATGAACTAAGTGAAACTAGGAAAATGCTTTGTGAAGACTCACTTTAACAGCTGAGGAACACATTCAATATTCTGAGTTTTTGATGTGAATGGGGAAGCAACAGAAGCTTCTTGCTCAGACAATGAAATTCCAACATGGGCCATCTTCAGAGCCTGTAATTAATAACCATGGAGATGAGTCACCACCAGATACCAGTCTCAATAATGTCATATTTTTTTCATATTATTCATAACAAAATAGGAGAAACTGTGCAGTTTGTACTTACACCACAGTCATTTGCACCATCACCACACATTCCAACATAATACCTGCAGAAAAAAAAATATCATTCGGATTAGATTTCATATCAAATACAGTATTGCTGGCCATGTAAGACCCAAAAATACACAGGTATAGTAAATATCATATTTTATACAGAAATTACAGGCAACAAGAACTGTGAAACAAATGTGCCAAAGGCAGGAAGCTGACCAAATGAATATGAATTCTCTTTAATCTCCTGCAGCCAGAACTTACACAGACCCTCATAAGGAAAGGTTGCAAAAAAGGAGAGAATTTGGGACTTTAGATGAGGCGTGTACCCATAAGTCGATGCCGAGAGCATAACCTTAGTATATATGCATAAACAAGATAGATTCACATTAAGAAAGATCTTTATTGGATTGTTTGTCAACATTTGTAACCATGTTGTAACATGATAAAACAGTACCTCAAATAAAGTTTCACAGCAATGATACAGCAAAAATACACAAAAAAAAAAAAAAAAAAAAGAGAGACAGATATTATATACATGATTAAAAAAACAGAGGAATTGCAGCACAGTATGCTTGACGCATTTTGTGAAAACATGACTTCCTCAGGAGAAAGCGCAATCTATCTATGAAAACAGCTCTCATTGACGATCGCCAAAGCTCATCCCACAGGTGTCCACCACGGGAACAGAGGGGCCATACCAATACATGATAGATTGCAGTATAAGGACCACAAGGGAATTGCAGATATCCATATAGAATCATTTGTGGTAAATTGGTCGTCCAACAGGGAATTCTTGTTAATGTAATATCCATTAAGAAAAAGATCACTAAATGGGTCCAAAAACTGATAAACCTAAACTGCAGTGCGCAGCAAAGTGGGTAGATGTAAACCCCATCAAGCATGCATGGAAGACTTCCATGCAATCCATATGGTTTTTTATCATGTATATAATGATTTTTGTTGTGTATTTTTTTTGTATCATTGCTTTGAAACCCTATTCGAGTTACTGTTTTATCATGTTACAACATGGTTACAAATGTTGACAGACAATCCAATAAAGATCTTTCTTAATGTGCATCTATCTTGTTTATGCATATACACTAAGGTTATGCTCTTAGCATCGACTTATGGGTATACACCTCATCTAAAGTCCCAAACTCTCTCCTTTTTTGCAATTGAGCAGGGATGGAGGCACATGTCTATGTGGGCCTCATTTAAAGCCCCAAACTTTTTCCATAAGGAAGGTTGGTGTGTCTACTTCCTGAAGCCTGGGCTGTGAAACTTACTAACATCTCTGTTTAATGCACCTGTGAAATTCAAACATTCAGGTCAGGCTTAAATTTGATATGTGGCTTTAACAGATTTATTGATGCTCACTTTGCTCATAAGACAGAGCAAGGAGCCTATGCTGTTGCATGCGGGAATATTACCTCTTCTACAATCAATTAAAGCTGAACTACAAGTTTCTTTTTACTAGAACTGAATGGAATGAGCAATCCCAGCATAGATCATACATCTTTGTCATGTTGCTCTGAAGATCCCCTGATATTCTAGTTTTAGTTGTGGCTTTGTACCATGTGACACTCTGAATATTCTGCTGAAAGATTCCGTCCCTTCCACAGCCACTTCCTGCAGCAGCTAGCGTCTATAAACACACCCCTCTGTAGTCTTTTGGACTCTGCAAATGATGTAACTTCCTTCACAGTTCTGATGGTGGGTGGGATTGCATACATCCTAATTAGCATCCAATCCCACCCAGTCACCCCTACAGAAAGAGTCCAAACCTCCCATCCCACAGCATTACTCAAGAGGAAATCCCCTTCCAAATCTGCTATAAAAGCTAGCTGTGCTGCTGCTGAGCAGGATTGAATGGATCACAATTAGGCTCCATGCACACTGGCTTAAAAAATGTTGCTTCTACAGGAGTTTTGTGTTCTGTCTGCAGAAGTAACTCAACATTATCCTGTTATGAGTCCATGCACATTAGGACCTTAAGAGGCATATTTTGAGCTCAACATTTAGAGGCAGAAAAAAACCTTCTGGATTTCATTTCTGATTGGATTTTACTGGCAGAATAAACTATCCTAAACTTTCCTAGATTTTGTACAAAAAATGCTCTATATGAGTGTTTTTTACTCCCAAGAAAACAGACTTTTTTTAAGCCCAGTGTGCATGGAGCCTAAGAATTCAGTCCTGCCAAGTTAAATAAGCTGACCAGCGTGAACAGGGAGAATCCCACACCTCAGATCCCACCTTCCTAGAGCCCTGCTCTCTGTGAAGTGGTCCATATAGATATGAAGGAAACATGTTCATAATAACCTCCCATAGCCTTTCCTCTGTAGTCTTGTAGGAAGCCATTATTCTTCAGCATGCTGCCAGACAGGAATGACATGGGAGGAGGTATGACACATTTTCATCTTTCACCATCCACATGAAGGCCCAGAAACACCCACAGTAACCCTAGGACCCACCCACATCAACTCCCAGAACTGGTGCAAGTGACTCCCATAGCCCACCCTGAAGCTACAGAGGCCCAAAGGATGACGGGAGATGTAGCATCAGGACTGGAAAAGGAAGGAAACAGGAAGTCAGAGAACTTGGAAATTCAGCCAGGAGGGGGAGTGACATCACAGACACAGAAATCTGCTGTATACAGATAAAGGAGGTAAGTTACACATAAACTGACAGCGGGGTTGTGATTTATTTACATGCCCAATGCATCTGTTTTGAGAGGGGAAAGCTGGAGTTCTTCTTTAAAGCTACTTTTTAAAATTTTCCCTGTACTGTTGCATAGCATAAGTTTAAAAAAGTCCATAAAGTTCAAACTTTGTGTGTATAAGTGTGAGATTTATGTGATTGAAAAACATGCACAAGCATAAGCCAATTTGCTGTAAGAGGATAACAAAATTACTTATTTTTTTCTCTGTCCACCTGCACTCACACCAGTAATTACAAAAAGTCCTGGATCAATCTAGAAATGAAGACTTCCCATAGCCATGTACATTATGCTTACTGCGGAAGATATCAGCTAATACCACCTCCTGGGGAAGAGAGCTCCGCATTTTCACTGCACTAAAAGTAAATAACCTCTTAAGTAACCTGTATTAAACAGGTTAATACAGTTTATCTAATCACCCTTATAGTCGTACGTCTATTTGTACATTGTAAATAGAGTTGGGCGAATTGTTTGGCCCGAGCATCAATTTGCAGGGTGTTCGGCGGACATTTGCCCTGCCCAACGTCCTGCAATGCACTGCACAGTGCATTTTGCCCCCCGATTGGGCAAAGCTTTGCCCAATCAGGGCGCAGTATAAGCTGGTTGTTAAGGAAAGGGGACAGGAAGCCAGCCGCAGCATCCTTAACAACCGATGAGTCATCAGCCGTCAATAGGTTTCTCCGCTGACAGCAGAGTAAAAAAAAATTACCCCCCTCATAGTTACATAGTTAGTAAGGTTGAATAAAAACACCAGTCCATCCATTTCAACCTAAGTGAGTGTGGATGCGTGCCTACAATTATCCCCATTTTATTTTTTTTAATTTTTTTTAAAGGTACCCATATAGCGCCGTCAATTTACACAGCACTCCACACATACACTGCACACTCACATTGGTCCTTACCCTCTAGGAGTCCACAATCCAAGGTCCCCAACTCACATTCATATACTAGGGCCACTTTTCTTTTGGACAGAAGCCAATTAGCCTACCAGCATGTCTTTGGAGTGTGGGAGGAAACCAGAGCACCCGGAGCAAACCCACGCAGGCACAGGGAGAACATGCAAACTCCAGGCAGGTAGTGTCGTGGTTGGGATTCGAACCAGCAACCCTTTTTACTGCTAGGTGAGAGTGCTACCCACTACACCACTGTGCCGCCCTCAAACCATACCAGATCACATGTCCTCAACATGGGGGGTGGTTACTTTGCTCTGCCCCACCCCAAAGCACCATGTCCCAGATCTTGCCCCCCCCCCCCATGTGAATGAGTATGGGGTACATGGTACCCCTACCTATTCACCATAAAAGTGTCAAAGTAATATACACACACAGTCGACAATTCCTTTATTAAAAAAAAAAACAAAAAAACAGTGTCCCCCGATGTAAATCCATCGTCAATTATGCCCTTATACAGTAACTGACCCTACCAACCCCCTTTTTAGTTTTGTTGCCCTTTCTAATTGAAGGACAGCCTTTCTGTTAACCGGTGGCCAAAACTGTACTACATATTTAAGATGAATCAAACCAGTGTTTTATAAAGAGTAATGGATTTATCTCTTGAATATATGTCATTTTTAATTTTGCTAGCTTTTTTAGCTGCAGATTGGAATTGCATGCTATTGTTAATGCAGGCCATACATGGATTGAATTCCAAATTTTATTTAGAAAATCAGAAATTTTGTGATCCGATGGTACCACCATTGATTTTGAAATTCAACCAACCAAACCTTCAATTTCACCCCATGTTGCTACAGAAAAGAATTTTCGTAGCTGGTAATCTTCTTTTCTTTCCAGGACACAGCTAATGCACATGTCCTTTCGATTATATTTCTCACATGATTCTCCCATCATTGATTAGAAATTTGTTTTTCCAAAAAATTTTCAACATGCCAGATTAGTCAAATTCGATAGCTGCACAAAAATCGGCCATTGCTGAAGCCCACTAATGGTGGGATTTTTGAAAGAAAATTCATACTTATTTTTGACCCATGTATGGCCGGCTTTAGTCTGTTTTCTACAAGGACTCTGAAATTCTTTCCCATTACATATTCACCCAGTGGATTTTTTCCCAAAAGGTGTCTGTTGCATGCATATTTTTAGCGCTCAAGTGCATAACTTTACATTTTTCAATATTAAACCTCATCTGTCACGTTCTTGCCCATAACCCTATTTAATTTATGTCTTCCTGTCTCAATGCTACATCTTGCACCAAATTTCCTTTTAATAACACTGAAATTAAACTCTTACTATGTACTATGGGATTTGTAGTGTGCACAGAGCAGTGCACATGACTGCATTTAATGTGCACTGCTCATTTCAAACAGGACCTGAGGGGGAGAGGCAGATTCAGGGACTCACAAATATTATAAAGTAAAAATTGCAGATTTGTGATGTAAGCCTTTTTGAAATTTAGCATTCTTGCCATACCAACATGCCTCTCTTTCCTGTAACTTATGGCAAATGTAATTACATTATAAAAATGATAACCCTTTTGCCTCTAATTTGCATATCTGTAAGGAGCTCTGTGTTATTTGAAATGAATAGATTCAACAAAATTTTTTCTAGTTGGGGCTTCCATCTTCTGACCCACGACTGTACTTTTAAGTTTATTATTAACTTAAAAAGATGTATTACTGTATGTCAGAAATGCCCATCAGCTTGCTTTAAATTGTATTAGTCACAAATATTTCTTAAAGTGGAACAAAACTGTATCTGAGAACCGCAAACTGAAAACACTATTCAATTCATTTTTAATGTTCAAAGCAAACTCCCCCATCCATCAATCTATGCATCCATTCTTTATTTTGTTGATAAATCACTTTGAAAAACACCTCCTAGCTTTTCTAGCCAAAGCCATCTTGAGTAAGGGCAGAAGATTTATGTAGCATTTACTTCCTGAAATCCATCTGCCCTTAGCTCAGGCATGCAGACGGGAGGATGTGCTTAGCTGAAATAAAAAGGAAATACATGCCCACAAAGACTCCTGGGATGTAGGACATCATTTTGGCCTAGGCCAGAAACCAGGAAAGCAACTGAAGAAATGTAGAAAATATAATGTGACTTCCTATTCATTTACTAATGTTAGCACCTTAAGGATTAAAGATAGTTAATGTTGTTTGAGAGAGGTGAGTTCCACTTTAAGATTTGTTTATTACAGATGTACAGTATTGATGGAGTTGCACAGGATAAAATGTTAGTAACAGTGCAATAAACATTAAGTCTGCAGATGATGTCAGTTTTATTATCTAGGAAAACATTAAAACTAATAAAATGTGTGAAATACTTCCAGCCTCAATGTAAAAACCTTAAAGATGAACTCACTTTTGCTTATATACCAACAGACAGATGAACAACATAAGGGTTAATGCAGATGATATACATTGCAGATATACTCCTACCTACCCAAGTTTTTGAAATTCTTCAACAAGACTTGATTTATGCCCTGGAGACATACGTGCAAAAATTGTGCCATTTATCAGTATCTGTAAAAAAACAGTAGACAAGCTCAGCATGATTTAGCATGTACAGAATATCCATACGTATTCTTTTCACACCCAGAAATCCATGAATGCCTAAACAGAAATGCTTGCTAGCAGGTTTTTCGAGGAAATGATTTCAGACTTTTATTGGACACAAGAGCAGAGGCTTTTAGCTGAGATCTACATGACTCACACAATGCTGTGTACAGGACTCCATGTCATAATATGGTCCACAAAATGGTCTTTATGCTTTAATAAATAATACCAAATATAGTACATAGTATGCTAACATACATATTTGCATCAGTTTATACCACCAACTTAGCAGACAGATTTTTCAACATGTCTCGAGTATGAAAATTGGTGGTGGGGTTTTTACACATAACAGCCACATTCTTCACCTGCTTTTTAAAACTCCATAAATTACAGGAGGAATGAATGAGCTAATATAGCCACTGAGAACACTTTATAAAAAAAACAAAACTCTTCAAACCATTGGGTTTCAGTTGCAAAATATTAAAAAAAAAAAAAAAATAAAACTATCTGTACTACTAAAAGATTTTTTTCATTCTCCCTTACTTCTCAAAGCTAATCTGGATGGCTATTGTTGTCAGTAATGACAATTCTCTTTTTTGCAGAGGCTTTACAAATATGCACATGCATGCTCCTATCACCTGAGCATGCATATCAATGCACAGAGCAGACACTGCTGGTGCTAGAATACTCGCTTTATCTCAAGGAACCAATAGAGATAAACTGCATAGAGATAAACTCCCTGAGAATGTTTAGCCTGGGGAGCAGTGGTATTTAACCCAAAACCAAAAATCTATTATATTGCAGCACAGCTTACCAATCATTAGATGTGGTAGCTGCATCAGTTCTCTTTTCTTTGGTTAGTTTCCCTCTGTTTTCACCTGGTGATCTGACCAGTAATACACCTTCTGTATTATGCCCCGTACACACGGTTGGATTTTCCGACGGAAAATGTGTGATAGGACCTTGTTGTCGGAAATTCCGACCGTGAGTAGGCTCCATCACTTATTTTCCATCGGATTTTCCGACACACAAAGTTTGAGAGCAGGATATAAAATTTTCCGACAACAAAATCCGTTATCGGAATTTCCGATCGTGTGTACACAAATCCGACGCACAAAGTGCCACGCATGCTCAGAATAAATAAAGAGATGAAAGCTATTGGCTACTGCCCCGTTTATAGTCCCGACGTACGTGTTTTACATCACCGCGATCAGAATGATCGGATTTTCCGACAACTTTGTGTGACCGTGTGTATGCAAGACAAGTTTGAGCCAACATCCGTCTGAAAAAATCCTAGGACTTTGTTGTCGGAATGTCCGAACAAAGTCCGACCGTGTGTACGGGGCATTAGTGAGGAGTAACTTTGGATGATTGAGCATAAGAGGAGAGGCACAGCAGATAGCAGCATTGTCAGTCTGGGGGGGAATGGGAGTATTTAATGTATTAGCAGATTTAGATTCACTGCCAAATTAAAACCAAACTCCAACTCAAACTTTATAACCAGTTACAGCAAATAGTTTCTTTCTTCCTTTTGGGATAAAGGTTTTGCATAAATAAATAAAAGCTGATCAGTTTAATCACCCCTGCCAGTGTTATGTTGTTTGTATCAGATATGTAAAATTATACATTTTGCTGGAGAGCTTGAAAAAAACAGACTTGCTGGCTGGATTACCAGATGAAAATAGAAAAAAATAAAGCCTAAAAAGGAAACAAATACATCCATCACATCTAAGAATTGGTAAGCTGCATTATTATACATGATTGATTTTGGGTTTTCTGCTTTAAGCAGAGGAGAGGGATAAGTCAGGCTGACTTATCATCCATTGGATTGGTTAGATGATCTCAGAACTCTGAGAGAAACTTGCTTTTATTTGCTGTTGAATCTGGAAGCCAGGAGGTTCAAGCATGGCGCTCCCCACCTTCAACAGAGATCCTGAAAGAGATCCTGAAACCCCTCGATAGAGGGATGCTGTCAACTGAGGGAGTCTGCCAGCCACTTTTGCATGCCTGGGATGTGTATGGTGACACAGTTCTAATGTAATGTCTAAGTTTCACTCAAGTCAGAATAAGAGCACTTCTTTTTGAGCTGCAAGACTTCTGTATCCTCCCTGACTGTTAATGTATGCAACAGCTTTTGTGATGTTCTAATAAATCCAGATTGGATGGCCTTGCAGTTAAGAGACCCAGCTCTAAAAAGCAACCAAATTGCTGATATCTTCAGTATACTGATTGAGAGACAAGTTTCCTCCAGTAATCAAGTTCCCTGCACCGACAGGGTTTTCAGGACTCCGCCTCAGCCTGTCAGGTTGGCATCCCTCATGGGAATCTTCCAGAATCCAACCAGGGCTGGATTTGTGAGCTATTATAGCAGAAAATGTACCTACTTGTCCCATGCAGCCAGAATGTTAAGTTGAAATGTATGGAGTTGAATTGGGCATGTGGGATCACTTCAAAGGAGTCCACTGACAAACCCAGAACCCTCATGTAAAAGCAGGGAGTTAGGCTTGATCAACACCTATGCATGTTGCAGTTTGCATATTGCAGGTGCACTTCACGTTTTTCATTACACACTTTTGATCCATTGAAGTCTATGAAACTAAAAACCAGAAAAATGTCCCTTACCCTTTCCATAAATTGCACAGATGTGAACTACATCCATAGGAAACCATGTTAAATGGACTGTAGTGTGTTTCTGCAAAACTGAAAACGCACTAAAAAATGCAAAGCTTTCTGTCGAGGTGGTAACAAAGGCTAAACAGAGGACCCCCTACTTCGAGGGGTTGAAACTTTACCTCAACGTGTGAACTTGTTTGCAAATTTGGAACATTTGGGAGTCCAGGGTTTGTAATGAAATGGAGTCCTATCCTTATATTTGGAGTTAAGAAATCTGGAGAAATGAAATGAACTCTACTTCGCTTTAGAGGTAGGAGGTTTTCCAACCCGAGGCTTAGATTTTTTTTGCTAGGGCAAAAAGGGTACTCTTTTTTCCAGTGACATCCTTGATAAAGCTGTGACACACCAAAGAGACATTTTTTGGGGCATGAACCAATGGCCAAAACCAATGTATCAAACAAAAAAAAAACAAAAAAACTTTTTTTTTTAAATTTCATGCGGCAGGGAGCAGAATTATTTTTAGAGGAAAAAAAAAAAAAAGTTTAACAGTGCCGGCAAATGTCATTTCTCTCCTGGTTTCTTTTTTTAAAAGATAAAACACCACATAGACAGCAAAGGTCTATTTTCTAATGTGGGGGATTTCCATGCAGCCTGGCTGGCCAGGAAAAGGGGGGTGGGGGACGAGCCTGCCCCATTCCTCCTGAGCCATGCCTGGCCACACATCCTGAACTTAGAAAGGGGAGAAATTGTTGACGAGGATAAAAGGCTCGTCAAAAATCCTGGCCGGTGGTTGTGGGGGCCTGTGGGCAGGGTAATCTGTGAAATCTGGAAGCCCCCTTTAATAATGAGGCCCCAAGAGACCATCACCCCATGCCCCCTGCTTCCCTCACACACAAAAAACAAATGATGTCACCTAGAAATAAAAACATCCTAATGATTGACAAGTCTTTTATTTAAATAATAAAAAAAAATCTTCCTCATTGTAAATCTACCATCAACCACGATGCCTGTCGACTCACTAAAAAAAAAAACCAGCGCACACTACTGATCCTGATGGTACTCAAATGAATTAGGGCTTCTTGAGCAGTCATCAGTGATTTAAGGGAAGGGGCATAAATGTCACCACTGTCCCTGTTCCTTTGGCTACATGGCTGGGTATTCCCGGTGATGTCAGTTGTTCCAAGGGACACAGCAAGCTCCTGCTGCTTTCTAAGCCACCAGTGACAGCAGGATGTTCCCATTTATAGAAATTGTGGAACTATTGCTTCTATATACGATTTCCAACTCCCGCCAAATGTTTGGGAGTTTATCAACTCATCCCAACTATTGGCTCATCCCTACTAACAAGTGCATGTCAATGGAGAGGACAGAAGGAGCTGCCAAATGCAGCAGTGGACAAGACCAGTACCAGTTTACCAAAAGGGGACAATATTAACCAGGGCAGGTTTTCAAACTTATACTATTTATTGTTCTTCCTGACAACAGCTAACTGACCTCATCTACTGGCACCCAAAGACATGAGACCTTTTGTCCAAATCAGCTGAATATAATCCCAAGTAAATTAGAGACCCTGGCTGTCACCAACTTAAAAAGAATTGTAAAAATCAAGTATTTTAAATGCTTATCTGCAGTGTTTTATTTTTCTCTATGAATGATTTTTACTCACTTGCAAAGTGACTTTAAACTTACTGGAAAATTTGAGTAGTAAATTTCCTATTACAACCCTCTTCCTATTTGCACGACATAACCCTTTCTTTATCTGGGAGTGTTTTATTACTGTCTGTGCTGCCCCAGCTTCTCCATGCCTCCTTCACCTCCTACAAAAACTTTTATGTAGGTGCCAGCGAAGGAAAAAAATTATACAGTGTCACCTGAGTGGCAACTTTGAATCTGTTGGGGCTGCTGGCATCACATCCAAGGTGGCAGCGTGAGCTGCAATCTCAGAGCTTTTGGTGATCTACACAACAGAGGCGGTTACAAGTATAGTAAATAACATGCATAAAATATGTCAAATACATATAAAATCTTATGGAAATATTTTTCTTGAAACACCCAAAGTGCTATTCTTTTTAAACATACAACATTTTATGAATTTTATTGAAAATAATCTTAAGCAATTACCTTTTGTAATAAATTGCTAAAGTGCTGTAATATAACTTGAAAAGAGCTTCCCGTCATAGCGAAATAATAAGGCAGGCTTTCACTGTCAGGCTTGTTTTTATCTTGTATGTCAATATAAATATTCTGCAATTCCAAGATAAAATATAAGATATGTATGAAATGGGTCATAGTTAGAGTTATTTACATAAACATTCTGATTATAAAGTCAAACACTGCAGATAAATGTAGTAAAAACAATCTAATAAAAGTATTTACGCCATGATTATACATTATACTGTATATGTTTAATGACAAGTTTTAACATGATGAGCAGGATAAATACGTGTTGCATATACCAGAATCTGCCATAGAAAGTAATGGGCCATCCTAACACATTCTGGAGATACAGTATATAGCTGGTACATCCCTGTGACTGTGCAGTTGAGAAGCATTACAGGTATGCAAACGAAGCTGTGGCTCAGCACACGACAAAAGCATAAAATAAGATTTTAACATACAGAGTTTGTAATATCAATATGCAGGGTGAGGAGGGAAGACTTGGGTGGCTGTAAGGTAAACTTATTATTATTAAAAAGGCAAACCGAGGAAAAGAACATCTAATCTAGTGCTGGAAGCACATAGTAGGCACATCTACCCTGTTTCCCCGAAAATAAGACCTAGCGTGACTGTCAGTGATGGCTGCAATATAAGCCATACCCCCCAAATAAGCCCTACCCTGTTTCCCCGAAAATAAGACCTAGCGTGATTGTCGGTGATGGCTGCAATATAAGCCATACCCCCCAAATAAGCCCTACCCTGTTTCCCCAAAAATAAGCCCTACCCTGAAAATAAGACCTACAAGAACTTTAACTAGTGCTTATTTGGGGGGTAGGGCTTATATTGCAGCCATCACGCTAGGTCTTATTTGCGGGGAAACAGGGTAGGTGCTTGCACATCAGGACAATTTTATAGCTGAGTGCCTCCGATGTCTACCAAGCCCTCTCCCTACTTCCTATGTCACACTACTGGTCGTTCACTTATGAAGCAGCCTAACTGGCTAATAGAGCAGCTTGGGAGTTAGGAGGCACAGATCAAGCATTTGACCCATGAAAATGGGTAGGTACTTATCACAGCACCTCAAGATTCTAGGCATTAGGAATACCGAGTCGGAAAACAGAACTGTCAGGCAGGCAGGCACCAAGACATACACTATATTACCAAAAGTATTGGGACACCTGTCTTTACATGACTTTTAATGGCATCCCAGTCTTAGTCCATAGGGTTCACCATTGAGTTGGCCCAACTATAACGGCTTCAACTTTTCTGGGAAGGCTGTCCACAAGGTTTAGGAGTATTTCTATGGGAATGTTTGACCATTCTTCCAGAAGCTCATTTGAGGTCAGGCACGGATGTGGACAAGAAGGCCTGCTCTGCTCCAATTCATCCCAAAGGTGTTCTATCAGGTTGAGGTCAGGATTCTGTGCAGGCCAGTCAAGTTCCTCCACCCCAAACTCGCTCATCCATGTCTTTTTGACCTTGCTTTGTGCACTGGTCCAAATCATTTGATGGAGGGGGAATTATGGTGTAGGGTTGTTTTTCAGGGGTTGGACTTGGCCCCTTAGTTCCAGTGAAGGGAACTCTTCAGGCGTCAGCATACCAAGACATTTCGGACAATCTCATGCTTCCAACTTTGTGGGAACAGTTTGGGGATGGCCCTTTCCTGTTCCAACATGACTGCGTACCAGTGCACAAAACAAGGTCCATAAAGACATGGGTGAGCAAGTCCTGACCTCAACCCGATAAAAACACCCTCGAGATGAATTAGAGCGGAGACTGCAAGCCAGGCCTTCTCATCCACATTAGTGCCTGACCTCACAAATGCACTGGAAGAATGGTCAAACATTCCCATAGACACACTCCTAAACCTTGTGGACAGCCTTCCCAGAAAAGTTGAAGAAGGGGGGGGGGCAACTCAATATTGAACCCTACAGACTAATGCCGCGTACACACGATCGGACACTCCAACAACAAATGTTTGATGGGAGCTTGTTGTCCGGAAATTCTGACTGTGTGTAGGCTCCATTGGACATATTTTGTCAGAATTTCCGACAACAAAAATTTGAGAGCTGGTTCTCAAATTATCCGACAACAAAATCCGTTGTTGGAAATTCCGATCGTGTGTACACAATTCCGACGCACAAAATTCCACGCATGCTCGGAATCAAGCAGAAGAGCTGCACTGGCTATTGATCCTCATTTTTCTCGGCTCCTCATACGTGTTGTACGTCACCGCGTTCTTGACGTTCTGAATTTCCGACATTTGTGTGACCACAAGACAAGTTTGAGCCAACATCTGTCGGAAATAAATCCAGGATTTTATTGTCGGAATGTCCGATCGTGTGTACGCAGCATTAGACTGGGATGCCATTAAAGTTCATGTAAAGGCAGGTGTCCCAATACTTTTGGTAATATAGTGTACTTGCTTTGTGCTCCAGTGCTGGAATACATTTTATTCCTGACTTCCAATTAATTTACAGGTATTACAAGAGCTCCCCTTTGTTGTATTGCGTAGATTCAAACACTTGAATGATTATTATTACTGAACATGCTCATCTACTGGACAGTGCACGTCAGGTGACATATCCACAGGGTGGTGTGCACAGCAGGGGCATAATTAGTACACATTCAAAATGCTGCAAAATTATATCAAAATCATTTCGTAATAATTTGACTGCCTCATTCAATACATTAATCTAATCGTGCTGAAGTTTTAACTATAAAAATGTCACCTTCACCCAAGCAATTGACACTGCATGTGTGAACGTAAGTGGTTTATAGAGATTTAAAAACAGAAAAATGGTGATCTTGAAACAGGATGTTTTTAAAAATATTTATCAACGCTAAATTATTTCATGGCTTGAACAAGCAACCCAGGCCAAAGTAGCACTATAGCAATGCTACTTACCACATCATCTAAATTCTTTGCCTTCAGTCCAGATAGTAAAGTCCACGTAATGGAGGCCATGCTATTGTCAGTGGGCTCTTGGGCATCAACCAGAATCACATTACTGGTGGTACTTATCATCCCTGAGTTTCTAGCAACAGTCACAGCTGTCTGAAGATTGTCTCCTAGGCGACAGACATTGTAATGTTATATAGAGGAGTGTAATTAAATGGTACAGTGTAATGTCCTCTAGAAAGTTCAGGTAACCTGGCCAGTACTAAAAGACCATTTCCATAATTATACAACTGTATAAATTATAACAAATGCTTAAAGTGACATTAAATCCAAAGTGAAAACTATCGATAAATGCTCAATTGCATGCTGATCAAACTCACTTAGCCACTATGGGATTTGTCTTCCGTATTCTGCAGAAAAACTGGCTGCTCTTGCTGTTCTCTGCCCCTTCTCCTGTCTGTGTTCCTGCTACAGGTGGAACTGTTGCCAGTTAGTGAGCATGCTCTGTTTTTAGTGTTTTTAGAGTGTTTCTATGCTGAGCATTTCCTCCCTGAGCAGCCCATGTGACTTTAGAGTCATATATGTGGGCGTATACACAGGAATAAATGACAGCCCACTCCCTCCTCCTCCACGCCCACTAAACAGCTCTACACTATAGGGGCAGGATACTAGATCTTGATTGATGGAGGCATCACCTTCCTGTAAATTTAAGTTCATAAACACAATAGACACAGGCTGGGGGGGCTCTGGAGCAGGCTGTGACTGTCAGAACCTCCCCAGATATCATTACAGTGTACCTTTGTTAACTCAATAGAATCTCCACCTGACAATGTTTCCCTGGAGAAAGTCTTGTGACTGCTGTATATTGGCTATGAATACAGTAGCATCATCCATATACAGTATGTAAATAGAAGGAATCCCATATATGTAAACAGAAGGGATCATGTATATTCAATTGTCTTTGTTTAGTATCACTTTAAGTCATAGTTTCAGTTTATTAGATCAAATGACATTTCACAATAAAGGTTACTAAAGCAGGGGGTGTGTATTCTAGTGCAAAAATCAACCATGTGTGCTTTTAGGGCCCTAATTGTAAAAGTCAGCTTGTGTTTTAGGTTTAACCGCTTCCCGCCGGCCGCTCGCTTATATGAGGGCGTATATATGCGGTCCTGAGTAAAACACAAAACTGTGCTGGGACTGGAAAGCTCCCTATGCATACATTGCAGTTGGGAGCTTTCCAATCATGCAACCACTGTGAAAGGCAATCACAGCGGTCACATGACCTGAATGCTCTCCTCCGCCTTTCGGCATCTAG